>JARHVA010005588.1:252500-852500 GCA_037957365.1 Torreya grandis | reverse complement strand
AAGTAAGATCATTGATCTACAGGGATTTGTGTGTGCGAGGTCAAGGTTTGTAGGTGTGTAGAACCAGATTGATTTACAGGTGTGTAAGATCAGGGAGGATAGCAACACAATAGGTAGCAAGATCAGGAGAGATCTACTTGGAGTATAGTGTGTACTCGGTTATTGAGCATAGAAGAAGGCAAGGTAGATCCTTCCATAAGTAAGATCATTTGAGTTATAGGTTGTTGCAAGTTTAGGAGAGATCTACTTGGAGTGCGTGGAGCACTTGTGGAGTGTGTGGAGCACTTGTGTACTGGCAGTAGTGGATACTGACTGGTTGGAGGTGAACACCAACTCTGTGTTTGAGTTGTGTGTTGGGACCGTAAGAGAAAGAGCTTTGAGGAAAGAATTACTATACACTTGAGGTGTGAGAAGCCTCTGAGAGGTGTGAAGAAGAAGTGGCATCTTCTTTATTATATTCTTTTTTGGATGAGTATTAATACAATTGGGTATTGTCTCTCATATTCTGTGTTGTTTTTGATTTCTAGTTGCTTGTTACTTCTGGTTAATTCTGCATATTTAAGTTGCTTGTGCATGGTAATCAATTGTGCTTTCATATTTCCCAACAAGTGGTATCAGAGCCAGGTTGCAGGGAGCATGTTTGTGTTTGGTTACAGGTCGCTCTCAGGGGTTTCTAATTGAGTGGGAGTATAGCAACGGTAGAAGAAAGTAAGCTAAGAATGGAGGAATTGAAAAGCACGAATGGTCAATTACAGTCCTATGGAAAGAAAGAGTAGGGAAAAGAAAATTGTTGGTTTGTGAAAGATCTGCATGAAGGAATTGAAGAAGCAGATGTTGCAGGTGTTGTTGCACAAGATGCTCTGGTATGTTTCTTGGATAAAGTAGAATCTTGGTTTATAGATTCTATTGCCTCTTTCCATGCAGCCCCAAAGAGAGGTGCTGGTGTGCCTTGCCAAAGAATTGGCAAAGGGGAAGTGAAGCTGAAATTGCAGGTAACCAACACATGGGTGTTGAAGGAGGTCATACAGGTCCTGGTCTTGAAGATGTGGTTAATTTCTTCAGGAAAGTTGGGTGATGAGAGATGCACAAGAACTCCCACAGTGGATGCAATTGAACTAGCATGTGGTAAGAAAGTAGGTACTCTTTATCTACTTGCTTGTATTACTGATTCTTCTTCTATTACAGAGATGTGGCTTTGTAGGATTGGTCACATGAGCAAGAAGGAGATGCATGTTCTTAAGAGGAAGTCAGATGTTTTTGACAGACTTAAGAACTAGAAAGCCTTGGTGTTTATGGAGGAGATGGCAGACAGAGATTAGTGGAGAAGGTTGAGTAACTCTGAGCAGAGTAGTTTGGACAGGGATTTGATTCAAAGAAATCTCATAGGTAAAAATTCATCAATCATAGGCAAACACAGGTACCAGTGTCAGTCAGGAGGAATCGGCATCGAACAGACAAGTGTCGATGTTGGTCATGTGCAGACCAAAGCCAGTGGTGTTGGGCAGGGTAAGACCGACATCGATCAAGAGGACCGACGTCGGTCAGGAGGACTGACATTGGCAGTAGGTAGACACTGATGTTGGTGGGGTCGGTAGTCAGGATAGGTGCATGGAACCGACGTCGATCGGATGCAGACTGTGTGGTAATGGAGGTCGGTCACTGTAATGGATTTTGGGCAGACAGCAAGTTGTCAAGGAGTCTCAAATGCCCATATGGAGGACTGAAGGGGTAAGTAAGACTCAAATTTGTTAGTCTTCTTCTTTATACTCATTGCTCACTATAGAGCAGGAAGGATCCAAGAAACAGTGGGAGCATGGCAGGAATATGATGCAAAACCAAACAAGAGATTTGGTAGGGTTGCCAGCCAATATGAAAGCACTGTAAGATGAATGGATACCTTAGTTAAAGAATAGAGAGAATGGATACGTGAGATGGAAGGCCAGGTCATATGGTCTTGAGGAAGCTGTAGGACAGTGGTATAGGTTTTGACAGGTGGATGACAAAGCAGGGCTTTAGTTAATGTCAGTGTAACCATTGTGTTTATCTTACTAGGTGGATGATGGTCGCGACATTATCCTATTACTGTATGTGGAGGATGAGCTTGGTGCAGGTTCAGACATACAGGGTTTTGCTGAGCTAAGGGTAAGGTTAGTTTAGTGGCATGTCATGAGAAATTTGGAGCAGCAAAATTCTTTGGCATGAGTGTGTTCTAGAGACATGGAGATCACAGGTTGATTTTGTCTCTGAATGATTGTGTGATACTTGTTAGCATGCCGATGGTTGGATAGTTCACAAAATAGGGTCCTAATTCACATGATGAGGTTAAGTACATGCATACTGGACTTGGGTTGCCCATGCAGTGGGAGTTGTCAGAAAGTTTGGAGCCAATTCAGGGAAGAAGTATTGGAGAGTAGTTTAGTGGATTCTCAGGTATCTGAGAGGGACTAGTAGCAGGGATTCATGTTATGCAGGGTTAAGGTATTCACTACATGGAGTTGTAGGTTTAGATGTGGTAGGTTACTTGGATGACAAGAGGTACACCACAAGTTTTATGGTGGGTGGTCTTCAAGGTTGAGCTTGAAGAGGGATACAAGCCAGGGTATAGATTAGATGGGGTATAGGTATAGGTACAGTGCAGTTGTTTATCTCGAAGTGGGAGATTGTTAGGTTGTAGAGCTAAAAGCTTCACTGATGCAAATAGGGAAGGAGGTTGCTGAGTGTCACAATCATCAGCATCGGTTAGGCTGATCGATGTCGGCCAGTGGTGGACAAGAATGCAACTGACATCGGCAGGAGTCGGCCAATGTCGATCACCTCTAGGTAGATAGGGACTGATGTCAGTCGCTTGTGTGGTTTTAGAACTATCAGTTGCATGAATATTTTGTTAACAAATTGAGTGTTTGCATGTTAAGAGCCAATTTTAGACTTGAAGTTGTGGATCTAATTATTGTAATTAGGTGTCTAATTATTGTTTACATGAGATCTATATAATAGACTCATGGGCTATATTGTAAAAGTGTGCTAGAGAGTAAGAGAGAAAAATATTAGCTCCTTCTATGTGTGAAGAGAGCATGGTGTGTTCCTCCTAGTACCACAGTACCAATTGTGGGTGTTGGTTTGGAGAATCAGAAGGGTTTTTCATGTATGTATGATCTTGGTTAGCAGGTGTGCATGGCTACGTTAGGAGATCTGCATGGTAAGTAAGATCATTGATCTATAGGGGTTTGTGTGTGTGAGGTCAAGGTTTATAGGTGTGCAAAACTAGATTGATTTATAGGTGTGCAAGATCAGGGAGGATAGCAACACAACAGGTAGCAAGATCAAGAGAGAGGAAGGCAAGGTAGATCCTTCCATAAGTAAGATCGTTTGAGTTGTAGGTTGTTGCAAGTTTAGGGGAGATCTACTTGGAGTGTGTGGAGCACTTGTGGAGTGTGTAGAGCACTTGTGTATTGGCAGTAGTGGATACTGACTAGTTGGAGGTGAACACCAACTCTGTGTTTGAGTTGTGTGTTGGGACCGTAAGAGAGAGAGAGCTTTGAGGAAAGAATTACTGTACACTTAAGGTGTGGGAAGCCTCTGAGAGGTGTGAAGAAGTGGCATCTTCTTTATTGTATTCTTTTTTGGATGAGTATTAATACAATTGGGTATTGTCTCTCATATTCTGTGTTGTTTCTGATTTCTAGTTGCTTGTTACTTCTGGTTAATTCTGCATATTTAAGTTGCTTATGCATGGTAATCAATTGTGCTTCTGTATTTCCCAACACTTTTTTGGCTATCCTGCCAGTGGTTTTATCTCTAAATCTCATTGTACCACCATTGATCTTCTTTAGAGATATGAACTTACTTTTATCACCTATCATATGCCTTAAACATTCGCTATCAATTAACCATGGCTGATATTTACCTCTTACATGCAGGGCTATTGAACCATCATAGAATATTCATGTTGTTTCTTTTTCCATGAACATGTCTAAACCATCTTCTTGATGAATGGTGCTTTGAAACTCTGTTCCTTTTTGACTGACTTGAACATGCTTCTACAATACTGAGTTGTGTCTGAAGTTGTTGCACTTGTAGCATACTATGGTCTCTTCATCAAAGCTTGATAGAGGAGCAAAAGAGTTGTGGCTTCTGCTTGACTCTACTTGACTTTTCTTCTCCTTATTTCTAAAATTGTTAGCTCTTTTTCTACATTCTAATTTTTTGTGACCATATCCATTACAATAAAAATAATAGCCATAAAAATAAGACCTGTCTATATATCTCTGACCTGATTGTCTTTTGTAGCTTTATTCTCTCTAGCCTTCTCTGTTTGGAATGTCCTCTATATTCTTCACTTCTCCCCTTTTTATTTCCTCTTGTGCAAGAGCTTCAACATAGCTCTTTTTATTTTCAAAACTGATCCTTGCCTTATCTGAATATGTTTTTTGACTTTCCAATATCTTATTCAGCATGTAAGTTCTATCTTCAAATTTTTAATCATTGACTACTTTATCACTAACTGCTTTCTTAATATCTTCTTTTAAAGAAGCAATTTCAATAACATACCTTTGACATTCTTTTCTTTCTATTTCCAATTGTGCTATGAGATCTTCTTCATTATTCTTGACTTCTTCAAAGTGTGCTTGTAGATCTTCAATCATTTCCTTTGACTCCTGTTTATTTTTCTAGATTTAGCGCTTTAATCTTTGATTCTTCTTCTGAACAGCTTCTAACTCTTATAAGGCACAAATGAGCTCTCCTTCCATATTCACTTCAGCTTCCTCCTCTTCTTCTTCTTGATCAACTTCATGTATGGTCAGGAATAGAATCTCTTCTTCTTCTAAATCACTGACTCCACTATCTTCGCTTGAGATAGGATCCTTAGAATACAGGGTCTTCTTCTCAAATCCCTTCTTAGATTTGCCTTTGAAATTCTTCTTATATGTAGGATTTTCTTCTTCATCATCATTAACCTTATTTAGGCATCTAGATAAAAAATGTCCAATCTTTCCATAATTAAAACATTTAAAAGGTAATTTTCCTTGATATTTACCTGTTCCTCTTTTTAGATTGCAAATGAAAAGAGCTCCATTGTCATCTTCATCATCACTGGAACTATCACTTGATTCTTGAATCTTAGCTTTCTCCTTCTTTGATGTCTTGAAAGCCACTTCTCTCTTTGAGGGTTTATCTTGTTCTATTCACATCTCATATGCCATGAGAATATCATGAAGCTCATCCATCTTTAGCTTGGCTAAATTCTTCATCTCCTCAATTATTGAAACCTTTGCATCATATCTCATTGGTAGAGATCTCAAAACCTTTTACAACAACATTGACTCATCCAATGTTTCTCCAAGACCTTGAATCTCATTTACAATTTGATCGACTCATAAAAGATAACTTGCTATATCTTCTTCTTCTTCCATCTTCAATCTTTCAAACTACCTTCTAAAATTTTGCAACTTAGCTTGCTAAACCTTTCCATCACCTTTGTAAATATTCTCAATTTTTACCCAAGTTTCATGAGTAGATTTACATTTCATAACTTTATCAAGTTTAGATTCACATAAACCACATAATATGGCTAATGAGAGTTAATATTTATTTAATATTAATGAATATATTTTTGGTTGCATATGAGACAAAAGAAGGGCCCATGGAGAAGTCGAAGAGCCACGGGGTAAAGATAAAATAAGGATGGGACTCATTTTCCCATTAAGAGTCATCTTGGGTAATACCAAGAGTCACCAAGTGAAGAAAAAAGAGTAAGGGTGCAATTTATCATGAAGGGACACTTTGAGGAATACGAAAAGTCACTAAAGATAAGGACAAAAGTGGAAGGACATTTTTGGTCATGAAGGGTCACCACATGACTTTTCAAAGGCTTGAATATGAAAGGTCATCCAAGATTGGCACCATTTTCCATGAGGATTGAAGGGTCACAAAGGGGGAAGGCCAAAGGTCGTTTGGAAAGCTATAAAGAAAGGCTTGGGAAGCCATTTGTAAATATGAGAGATAGAGGTTGATTTGATGTTGTAATATCTAGCTTGGAAGAGAAATTGTGAAAGATGAATATGATTTGTATTTTTTATATCTATCTTAGAAGAGCAAAGGTGAGAGAGAGGAAAGAGATGTTGTATTGATCTATCATTTATTGAGATAGCAACATTGAGAGATAGGTGTGTGGTATACACAAAGGGGTTGGTGCTCCTGTGGGTTGGTGCTCACGAATAGTAGCTGGGTTGGTGCTCAACAAAGGGGTGTGGTGCTCCTGTGGGTTGGTGATCATGAATAGTAGATGGGGTGGTGCTCAAAAAAGGGGTATGGTGCTCTTGCAAGATTGGCTTGTGAATATTGTTTGGGTTTGTGATCATTCATATACTTGAGATTATTCTCTGTGGTTTTTCCCACATTGGGTTTCCATGTTATATCTGGTGTCTCTCTCTATCTTGTGTGGTGTTTATTGTTTGAGTTTTATTGCATATATTGAATGTTTGATTAAGTGAAATTTGGTTAATAGAAAGTTTTATAAGATATATGATATATTGATTCACCCCCCTCTCAGTATATCTCGTGGTTAACAATATAAGAGGCATATCAATTGTCCAAGATATGAAATGTGGTGTCTCTCTATTTTATGTGGTTTATGTGAATTTGAATTTGTTAAAGTTATGAAATGTAAATCTACTCATGAAACTTGGGTAAAACTTGAGAATATTTACAAAGGTGATGGAAAGGTTCGTCAAGCTAAGTTGTAGACTTTTAGAAGGTAGTTTGAAAGTTTGAAGATGGAAGAAGAAGAAGATATAGCAAGTTATATTTTACAAGTTCATCAAATCGTAAATTAGATTCAAGGTCTTGGAGAAAAATTTGATGAGTCAACGGTGGTGAAAAAGGTTTTGAGATCTCTACCAATGAGATATGATGTAAATGTTTCAACAATCGAGGAGATGAAGAATTTAGCCAAGCTAAAGATGGATGAGCTTCATGGTATTCTCACGGCATATGAGATGTGGACAGAACAAGATAAAACCTCAAAGAGAGAAGCGACTTTCAAGAAATCAAAGAAGGAGAAAGCTAATATTCAAGAATCAAGTGATAGTTTCAGTGATGATGAAGATGACAATGGAGCACTTTTCATTCGCAAGCTGAAAATAGAAATAGGTAAATAGCAAGGAAAATTACCTTTTAAATGTTTTAATTATGTAAAGATTGGACATTTTTTAGCTAGATGCCTAGATAAGGTTAATGACGATGAAGAAGAAAAGCCTACATACAAGAAGAATTTCAGAGGCAAATCTAAGAAGGGATTTGAGAAGAAGAGCATGTATTCTAAGGATCCTAGCTTAGGCAAAGATAGTGGAGTCAATGATTCAGAAGAAAAAAAATTCAATTCATGGCCATACATGAAGATTATCAAGAAGAAGAAGAGAAGGAAGTTGAAGTAAATATGGAAGGAGAGCTCATTTGTGCCTTATAAGAATTAGAAGTTTTTCAGAAAAAGAATCAAAGATTAAAGTGCTAGATCGAGAAAAATGAATAGGAGTCAAAGGAAATGATTGTAGATCTACAAACACACTTTGAAGAAGCCAAGAAGAATGAATAAGATCTCATAACACAGTTGGAAATAGCAAGAAAAGAATGTCAAAGGTATGTTATTGAAATTGCCTCTTTAAAAGAAGATATTAAGAAAGCAGTCAGTGATTCAAAATTTGAAGATAGCACTAACATGCTGAATAAGATATTAGAAAGTCAAAAAGCATATTCAAATAAGACAGGGATCGGTTTTGAAAAGATATATGATATACCACACACCTATCTCTCAATGTTGATATCTCAATAAATGATAGATCAATACAACATCTCTTTCCTCTCTCTCACCTTTGCTCTTCTAAGCTAGATATAACAAATACAAATCATATTCATCTTTCACAATTGCTTCTTCTAAGCTAGATATTATAATATCAAATCAACCTCTATCTTCCATATTTACAAATGGCTTTTCAAGCCTTTATTTATTCATATTCATCTTTCACAATTGCTCTTTTAAGCTAGATATTACAATATCAAATCAACCTGTATCTTCCATATTTAAAAATGGCTTCTCAAACCTTTATTTATAGCTTTCCAAATGATCTTTGGCCTTCCCACTTTCTGACCCTTCAATCCTCATGGAAAATGGTGCCAATCTTGGATGACCCTTCATTGTCATCAGGGTAAATACTCACAATACAACTACTAATGAAACATTTAATATGAATTTAATTGGACTTCATTAAATAAGGTGATAAATAGTAATTTATATAGAAATATTTGAGGGATGAAACTTTTTGCATAGTCCTTAGGATAAATTTATTGTTTCTAATTTTAAATTAGTGTTATTGAGATATACAAATAACTTTAAAAATACTTGAGAAATAGTGGCATTTTATATTGGAAGTTGAATCTAATGCCATTAGAAGGAGATCTACCTATGCCATCGATGTGTGTGTATTTATATCATAGGGTCAAGTCTTATTATCATGCTTAATTTTAATCTATTAGGGTCAATATGTGGCAAAGGTAAACATATTCATTAATTAGAATTGTTTATACCATGCCAAGATAAATAACCAAAAGGTTTGTATGTATATTTTTAAAAAACACTTAACATATTGGTTTGTGGATTTGCCTATAACTAATTTAGGAAGAATAAAATAATGCAATACAACATCTTGCCATGAAATTTTTGGACTCAATTTTCAAATTAAATGGAGTGATGTTGGAATAATAAGTATCATAACCTTGAAATTTTTTTAAAAATGTGGGTTGAGTTTTGAGGGTTTATGACAGAACCGAGAGAAGAATCTAGAGGTGAGACTAAAGGATAATAAATAGGTTCTATAGACACTACAAAACTATACATAATGGTTCTAGATGTAGAATAACCCCTAGAACACCCTGAGACCCCCTAAGGACTATCCCACAACCTATTGACTACAAACCTAAGTCAAATTGACTAACTTTGACCAAACTTGACCTAGTAACCACCAATAGTCACCCTTACCATTAATGGTTAGGCTTGACCACCGAAGGTCATGTCTTAATCACCTGAACAATTTAACTTTAACTCAAATACAACTTGATTTTTTATTTTTAGTTGTCTATTTCATGTGCAAGATCAAAGCATGTTGACACTAAAAATAGATAACTTATTGAACTTATTATTTTACCTCTCCTTTTTTTCTATAAAAAGAGAGGATATAAAAAGGATCCATCATCAATATGAATCTAGAATCAAAGAAATCAAACATTAGATCATCAATGCATAATTATCAGAGCTTCTTGCATCAGAGCTTCTTTTGCAGGTATTCTCCTAGTGAACCAATAATCAAGCCAAAGATCCAAAGTGTTATGGTAACTCATCAGTCAATAACCAAGTACCATTAATCTTATAGAATTGTTCCATATTCAATCAATGAGTTCTTAACTACACACCTCAACCCTTCTTCAGATCAACAAGCTAAGCATCTATTTTTATTAATTAGTTTACGTTGTTTCTATTTTACAAAAAACCCAATCGAAACCCACCTTCCAAAATCTCATTCTACCACCTCATCAACCAACTTCTTAAACTAGACCAAACCCATAGTAAGCACCGATGGTCACCCTAACCATTGATGGTCTATCTATAACCAATGATGGTTAGCCAACTACTGATGATCACCCAAACCATCGATGGCCACTATGTGATAAATAAACATCAAGCTATTTTCACTTATTAGACCTCAACCAAATTCCACTTTCTACTTCTTTGCCTGATCATAGATCATCACCCTATTTTTTGAACCACATTTGAATCATTTAACATTAATATCAATCTATTTATTTATATAATTAGTCAAATTCACATATTCATTTATCAAGCACTTCTTGTATTTGATTTTAGTACCTTCTAGTATTTATGCAAGGAATTTATCTTTCATTTTTAGAACTTGATTTTTTTGAAGTGTGGATTGAAAACCTCCAAGGAATGTCATGCTTCTTAGATCTAGCTTGCTAGGAATTCCACCCTACTATCTAACTAATCAACCATCTCTTTAATGTTTTTTTTAATTTTCAGGTCATTCCTCCCAAGTTAAAGAGAAGTATCTATAGCCATCTAGATCAATGTGTGCAAAACATATTAGGTTTTTCTACCATACCCTTCTCAATTTTATTCTCTCTTTATTCCAAATAATATAAGAAAAATTTTATTAAAACATTTTGGCACACTCGGTGGGACCCTTGAGTCTTTTATTGGGTTCATAGTTGCATCTAGGTGCTTCTTCTCCTTGTCTTTCTAATTATATAATGAAATCAAAATTTCATTTTTGGCTTAAAACTGATTGCATCCATTATTTGATTTATTATTTTAGCTCACATATATTAATTAATAAAGTTAATTAATCATAACTTCACTCTTATCACACATAAGACCAAACCACTTACACTTAATCAAGCATAAAAACATTGACATAAGGCCCAACTAGGATTTCATCACCTAGCGATTACCTTTCCCAAGTATTCCACTTGTATTTCATCACCAAGGGGAAGACTAACTCAATTCATTGGCTAAGTATAATCTTTGGTGGTTGATATATCTTGGTTAAGTACCCACACCTTTATTGTTGTGGTTTGTGAAGTGAGGGGATAGGCCCTAATATTAATCCACATGTTGATTTCCAATATAGATCCCTTTGAGATCCTAAACATAACTTGAAACCAACCATAAACTTATTTTCTAGTACCCACTCTACAAGCCAAGTTGAGTCACATAATTCTTAAAGTTTAAGGCATAAGCTGCAAGAGAGACTAAAAAGAATCTTAGGATTTAACGTGCTTTAGTCTGTGTTTTATTTCCTTGACTTTTTCTTGTCTTCTCTTTGTTTGAGTTGTAAGAGTGCTTACGTCTTTCTCTTTTCCTTATCTACATGGTTTTAACTAGGAAACAACTAAGAAACCAAGCAAACCAAGATCCACCTCCTAATCATCCCTCTTCCTCTTCTCTCTCATCCATGGAGTACATCTCAGATGTAGAGAGTTATCCCCATCTTTCTATAAGTCCTACCATCCCTCATATGGCTATGCAAGGTGATGTGGATTTCACCACCTTTCTAGATAACAACCCCATATCCCTCCATAATTATCTTAACACCATATCTCACTATACCCTTGATTCAATTCCTCCAATTAAACTACGCTATGGGATGCCATCCTACCTTATGGGTGACACTTTTATTTCCACCATCCCCACCCAACCTTTAGTCACCTATGCATCATCTTCTACTAATAACCTCACTAATACCACCATCCAAAACCAACCTACCTAACCAACCAATACCCAAGCACCTTCTTCCCTAACTAATAAACATCCTAGTATAAGAGAAACCTAACCTTTGGGTACCAATACTTCCCTTACCATAGGAGTACCCTCTAATATTGTCACCACCATTCTTCTTGTTACTAATCTACCTACCTCCACTCCATTTCAAAACTTGGTGATTCTTATACTTTCTACCCTTCCACCCATCAGTACCAAATTTATCACCTACCCTTTATCTACTAGCCCAATCATACCTCCTACCCAACCTAATTTATTCTCTCAACAAGTGCCCATTGCAAAAAACTTGAGCTACGTCCCTAACCCATAAGGTTATGTACCTCTACCTTCCACCCAACCACCTATCTACATTTATTCATTTATGGCATCATCCCAACCATCCATATCCACTAACTAATATGTGGTAGGCTCTCAACCTCCCACCAGCTATCCATATGTTGCACCTACCCAAACCCAACATAATCTACCCTATAACTATGGGAATGCACAACCACCAATAAACCTTGTAACAATGCTAATGGATAAAATGAATACTTTGGAGTCATCCATTTCTAGAGATCACAATATTTCATAATATAACCAAATATTTAACGACACAATTCATACATCCATCCCCATTTGACCTTATCCACCTCAGTGGGAACTTACCAAATTTTCTAAATTTTAAATTAAGGAAGACCCTCAATAGCACCTAAGAGAATTTAGACACTCATGCTACTTGACTACCTATGATGATGCTCTCCTCCTTCGTACCCTCCCCATGTCTCTATTCGGTCTAGCACTATATTGGTACAATAGTATAACAAATCACTTTCTCTTTTCTTTCACCCAAATCACTCAAACTTTCTTGGATCACTTTTCTATAAACATCTCCCAGAAGGTTTCCATCACTGATCTCTACTCCATTTAGCAATTTGATGATGAATCCATTGCTAACTTCATAGCCCATTGGAGAAGTTTGATATACCAACTCTCTTTTTCTTTTCCCCAACAAGAATTAATTAAACTCTTTACTTGGGCTTGTGCCAACACATTTCGTATACCTTATGGGTTTAGAGCTTCAGGACCTTTAATGATGATTTTACCATGGCACAAAAATTATAAAATAGAACCATCGATGAGGGAAAAATAAATTTGAGAAACAAAAACTCTACTTTGAATATAATTATCCTTAAAACCACTCCTCCACTTGTTGCTAACCAGACTAACTCTTCTAATTCCTCCAATCAAAACACTAGGAATCAAAACCGCAACACCCAAAAGCAAATTACTCCACTTGGGTAATCATATGCTTTGGTCTTGGAGAAATTATTAAATCCAATATCATACAAATCCCTCTAATCAAACCTCCATAGCAATTCAATTCATCTCATTCTGTACCTAGTTAGTATAAGGAGAATAAATTGTGTGCCTTTTACCATGTCATTGGGTATGATATTAATAGGTACAATACCTTCAAAAACATCATCAAAACTCTTATTGATAAGGGGTAACTTGTGTTGGATAACCCTAATGTGCCCCTAAACCAATCACATGATATCTTTAGAAAACCATTTCCCAACCATGCTCCTTCCACCAACAATGAAAATAAAGTAGAATCCTCTCATAATCATGAGGCCCATACTATCAACATGGTTTTTGGTGAACTTACTGCTAAGAAAACCATTAACAAAACCACCTCTTCTTCTGCTCCCCTTATTGAGGTAGTGGAGTCACCAATATATCCTTTGATATGCACATTAGAGGAGGCATCCATTACCACTCTACCTTTTTTCTCAATCATACAACAATCCACTCTTCCTTTAGAAAGCACTCCTAAAGAAGAAACAACTTTGTCTACACTTCCCACTGAGGAATTACCTTTCCAGATGTTGGAACCTTTTAATCAGGAAAAGGATGAAGTAATCAGTCTTCCCTCTCAACCTGTAGGCCTATCCTTTGAACCCACTATCATTGGACTCAGACCCATATATAAACCTTTCTCTAGACTGGTTAAAAACATATAATTCATATTAAAAATCCTAACCTAGATTGGTCTATAGACATGTAAACTTGGCCACCAATGGCTTTGCATCAAACTATTAGACCAATTTTGATCAATAATCAAACATTTAACCTAATAATTTATATTAGTCTCAAATTTGGCTTTATAACCTTGCATTATATCAATTTGTCTTATCAAATCAATTAAATAAGGCAAATACACACATTGAATTAATCAAAATCAAACAAATAACCAAATACCTAAAAAGAATTAATTTACACACCCTAATCAAAATAAATTAGCAAGTTAAATCAATTTTAAATCTGAACTGAGTTTATCCATGAGCTAACAAATTAATTAAATCAATTACTAAAAGGAAAATTCAAAAACATCCTAGAACATCCTAGAATACACTCATTACCTTTGTGAGTTGTCACTTTTGGAAAAATATCTAAAAGAATATTCTAGGAATATGTAAAACTCAACCAAGCTTAATAAAATTAACCATGGTCATATTTAACCCATTCCAAGGGATTTTAAATCCTATAAAATCAAGCCTAGAGCTCTTCATTTAAGGAGTTCAGTCAAAGTAGAGTTATAATGTAGGAAATAGATTCATGAAGCTAAAAGCCTAATGTTATAATGCCAAAATCAAGCCATCAAGCTAGGCATTAAACAATGGTGAATATAGGATATGATTTTGGCCATATGTCATTAATGAAGACTTTTTATGCATAAACTGATCAATCCAATGAAGAAATCATTTGAATCTCTCAAGGAAGGTAAAGATTGTTGTTCTTTACATTTAGTTGGGTTTTCAATTATTATTTGTTCATTAAGCTCCCCCTAAGATCTTGGATTAGATATTTTATTATTTAGTGTGTTTATTTTATGTTTTTTATGGACTAACACTTTATCTAACATCCTCTCTTTGTCAAATTCCTTGATCATAATTGGCACACCTGATGGGACATGATTGCACACCCCACATCTTTAAAAAAAATGACTGGTTAAATAGCTCTTATTTTTAATCAGTTTATTATTATTTTTTTGAATTTTTGATAAGATGTTACTACTAATTTCATATTAATTATCTCAAAATTTTATTAAAATCTGATTTTTAGTTTAGAAGTTATGACTCTTTTAATGAATATCACTTTTTATTTTTTATTTTTCTGGTAAAAATAGATAGTACAAAGATAATAACTTTATTTATTCAATATTTTGACCTTAATGTTTGATGAGAGGTGATACCTAGACCTATAAAAAACCTCAAAAATCTTTGTATGAATGGATATATATTTTAAAAAGTTATGGTTAGAATACTAATTGTAGGTTTTAATGATTTATGTGTTTGGTTTTCTTTGTTTTAACCTTCTAACTTGTTTTTTGCATGTTTCATATTATTTTTTGATATTTTTTCTAATTGTTTCTTAAATTAACATGTTTATATTTTA
The DNA here is from genome assembly GCA_037957365.1 of Torreya grandis. Taxonomy (NCBI): domain Eukaryota; kingdom Viridiplantae; phylum Streptophyta; class Pinopsida; order Cupressales; family Taxaceae; genus Torreya; species Torreya grandis. Next base: position 837,712 of record JARHVA010005588.1, on the reverse strand, counting down.
GGGTTTTACCTTTGGGTCGATAGGTCAATTTTGATGGTCTTTATCAACCGCCGATGATTCTACTTAAATGCCAAACCTAAGAGAAAAAAATTAAAACTCATTTGATAACACTTGAAAGTGATTCTAAAAAGGGGGTTAATCTCTTGTTTTTTCAAGATACAAAGAAATATTTGAATAAAAATTCCTTTTATTTGACTAAAAAACAATTCCATTTGGGTTTAAAATGAATTAGTCAAATCTTTCACACTTTGTTTTGGGTTTAAAGCAAACTAGTGAAATCTTGCACATTTGGATCTTTGGGCTTAAAAATTAACATAGATGTTTTGTATCAAGTTATGTTTATACAAATCCTTTCAATTTAGATATGAACATAATCCAAACTTTTCAATTGGTGTCTAAACAATGAACCTAATCAAATCCTAACATGTTGTCAACTTATTTACATCATCTATTTGGGGTCTAAAAAGAACTTAGTTTGTTTTTATGTCATGGATATTTATCAAGATTTTACAATTTCAATCAAAGCTAAAGGGGCCAAACTTCACAACACATGTTTTTTGGTGCCTTAAAATAAAAATAACGTCATATTAGTTTACATGCTTTTTTGAGCAAGTTTATTTTCATGCGAGTTGTTTGTTGATTATTTATTTAGCGAAAAAGGAGTTATGCATATATGCTCTCCCATCCATCCCCTTCAGGGAAATTTTGGGATAACAAGTGCCAACTTCAATACAAAGTGCCTTAGTCCAAATTTATAAAAGAGAAGTTTTCAAGGATCTCTCGAAGACTCACATGGCTTGGGTAATCTAGAAACAACCTTTTAAGCTCTTTTACTTAATTTTTATTTCATTGCATCTTGGATTTTGAGGGGGACTTCATTACCTCCCACAAGTTCTTTAGGGAATCTTTGACCCAGGTTTTCATCTTTTGGAATTGACTTCATCACCCCCACTAAGATCAAAGTTTTGAGTGGTTAAACAACCTTTTAGTGTTGGGGTTAAGCACCGAGACATATCTATATATTGGACATCACACTATACTGAGCAAGCAATGAATGTAGTGGTTACAAAAAGGGATAGACCTTATTGAAACAAGCCAAGTGCTATATACACCCAATTAAAGTACTCTTTTTTTCATCATTTGGTGTGAAGTTATTGTGAAATTGATCCATATAGAATGTTTGCAAAATAATTAGTTTTAGTTAACCCCACTTTGCCACACCCTTGATAGGATTTAAGATGATTATACTTAGTTGTATTTTGGTCATTTATCTTTTTCTTTCTTTATATTTTGAGACTAAAACTATGTGTTTGTTTATAACCACATCAAAAACATGTTTGTTTATACACCACTTCCTTGTCAAAGAGGCATTATGCTGGCCATTTTATACCACACTTGTGCCTTGTAATTTTTGCTAAACATGTTTATGTATGTGTTACTTGTTTGATATAGGTACCATTATGATACCCACATCATTATCAAGTTTGAGACTTTGAGTCTTTGAAACATAACATTGATCACATCAGTAGAGCATTCTCACGTTGTTAGGCTACTCATTTTGTTTCAAGACTTGTTTGACCTTGTATCAAAAACCATTCTTTCAAACAAACCAAATCATTTCACATATGCCATTCGAACCTTGTTCATGCATCGTCATGTTTTTAAATATTGTCTAGCTTGTTTAGTCCAATCATATTTTTCAACCATTGAGTTTTCAATTAACCTTTCTAAGATCAAATTCAAACATTATTTGATTTCTATTTAGGCCTCACTTCATAGGGGTCAATACATAGATATTTCTCTTTTAGGTTGTGTAAATTAGGTTAATCAATTGCCCAAATTTTAAAAACTATCATTTCTTTGTTCATTCAACCTATCTTCATCATTGTTTCTGCCTTTATTTGGGAAAATAGTCTTTTGCCTATGTGTTTTTTCTTTATGCCTTATACCAATTGATCATGTTTATGTTTGATTCTATGTGTCAAGTCTATGTCAAATTTGTTCCAACCTTGTTAGATTAAATCAAATCACATCAACCTTTATTTCAAAGTATAGATTTTGGTGTCATTTGTTTAAATTCCTAGCAGATCATATGTGTTTGAGCCTAGATTTTGACTCCACATTTGGATAAAAGCCCTAGCAACTCAACTTTTTCCTTTCCTAGTTTAGACCTTGTTTAAAACACTTTGGCCTAGACTTTGACATGATAGTTTTTATTCATCACTTGACCTTTTATGTGTATGAAATTTGACATTAGACATTTGATGTTAGACTATTTTATGCCAAGTCTTAGCACAAACCATTTTGGAGATATAGCTTCATGTTCAAATTATTGTTTGGAGATACAAATCCACCCTTTTGACCAAACTAGATCACGTTTGAACCCTTTGTTCTTTAGAAATAATTTTTTAGAGTTTTTAAAACTCTAAGCTTGTTTATTTTTAGAGATTTATTCATTGATGTAGATATGTCTAGCGACACTTATGGTGGAGTCATGTACATTCTAAATTATGATAGAATGGCCACATAAAATGGCTTTGATTTTTATGTCTTTATTCAAGACCCCTATGATAACATGGTTTCTGAGATAGAATTTTATCCACCTTGCATAAATCAAATCAAGGATCAAAGTCAAGACCTTAACTGGGATGATATGGTTCATGAGGAGGAAATGGGTACAAACCTCTACAATGATAATGTTTTTTGGGAGATGGATTTATACCCTCTTTATAATAATTAGTACATAGAACACAGTCAAAAACCAACTTATGACCCAACTCAAGACTTTGATTAGGATGATATGGTTTATGAGGACTTGGATGCTTTGGCTTGGGTGAGTAATCACCCTCCATGATCCCCTTTTTTTCTTCTACCCTCGACTACCCCTAACTCTTATTCAGATTATATGAGCTACAAAGCTCCATAGTATCCAAATAATACCATTACCATTCTAGGAACTCATCCTTTGGCTTATGATAGTAACCAAGCTTTGTAATGCCCTATCCATAACATTTTAGGACCTCATCCTTTGGCTTGTGTGATTAATCAAGATCTACAGTGCCTACCTATTATCCAACTACTAGCCATTCCTGATCTAGTGCCTATCATTCCCCACTTTAGAAAACCCCAAATAATCCAAACTAAATATCAACCAATCCAATTATGATCCCAACCAATAATCTAATCACAAACAAAACCCATCATTCAGCCTAAACCTCATCCAATCATTCAGCCTTAACCCATCATTCAGCCAAAACCTAAACCAATCTAATCAGTACCTACCCAACTGAGCCAATCATTTGAGGAACAAACTATGATCAAAACTAGTATTTTTTATCTCATTAGAAATCAAGGCTAATAAAACCAACCAATATAGATGTTTTTGTTGAACTAATTATTTGTGATAAGTTAGCCTATGATGAAATGCCTATTGATCCTATACCAGTTATCAAAGAGTCTCACTCTGATGAGCCAATCTTTGATGAGTCACTTCTTAATGATTATAACTATTTTTGGGAATATCATTACCTTGACCATATGCCTATTTTTTAATATTCTCCCTCTGACAAGCCAATATTTAAGGAGTTATCTCTTAACCTTTTTCCCACTATTGAGGAGTCTCACTTTGACAAACCAATTTCTATGGAACCCACTATGCCATCATAGGAAATTACTTGTCCAATACCAAAAATTCAACAAGACATCATTATAACAGAGTACCCATCAGATGAAGAATCAAAATTAGAGTCAATTTTTATTCTTGGACTGATACTGGATTTAACATTAGAATAAAAATAAACATGCATCTCACCACTAGATTCAGAGTCCCTTAAGTTGGAATCAAATTTAGAAATATAATACATTTGTGACTATTACAATATTAGCTATGCATGCCTAGCAAATCAATATTTATACATTTATGATCCTTTTATGGTTTTTGAGGATGATTACTTCAACATTGACATAAGTTCTCCTAGTATCTTCTAAGAGGATTGTGCTATAAATTCCCATTCCATTACCATTCCACATAGCATTACCACTAACCAACATAGCCATATTATTAACACTCCATCTCTTGCAATTATCGATTGGAACTACCAAAATCACACCTTGTTGAACTACATCCATGGAAACATAATAGTTGAAGAAGAGAAAGGCGGCCAAGACCACATTCATGTAGAAGAAGAACACTCTTTTAGTGAAATCATTTTAGAGGTGCTAGGGGAAAATCAAAGTTTAAACTCAACATCTTCTAGTGAAACCTTTTCAAAGGCACTAGAAGACAATAAAATTCAAAAGTAAACATTTCTTAGTGAATCCTTCTCAGAGGCACTATGGGACAATCAAGACAACTTCATTGGTGAAAACCTCTTCGAGGTTCCAATAGCTAATCATAAAAGTTCTTCACTACTTAATGAAGATATTATCAAAGATCAAATAAAAATAGCTTCTTATCTATAGCCTAATCAGATGGTAGCTACTCTCAGGACTAAAAAATAGAAGAATTTGGTGGTCTTATTAAGATAATTTTCAAAATTATTTAGCCTTACCACATCCAAAGTTATGTCAAATCTAGAATCAACAACATTGTGTGTGCCTAAAAACACTAATCTTCATTTGTTTTCCAACCACTACACATTCCATCACACATTCCATTATCATCTACCATTCCATTTCCCAATCAAACCTATCACTCAAAATTTATCCTTATTTACCATCTATGGCCACACTTTTCTTTGTAGAGGATTCAAAAATACCTTATCTTGAAGTTTGAATGAATTAAAATCAAACACTAATGAATATCACAACAATATAATTTGCATCCAAATCTCTAGCCAGTTCTTGATAGAGAAACTATTTAGATGAGGTGTAGGCTATAAATTTACATGATCAACTATTCTAGTTGTATCTTTTATTGATCATGATGTGCATCTCCACTTTAGGAGGAACAATAGAATCATTTATCATACCTAGGACAAAACTAAACATGTACCATATCATATCAAGCTATCAATATTTTTTCCATTGTCGTATATCCTAACCATTCACCTTATCACTTGGTGGCAACCCTACTATCATTTTATCCAATCTATCATACCAATCATTTTCATAACCTCATTATCTTCAAATCAATACTAGACCATCCAACCATTCTATTCATACTCAACCAAACATGTTTTGAATCCTATCAACCTAGCCCATTTGACCTTGGTTCATCCATTGGTTTCATGTTTTTAGCATATAGAATCAGATCAATTTAAATAGTTCTTTCAAGCATTTTAGATAGAGGTAGTATCTTAGAATAGTATGATAGAAGTTTTGGCAGTTGTATCCTTCATTTCTTATTCCTTTAATATCAAGTTTGTTTATGTGAGCCTGATTATATCACCTACTGGGGCAAATCAGTGTTCACTGATCTTGATACTAATTATATTGCCTGTTGGGGAAAATTGGTATCATTGATCTATCAGTTGTATCCTCATTATAACTACATATGGGCAAACTAGGGGCAACATTTGTTTATTGTGGCTTGACATATCACCTATCCATTCATGTTTTTTACTATGCTTTTATACCAATTGTGCCTATTTTATTTGAATTCGCTGCTACACTAGTTAGATTTCTCCACTATGAGGTGAACTACTATGAACTAAAGCCATTTTGGGACTATGTGGGTCACGTGTGATTCACATTAAGTTCAATTTAGTCCCTTTTTAGCCACACTCTCACCATTTTGTGATCATCATTTCAAATTATAACTCTCTCATCATTTTGTGAGCTTGGACTGTTTTAGTGTCTTGTCATTCTTGATTGAGTTGAGATGCTTCAAAAATTCCAAAAACATTTGAAAAAACAAAAAACATTGACTGCCTCTTTACCTTAAGGATTCTGGGAACCCTCACTAAGTCACAAATAAATCACTTGTTCCTTAGTTTCCCCATCCTTTTTGGCCTTTTCTCCTATGCTATCATCATTTTTCTAATTCATCCCTATTTTTATATGACATCCATTATATTTTATTTTCACCAATCATCATTTTCTTCCCATTTCCCAGGAGAAATACATTAAACTTGAAGTTTTATTGGATCACCATATCCATGGAACTATGTAGGTAGTGTCCACTTGCCTAGCACATATGGAGACAACTCAGCCACCCCCCTCCTTTTCTTTTGTTACCCCATCTTATTTTTTTGTTAAGTTATCACCTAGTTTCTAGAGGAAATATTCATCGTGTTGTTTATACTAACATAGGGACTAACACTTGTTTATTTCTTTTTTTGTCTTGTTTTTTTCTTTGTTTATCTATTTTTTTTGTTTGTTTGTGTGCCTATTTATTTACTTTCAACACTGTGGCCTTGATTCAGTCTATGTGTGTTTATTGGCTGATTTCTTACATATTATTCTTAAATCTATCCATATTCAAATGTCTATATTATCATCATGGTTTTTATCATTGGTGAAATTATTTTCCATTGAGTATTGGATATTGGGAGTCAATCCTTAAGCATATTTTGTCCAATCCCCCATGGTTTTCCATCATGAGGCCTACCATCAAATGCTACAATAAAAATTAGCTTTGAGAGGTCTAAAATATTAATACAACATCACCATCTTGTCGACACTGACATCATCAACAATCTCAACCTAATACCCAATCATATCCCAAATAGAGTAATTAAGTAATAAAGGAATTTCAACCTTTATTAGTTTGGATGAGCATCTCCCTACTAGCAGGTTATCCTAATTCATCTTTATCCTCTATATCAACTTATCAATCATTAACCATCAATCATGTTTTTCATAATTGAGGTATATTGCATCAGCATTATACACCATCCCACATGCATTCTCAATGATTATATCACATGTTGGGGAAAATCATTATGTTATCACCATTTTCCTTTCTTGTTTGTCTGTCTTAATTGGGGAAGGTCCATCTTCTCAATGATTATAATTTCTTTTGGGCAAATCATTATGTTATCATACCATGTTTCCACTATCAGGGTACAATGCTTATAACTGTCTTTGGGCAAACCATTGTACACTATCCCACTTGAATTCTCAATGATTTTGACTACTTTTTCAAACTCATTATGCTTTCACCCCATCATCTACCTTTCTTTGGTCCCCTCATTTCACTTCTTTCTTTTCGAGGGACCATTTGTTGACCCACTTACCAATCGCTCCATCGAGGGGGTAGCTATAGTTCAATCATTACCATTGTAGTTGTAAGCATAAAGAACCATTTTATTCTTTGAAAATATGTTACTATGTTTACAACTTGTAACATCTTCCCAAATAGGGGCAAATTGTAGGCATGTAAATTTAGCCACTAATGGATTTGCATCAGACTATTAGACCAATTTTTACCAATCATTAAACATTTAACCAAAGAAATTCTATTAGTCTCAAATTTGGATTTATAACCTTGCATTTAATTAATTTATCCTATTAAATCAATTAAACAAGGAAAATACACACTTTAAATTAATCAAAATCAAAGAAATGACCAAATGCCTAAAAAAATTAATTAACTTGCACACCTTAATCAAAATCAATTAGCAAGTTACATCAATTTCAAATCCTAATTGAGTTTACCCATGAGCTAGTAAATCAATTACTAAAAAGTAAATTCAAGAGGATCTTAGAACATCCTAGAATACACTCATTACCTTTGTGAGTTGTCACTTTTGGAAAATATCTAAAAGAATATCTTAGGAATATGCCAAACTCAACCAAGCTTAGTAAATTCAACCATGGTCAAATTTGACCCATTGTAAGGGATTTGAAAGCCTATAAAATCAAGCATAGAGCTCTTAATTTAAGGAGCTCAATCAAAGTAGAGTTATAATGCAATAATAGATTCATGAAGCTAAATCCCTGGTGTTATATTTCTAAAATCAAGCCAAACATTCAACAATGGTGCATAGAGGAGATGATGTTAGCCATATGCCATTGATGAAGACTTATTATGTATAAATCGAGCAAACCATCGAAGAAATCATTTTGACCTCTCAGATTGTTGTTCTTTGAATTTTAGTTGGGTTTTTATTTGTTGTTTGTTCATTAATCCCCCCCTAAGATTTAGGCTTAGAGAGTTAGTATGTTACTATGTTGATTTCATGGTTTTATGGACTAACACTTGATCTAACCTCCTTTCTTTATCAAATTCTTTGATCACATGGTCCACCTTTTGGCAATAGCTTGGGATCCCTTATATAACTAAGCAAGAGCCTTATTTATTAGAACAACCTACCCTTTCCATTATCAAATCCACTATCATCACAACTAAACCATTGGACACCTCTACCCATAAAACTATAAAAATACCATCAAGACCAAACTCACCCAAAGTAACCAAATCACCTTCTACCATTTTAACCAAACCCACCAAGAACCTTGGCATATTTCCTACTAATAAAATTACTCACCCATCAGTGAAATTAGATTTAAGCCCACTAAACTCATCAAACAAATCCCAAACTAATCTAGAAAAAAAGGTAAAACCACCTAAAATCCCAAAAACCAAAACTTTTCCTCCCCTCTCCATTTTTTGTTACACCATAACTCTTTTCATCTACACCTATTTTCATTAAACTACCCATAACCAAACCTCCTATCTTCCAATCATCTATAAACAAACTACTTACCTCTCAAACATCTACCTTAAAACCTTCTAACCCTAATATATCAGCTACTCTACCAAAACCATCCACCAAGAATGCTCTTTCACCTAAATCTCTAACCATCAAACCCAATCATAAAAGGGCTTCCACCTCAACTCCAAACCTAGGACCTTTGTGCCTTTGCCACCATTTCCTAAGTCTTACTAAACCATCCTACAAAAGTTATTGTAAGAATCTTCATTAACCTTGCCACCTATGATACCATTTTACCCACATAGTCTTAAAATATCTTGGTATAATGTAAAATTATTATGCTCATATCATAAAACACTTGAGCATGACATGGAGAACTGTAAGGCTCTCCAAGTCTTGATTTATCAACTATACCATGAGGATGACTTATTATCAGATGAGCCTCCCATGATCCTATCACTGATCTAAAAAATATAAATAGGCACCCAATGCTTACCTATTCCCCCACTTTTACCTCAAAGTGAGGTCAAATCGAAGTAATCCTCTAGCTTGACTCCTCCCCCAATTTATACCATCCATGTGGCCACGTGGTCACAAGCCAAACCAAATGATAAGGGAAAGGAAAAAGTGTCCATTTCATATAAATATCCCTCTTCCACCACCAAATCACTTGGCCAACACCAAGCACCTTTACCTTCAATCAAACCCAAAGTGTCCTTCTTGGGACCCTCTCAGTCCAATCCATCTGAATCAATCCAATGAGTAGTTCTGAAATAGCTTCACCAAACATCAATGAAGATGAGTTTGTATGAACTGATCAATACTTCACTTCATCATTTAAAAATAATTATAGAAGCTTTGTAATCCATAGATGTCCAACTAGAACACCCATAACCTCTAGTAGCCTTTGTCATAACTCTTCAACTTTCCAACCTTATTACCTTTAAGGATTCATAAATACCCTTCATCCATCTAGATGATTCAAATACTCCCCTATTCCTTAACGTACACATCAACCAAACCCGTATCAAGAGGGTTATGATTGATGGGGGAGCTAGCATCAACATTATCTCCTCCCATGCATATAACCAACTCAAATTACCTGATATCATCATGTCAAAAACCTTAGTGATACTTTGATTATTTAATGATACCATGGTCATGACTTTAGGAACTATTATCTTTCACATTCATCTAGGACCCCAAACACTTCTTGAGCTATTTTGTGTATTAGAGGGAGAATTCCAATATAATGTTTTTTTGGGATGACCTTGGATTCATTCCATGGGTTGTGTGCTATCTACCTTATACTGGTGCATCAAATTTGAGCATGAAGGTCAAGTTATGACCATATAGGATGACTTGAGTCCTTTTGAATCATGGAACATGATGTACTAACCTAATGATGTTCTCCTCCCTTCACTAAACAAGCCCTTAAAAACAAAAGACAAAGGCCCATCCTCTTTTAATAGCAAGCCATCTACCAATTCATTTGTCCCTTCTACCCAAATCCCCACAATGGACCCCTTGGAATCGACATTCCAATGTATCTTACTTAGGAAATATCACCTTCTGATCTTTGAGACTTTCCTTACTCCCAAAGAGTATGGGAAAATTTACCACCAACTTGGGTATGACCCTACTATTGGAACCATTATTCCTTTTGGGCCCTCAGCTTGTCAAACCATTTTCATCTATGTGGGACTTGACAAAACCTTCGACACTTCTTCCACCTCTTTTTCACCTCAACCATTCACCTCTAGTTTCTCCTATATAGATAAAATAGAGTTTGCCTAAACATACTTTTATAGTTGTGCTTGAAAGGAATTTGGTCTAAGTCAGTACAAACATGGACCAAACGAGTTGCTTCTAATCAAAACCCAAAAAATCTCATGAAAAACATGGCCTCAATTTCATTCCACCTAAACTACAAACCAACCCACCTCCCATTATTTTCATTGATGAGGAAATCCCATCCTCACCATACACTTCACCATCAACAACTGAGTATTCTGACATCATCCCTTCTAACATTTTTTATCAACATGATTAGCCTCAGACCCCTAACTTATCAAAAGGATGGGGCAATCATAACCATTCCTCTGACCCATCTTGAGATGATAAGAGATGATTCTCCTACCATTAATATCATTCAATATCAAGATGATTATTCTATTCATACCTATCTTTGTGTAGAATATCCCTCTATCCATGAATCTCTTCCTCTTGAGACTCTAACCATGTTAAATGAATCCACTATGGATTCAACTTGGGAACTTCAAATAACCTATGCATTGTAAAAATTGGCCAATCTCTAAATTTTAAGGAGCTTTAGGACTTCCCCTCCTTTCTAAAAGACCATAACATAGAATTTTCTTGGTCTTATAGTGACAAGCTAGGAATCAACCCCTCCATTACTACCAACAACATAGTCACCAACTGTGATTCCAAGCTAGTTAGGCAAAAACTTCACCAAATTCATGCTCACGTAGCCCTTATTATCAAAGAAGAGCTTCAATGTGTCTTATCTGTCAATTTCATTCAAGCCATTGCCTATCCCCAATGGGTCTCAAATGTTGTACCTATCAACAAATCCACATGAGGGCTTTGAATTTGTTTGGACTTTTGTAACCTTAACCTTGCTTGCCTAAAGGATGAATTTCCTTTGCCAAGCATTGGCCAACTTTTTGATCTTATAGCTAACCATGAGATGTTATCTCTTATGGATATATTTTTGGATTACAATCAAATCCTAATTTCTCCTCAAGATCAACATAAAATTGAATTTATCACCCCATGGGGAAATTTTTGCTATAGGGTCATGTAGACACTAGAAAACCACACATAATGGTTCTAAATTTTAAAATAACCCTAGACTACCTTAGGACCCCCTAGGCCCATCCACACCCCTTGGGACTGTGAACCCAAGTTAGAATGACCCACTGAATAACCTACCTTTGGACCCAACTTAGTCTTTGAACCTTGACCATCAATGGTCACATTGATCATCGATGGTTAGGCCTAACCATTGATGGTCAGGTATCCACTGTGTGAACACTTAAACTCCATCTCAATTAGAACTTATTTTTTATTTTTTAAATATCTATTATACATATAGATTAATGCATGTTGGTGCTAAAAATAAACAACCACTTTTAGCCTTATTTTGAACTGATTGTTTCATCTCCCCTTTCTTCATATAAAATGAAAGGAAAAGGAGGTGAAAGGGATCCAGGCAAACAATCATCATTATAACTGCTTGGGAAAGAGATCAGAGCTTCTTATATAGGTATTCTTCTAGCTTTTAGCATCCCAACTCTAGGACTTCTTCAAGCCATCAAATGTCTATCAAACTCTAAGTATACCTTTATTATTTTAAGTTTTGATTGTTTAGTTTCAATAGTTCTACAACTCTATATATTACTTCTTCCACCAGACACCCTTCGACCATTCTCAACCACATGAGTACCAAACCTTTACCCTTAATACTTCTAAGGCTCTCTCTTTCCCTCATGACCATTAACCAACCTCCAAAAACCTATAGAACATTTATATAACCAACCTATAACCTATTTTATCTAGAACTAATAAGTTGTCCAAACCCATAATGACTGCCAATGGTCACCCTGATCATCGATGGTCACCCTGATCATCGACGGTAACTATGTAAATCATTTTACTCAAAACAACAAGCTCATACCACCTCTCGACCTCAACCAAAACTTTATTTTCTTTACCTTTATCACTACACAAACCAAAAATAATACCCTGACCACACATGAACCTACTTTTGATAGTTTAAATTTTTTTTAATGTTATTTTGTTAAAATAAGCATTTCTTTTGAAAATAATTTATTTTCGTTGCTTAAGTACTTTCATTTATGTTATACAACCTCTTTTATCAATAAATTTATATACATTAACTTGTTTTAAAAGGTGGATTGATAGTTTTCAAGGAATTCATGTACTTCTTAGATATAGCTTGCCAGACAATCCACCCACCTACCTAACTAATCAACCATTTCTTTGAGTTCTTTCTTACCTATAGGTCATTCTTCCCAAGACAAAGAGGAGTATCTAAAATAATATAGATCATAGAGAACAAACCAAATATAGGTTCTACTAACCTTGCTCTTCTTTCAAGTTTTACTCTTTCTTCTTAAGAGATAAAGAAAAAAATTGGTGAAACATTCTGGCATGCCCAGTGGGACCTAGTTGCATCTAGGTGAAATTTTATTTATGATCAATTGAATGAAATCAAAATTTCTATTGGGCTTAAAATTAACCTTTCATACATTATTTATTTTCATAATTATCTCACATAGATTAATTAATCAATTAAATCAACTATAGCCTCACATCTTTACGCACATAGACAAAACCACTTACACCAAATCAAAACATCATAACACTTGACATAAAGCTTGACCAGGGTTTCATCTCCTAGTGGTAACCTTCACCCATTAGCCATCCCAATTAGATGTCATTACTAAGGGTAAAAACCAAAACTTAGATCTCTGGTTGAGTGTAATCTTTGGCAATCGCTATATCTTGGATAAGCACTTGACACCCTTATTATTGCAGTGTGTGAAGTGACGGGGTGGGCCCTAATATTAAGCCATGTACTGATTTCCTATACATAACCCTTTGAGAGCCTGAACACAACCTAAAACCAACCATATACTCCATTTCTAGTAGCCTCTCTACAAACTAAGTTGGGTTACATAATCTTTCTAACGTAAGGCATAAGCCACAAGCGAGACTAAAAGAACCTTAGGATTTAACATTATTTAGTGTGTGTTTTATCTTCTTTGACTTTTTTATTGTCTTCTCTTTGTTTGAGTTGTGAGAAATCTAACCTCCTTGGAAAAACCTTTTACCATCTTGCCTTCACCCACCTCATCTCCATTTCCTTATTCAATAGGGAACACTCTTATATTTTCTCATGGAGATCCTAACTTTTTTAAACTCCTAGAATACAACCCTCTTGTCTTAGAGCATTACCTTACATAAACTACTAGTTGTGCTCCAAACCATACCTAAAACCAACCTAACCTTACCTATAATCAACCCAACCTCACCTATAAACAAACCAAACTCACCTATAATCAATCCAACCTCACATATAACCAACCCAAACTTTCCTATAATCAATCCAACCTTATTTACAACAAACCAATAAACTCTCAACAACCATTTGATCATCATCATAACCAACCAACAACCTTTCAATACCTATTTGACCATTGTCATAACCCACCTCAACCTCAACTATCTCGACCTTACCAATCTTTGGGATACCTATCTCAACCATCATATTAGCCACCTCAACCTTATCAAACTTTTGATTATATACCCCAACCATCATATAAATTGCTACTAAGCCCCCTTTTTGGCAACCCTATTTATCTCAAAAATAAGTCTTGGTTTATCCCCTCAACCCTCAACCAAAAATTTTAAACCAACCTACCTTACCTACCTTGTCAAATCTAACCAACAACTATCAACCCACCTTATCAACCTTACCCAACCTCTCAATTTGACCTACCTTATCAATGTTACCTACATTATCAACCTTACCCAACCTCTTAAAACAACCTACCTTATCAACCTTATCAACCTCCCTAAATCAAACCTACCCAACCTATACAATTCATCAACCATGTCAAACAAACCAACTTCATCAAACCAACCAATTATCTCATAACCCCAAGAGCTATGGATTCATTCTCTTCCTAGGTAGTATACCCTACTGGGGGAATCATATACCATAATCCTTGACAAACTCTTAAAGGCTTCTATCATTAGAATTCCTCCAATCAAACCCATCAATAATTCTCTTCCAAAACCCATTTGGTTTATCGAGAATGAATTTTGTGCTTATCATCTCATAAATGGACATGTGATAGATAGATGTGGGTCTTTTAAGATGTTTTTCCAAAACCTTATTGATAAAAAAGAGGTTTCAAAGGATATTCTCTATGTTCCCCCAACCTAGCCTTGAATATTGTTAGGCAATCCATCATTGAACCTCTTTCTTCACTCATTGTTGTGCAAACTCATGAAAAAAGTGCTCAACACAATGAGACCCCTTCATTAGATTTGGTCCTTAATGAACCCATAACTAAACAAACCATAATCAAAACCTCAACCAATCCACTTGTTGACCAAGTGCAACTTTTTCAACTTCCTTTTAAAATCATCGCTAAGGAAGAATCAACCCTAACCAATCCACTTATTAAACAAGCAGAAGCTTCTCAAATTTCCTTTAAAACCAAAATTAAGGAAATCAACCCACCTCTTTGACTTCCCCTTTTAGTAGATCAAACTTAAATCAACTTACCTCTTCGACTCTCTCAAAAGGTGAAATCACCCCCAACAACCATAACTATTATACCTACCCTTTTTTGGATCCAATTAAAGATACCTTAAGCTTTCCACTTCCTACTTCAGTGGAGCAAACATAAAGCCAACCCAACCTACCTCTTTCACCTCCCATTTATGTAGAGCCAATCCAAAACACCTCGCTTATAAGTAATCCAACCTCACCTCAAATCAACCCAACCCTAACCTCAACTAAAACCAAACCCATTTAATTCCTCTATAATTTTCTTATTTTAATCTATCTAATGACATTGTCTTTGATTCCATTCCCTTTTGAACATAGTCAAATATTTGTCAATTTACCTTAGCAAACAAACAAACAAACCCAACCAACAAACTAAATTGACCACCCATAATACCTCCCTCAGCCAATCAAACTAACCTCTAAACCAAATCAATCATCCAAAATCAACCTAACTTTTAACCCAACCATCACCAATTTACCTATTAACCCAAACCAACTTCAACCCCTCATTTGAAATTTCTTAAATCTTAGCTATCCTTTTATCTAAGCTACCCACACCTCACCTAAGCTCCTTCATTGGGACAATCCAAAACTCTTGTCCAACCCATATTTATTTAATTTGATGTTCCAAACATAATTTCTAGACCCTAACCCTACCCAAATTTGACCCAATGATGTTTCCCTTGCCATAGCACCATAAGGGAGATCCCACCTAAACCACTACCTAAAACTTGAACTCTATACTAAAAATTAATAACTAACAACTAAAAAGTTGTGGGAAGAAAATGAGGTCATCTTCATCCTTCCTAACCCTCTTTACTAACCAACATCTTTACTTGGGAATATTTTTCCCTTCTCAATATTTATAGAAAAAACACCTGAATTCTCCCTCCAAAAATCTTCAACCAAAGAATAACCCAAACATTAACCAAAAAACAAATTAAACCTTAACCTTTTGCCTACCATCTTTAACCAATGATCAAACCAACCCTTGACACTTATGCCTCAACCTACACCTAGCTTAACACCAAACCAACCAAAAATTTAAAACAAACCTTGACCTTCACCAACCTTTCATCGATAACCCATATCAGCCTAGACCAAAACCTAAACCATAACTAACCACCATTAAGCCTAAAAGCTAACTTAAAGCTTAGCTATCATCACCTAAACAACCTTGCCTCTTACTTTGTCAACTATCCTTTGATGAATCAAACTAGGGGAATTCTCCCTCTAAGAGGCTTTGTCCATTTTATCAACTCAAAACATATCCTTAAGAAAATGACCAACCCAACCCTTGGTATTTTCTTACATCAACCTACACCTAACCTTGAATTTAACCCACCCTTTGACCTCCAACCTAAGCAAGCCTTCAACTTTAACCTATTATTCTTAGGCCTCTTTTAGTATTTAAATCTTTTAACCCTACATTTTCACCCAACAACCAAATCAACTTAGAAACCTAAACCTACCTACCTAAACCAAAAACCAACCACCATTTCAATCTGAGAAAAGTCTAAAAACCATCACCTAACCAATTTTGTGGAGACAAATGGAATAATTTTATTTCATTATGCTTACTTAACCATTGTAACTCTAACATCTTTTCCATGTCTAATCTAGTGTTAGAAAGTAACTAGGGGACATCTTCACTCTTGATTGGATTAGATCATTTACATGTAAGTATGGATATGGGGCATATCAAAAACTAATCCCCTCAATGCTTTGCATTTTCACCATGTTATTTTGTTAAACCAAGTTCTTATTCATCTTTGTCTAACTTAATATCATCCATTATTTTCAACCACCTTCATCTCTTTATTTTAAAGAGAACCAATTAAAACAAGATCATGTGATTAACCATCACAACCTTAGCCTAATTCTAAGCATGGGTACCATGACTCTACCTATGACATGATTTTCATGGTACTTTCTGACCTTTATAGGATGGATCCCCATAGTAGTTGTCACTTAAACTTATTTTACCCATCATAAACCTTCTTGTGTTATGGTTTTACCTCTATAAAAGAAAGCCTTTAATCTTATATAGAATTTTCTATCTAAAATAGCATAACATTAATTTAGGATACCAAATATCACTTGGGTTAAATTTTCTAACATGCAGACTACTCCTTTGAAGGATAGCTTCCCAAAACTACCAAACATTGCTTTAAAAGGTAGACTTCTCCCTCAAAGGATAGCTATCACATATAAAAAAATCCAAATATGATACCACTCCCTTGAAGGATGGATAAAACAAACATTTGTCAAGCAATCAATCCTCTAAAAGCTTCCCACATCAATCAACTTCCTAAAACCATCAACTTAAATTAATCAATAAAACTCAATTCAAAAGTCAAAAATAAAGCAATCCCAAAGAAATCTTCCATCAACTTCCACATAGCATTTGTATACTTCTTGCATTGATCAGCCTATACCAAAATTAAAACATGGACTTATCTATAATGGTTCTTAGGTCACCTAAAAAAGGGGAAAACCATCCCCATAAAAAGGTTACACTACCATCCATTCACTTATTTCATTTATCTCTCCTTATACTCTCCAAAAATCAAGGAATTTTGAGCTTTACTTGACACTACTTGATCAAGTTACTTCTATTAGATAATGAACTAACACCAATGCAATGCATGAAAGGGGCTTATGTTCTTAAGCCCACCCATATTACCATTTTGGTCTTTGCCAATTAGATTATTTCAACCTTCTTCTACATTCATGACTAGTTTGGAAGACATGTGTCTTCCATCTTTGAGTCATTAAAACCTAGACCACCTAATTTACACCTCTCTACCAAATGAGGAAACCTATTTGAAAACTAACCAACCTACCTACCTACCTACCAACCAACCATATACCCATTAGTGAGCACCTTATTATCTACCACTTAACCAAAAAAATTAACCTCAATTTGGTCATCTTAATCCACTTTTTGTACTTTTTGTGACCCAAATTTTCCTTGGTCATTTTGATCCCATCATTTACCTTGCCATTTTTTATGAACTTATGATACTTTTATGTACTGACTATTTAGGTGCTTTGGAGCATGACCCTTTGTAGTCTTGATACCAACAACCATTTTTGTCTTCTCAAAATCACATCTTACCTTGGATACCTACAAATACATTGACCTTACTTAAGAGACTTGAGTTTATAGGAGTAACCCATATCAGCTATGCCTAATGTTGTGTCCTGGTTACCCTATCACTTGTCCTTCTAGTACCAACCTTGTTATAATACCTTACCTAAAAATTCCAACCATTGGAGATTACCCTTCCCCATCAATAACCATAACCAACCACATTACCTCATCATGTGTCCTTCTAGCCTGACTAGTGCATGTTTTATGATGACCTTTTTTTGGTCATTTTGACCACACTAATTATATTGCTAAGTTGAACATTTTAAACTTGTGATAACTTGCACACACCTGACCAATTTGTGTCTTTACAGGAGTACTTCCTACCTTAGATACCCATAAAAACATTGACTTTGTCTAAGATACTTGAGTTTAGTAGTGTAACCCAACCATCACATATGGTAATGTGGTCTACTTATCACTTATCCTTCTAGTACCAACCTAATTTTTACTAGCCATGAAAACCTAGTCAATGTGCAATATTAGGATATCACACCTAGTCACACTTTATGCATGTGTTTGTGCTTCAGTACCCAACCTATCACCCACTTCATCACTGACTTACCCACTTATCAAACCTACACTCGATTATATTTCATCTCATCAATTCTCATTTTGAAGGGAAACACCTCCTTTCATACTCATTTCAACCTAACCTTTGACCTATAATCCATTTCTATTTTTCATCTTCCTAATATAAATTTCATAATATAAGGGGAAAATTTAGACACTAGAAAACCACATATAATAGTTCTAAATGTCAAAATACCCCTAAACTATCTTAGGACCCCATAGGCCCATTTGTACCCCTTACGACCACAAATCCAAGTTATAATGACCCCCTAACTAACCCAATTTATACTTTGACCCTCGACCATGGATCATCACACTAATCATCAATAGTTAGGCCTGACTATCGAAGGTCAGGTATCCACCACCTAAACACTTAAACTCTAACTCAACTATAGTTTACTTTTTAAGTTTTAGTTGTCTATTCTACATGTGGATCAATACATGTTGGTGCTAAAAATAAAAACCCACTTTGAACCTTTTGTTGAACTGATTGTTTTACCTCCCCTTTCTTCCTATAAAAAGAAAGGAGGAGGTGAAAGGGATCTAGATCAGCAGTCATCATCATAACTTCTTAGTCAAGAGATCAAAGCTTCTTATGTAGGTATTATTCTATCTTCCAGCATCCCAACTCCAAGGCTTCTTCAAGCCATCAAATTTTAACCACAAGCTAAGTATATTATTCTTGTTTTTAAGTTCCAATTGTTTAGTTTCAATAGTTTTACAACTTTATATATTACCTCTTCCACTAGAACACCCTCCAGCCATTCTTAACCACTTGAGTACCAAACATTTACCCTTGATACCTCTAAGGCTCTCTCCTTACCTCACAACCATTAACCAACCTCCAAAAACCTATAGAACCTATCTGTAACCAACCCATAGCCTATTCTTCTTCGAACCAATAAGTTGTCCAAACCCATAGTGACCACTGAAAGTCACCCTGACCATCGATGGTCACTATGTAAATCATTTTACTCAAAATAACAATCTCATACCACCTCTCAACCTCAACCAAAACCCTATTTTCTTGACCTTTATCACTACACATACCAAAAATAATACCCTAACCACACCTAAACCTACTTTTGATAGTTTAGAATTTATTTAATGTTGTTTTGTTAAAATAAGCATTTATTTTTGAAAAGAATTTATTTCCTTTGCTTAAGTACTTTCATTTATTTTATGCAACCTATTTTATCAACAACTTTATCTACATTAACTTGTCTCAAAATGTGGATTGACAACCTCCAAATATGTCATGTAATTCTTGGATCTAGCTTTCTAGATAATCCACCCACCTACCTAATTAATCAGCCATTTTTTTGAGTGCTTTCTTATCTTTAGGTCATTCCTCCCAAGACAAAGAGGAATATCTATAACCATCTAGATCACAAAGTGTAAACAAAATCTAGGTTCTACTGACCTCAACCTTATTTCAATTTTTACTCTTTTTTTTTGAGAAATAATTTTTTTTTGGTGAAATAGGTCATGCTTTGTAGACTAAAGAATGCTAGTGTAAGCTACCAATGTGCTATGACCTAAATCTTCCATGACCTTATTCATAAAATCATTGAAGACTATTTCAATGACCTTGTTGGGAAATCCAAATGTTGTAAACATCATTTATCCATTCTTAAGATTATCTTTGAGTGACTCATCCATTACCATGTGTGCCTTAATCCCAAGAAGTCTATCTTTGAGGTCTTATCAACAAAGCTCCTTGGATTTATCATCTCCCTTCAGGGAATTGAATTTTATCCCACTAAAATCAAATCAATCCTTAACATGCCTCCTCCCACCCACCTCAAGCAACTATGTAGCTTATAGGTGAAGCTCTAATTTATTCATCACTTTATCTCTCAGTTTTTGGATCGATGCTAACCTTCCCACCACTTTCTTAAGAAAGATGTATATTTTAAGTGGAATAATGACTATAAAAAATCCTTTGATTCATTCAAAGATTACCTTCTATCTCTACCCATATCATTCCTCCCAAGGAAGATCAAGCTTTTTACCTTTATATTTCTACCACTGACCGCTCCCTAGGAGTAATGCTAGTTCATCTGGATGAACAACATAGAGAACAATCCATCTACTACATTAGGCATACACTTGTAGAGTACAAGAACTGGTACATCCATACCAATAAAATTTGCCTAACCTTGTTCTTCACGGCCACCAAACTTTTCCACTACCTTCTCAACCACAAGACCTATGTCATAACCAATATCAACCCACTCAAGTATATGCATGTCAAGCCATACCAAAACCAATGTATATCCAAGTGGCTCATGCTTTTAGCTGATTTTGACCTTGATTTTATTAAACAAAATTTAATTAAATGGTAAGTCATTATTGACCAATTGGTTGAAGCACCATTTGTAGATAATTAACCTCCTCCTCTTGAGTTTCTCGATGAGTTCATTGCAACCCTCTCTCAGGTAGACTTCACCTATCAAGTGACCATGTTCGTTGATGGATCAAAATTTCAATATGATGGGGGAGTTGGAATTACTTTATCCCCCTTCATGGTGAACCTCTTTCTTTATCCTTTAAGATAGATTTTGAAAATACCAATAATATGGTTGAGTATGAATCCTTAGTGATAGGCCTCCAGACTATGCTAGCCTTAGGATTCAAAAAAATCAGCATTTTTGGTAACTCTTAACTCATTGTCAATAAAATAAATGGCTCTTGTCAATGTAATAATGATGTTTTGCAATAGTAAAAATAGTTAGCTAACATAATCTTAGCATCATTTGAACACTACCACATCCAAACCAACCCATGATCTATGAACAAGTTTGCCAATACTATGGCTTTCCTTATTTCTTAGATCCCATCTACGCCCTCTAAATCTAACCTATATGTCATTATCCATTGACTTACCTAACCCTCTTATGTCAAATCAGACTTCCCTACCATCTTCAACGTGGAGGAGATCCAACCTGGCCTTTGATATCAGTAGACCTTCAACTATCTCAACCTTGTAATCATTCCTTTTTATATTTCCAAGAATACTTAAAGATCATTTGTCTAGAGTACCTCACATTATACCATACTGGATGGAATTCCTTATAAACATAGCTTTGGTGGTCTCCTCTTTTATTGCCTATGTAGTCACAAAACCTCTCATGATATCTAAGAAACACAAGATGGAATTTATGGGGGACACTTTAGTGGCCTAGACATAACTAAATGCATCCTTCACCTTAGCTATTATTGGCCCAGCCTTAACCAAGATTGTTGTGATTATGTGAAAAATTACATCATATGTCAAAAATATACTAATTTACATCACACACCTAGCCATAGTATTCAAGTATCCAAATATTTATGGCCCTTCTCACAATGGGGTCTAGATCTCATTGGAGAAATTAACCCCCATTCTTCATAGTGACATCATTCTATTATCACCACAACAAAATATTTCACCAAATTAGTAGAGGTTATTCCTCTCATCTCAACCAAAGATAAAAATATTATTGACTTTATCAACCATCACATTATCTATTATTTTGGTGTTCCTCAAAAAATTATCACCGAAAATGTTAAATCCTTAAAAAACAACCAAGTCCAAGGTCTTTATGTGCACTGAGTATCAAGTTAAGTTTCTCATCACCCTATAATCCACAAGCAAAGGGCTAGGTAGAATCATCTTAAAAAATTCTCAATAACATTCTAACTAAAATGGTTAATGTATTTGGTTGGTATTATCATTTACACATCCCCTTCACCTTATGGGCCTATCATACTAACATTTGAACCCCTACAAGTGCTACCACTTTATATCTAGTTTTTGGAGCAGAGTCTATGTTGCCTCTCGAAGTCCAAATTCCCTCTCTTCGCATATCCTTTCAAGACCTCATCTCTGAGAGTGAATATTGTCAAGAACAATTTATCTCAAATTGAGCTACTTGAAAAAAAGTATTTATCAATGCTCCCTCATAATTGTGCCTATCAAGAATGCATCAAGTGTGCTTATAATAAACACCTTAATGTGCAAGAATTTAATATTAAAGACCTCATCCTCAAATAAAATCAACATGTCACCAATATAGATAAAATCAAGAAAGGCAAGTTTTATTTCAATTGGCTGAGACCTTACATCATAATGCACAAGTATGGATTAGGATCTTACTAGTTATCCTCTTTGAAGGGAACCCAAAACTTGAGCCCCTCAATGCTTTGCAACTACATCTTTTTTTTGTTAACAACATGATCAAAATCACCTTTTTATCTAACTTAAGCTCATCCTTTGTTTTCAAGCCACATTCATCTCCTTATTTTAGGTACAACTGATGAAAACTAAATCATGTGATTATCCATCATAGTCATAGCCTAATCTTGAACAATGGGTACCATAGCTCTACCCATGGCATGATTCTCATGGTACTTTCCACCCCTCTTATAGATGGATTCCCATAGTCATTATCAATTACACCTATTTTACACCTCATCAACCTTCTTGTGCTTTATTTTTCCTTCACAAAATGTGAACCTTTAAGCCTATATAATCAGGTCCATGGCATAAAAATCAAACATCAAACACAAAATAAAAATAAATCATGTGGGTCACTCTCTAGCATTCATAGACTGCTCCCTCAAAGGATAACTACCAAAAACATATCAAAATTACTCAAAATAAGGTAGACTACTCCCTTAAAGGATAGACATCAATATCCTTAAACAAAGTACATAAATTTAGATCACTCTCTTGAAGGATGGCTAAGTAAAGCATTTCTAAAAAGCATAGCAATTTCTTAGAAGCTTCCCACATCAATTAGCTTCCCCTCCAAAACAAAAACAAAAGATCAAAAGACCCATTATCAAAATTTGACAATACAAACATAATTTGGAAGCCATAATCAAATTTCATAAGTAGACTTCCTACATCGATCAGTCTACACATTATATGACATGGACTTGTTTATACTAGCTCTTTGGTGACCTACAGAAGAGGCAAGCTAGTCTCCTAAGAAGGTTCTATTTTCATCTCCATCTTGTCAAGGAAGTCCAAGAACAAACACACCTGTTCTGATTCCTCTTGTTGGATCTTGCTCCTCAGAAAGAGCACAGTATGATTACCAAATATAAGCAATTATAAATGCGGAAATAACCAGAAATACAAGTAACTAGAATTCACCAATAGCACAGAATATGAGAGACAATACACTATCTTGTATTAACACTTCACAAAAAAGAATACAACAAAGAGCCGCCACACTCTTTCACCTTACAGAGGTTTGCCACACCTCAAGCGTATAGTAATTCTTCTCACACACACTCTCCTACACAAAAAATGGTCCCAACAACCAACTCACAAACAGAATTGGTGTTCACCTCTCCTACCAGTCAGTAATAACCCTGTCGGTACACCAAGCACTCTATAGCACTTCAAGCTGATCTCCCATGAACCTGCAACTTGTAATTCAATAGACCATACTCACATGTAGATCTCCAATGAGCTTGCAACAACCTGCAACTCAATGATCTTACAATAATAGAAGCAGCTTACTTGCCTTCCTCTCTATCTCATACTTATACAATACATGCCAATGGATCTATAAATAGATCCCTAACTTAAACAATAACTTAGACTTAATTTAGACAATTATCATCACAACCAAAGACTCTAACTGGCCTTTGCATGCAAACACTTCATTTACTTAACTAACTGTCCGTGTAACAGGCAGTTCTGGAACACACAGGTGACCGACGCTGGTCCCTGCTAGTCTGGTTCTGCCGACGTCAGCCGACTTCCTACCGTTGCCGGTGGCCTTCTGCACTGGTCACGACTGACATCGGTCCTGCTGCCAATGCCAGTGCTCCTGGATCTCAGCAACCTTCTTGTTCCACCTATTTGCAAAGAGTTGAAGCTTTTAGCTCCACAACCCAACAATCTCTCACTTGGAGATAAATAGCTGCAACCTGTACCTGTACCTGTACTCAATCTAGTTTGTTCCCTTGGCTTTGTATCCCTCCTTAAGATCACTCTTGAAGACTAACCACCACAAATCCCGTGGTGCAAAACCTGTCACCCAAATTACCTGCCACATCCACATCTACAACCATGTAGAAAATAAACTGAACCTACATAGCATGTGCACCTGCTGCTAGTCCCTGTAAGAATCCACTGAACTGCCCTCCAATGGTTCTCTCTCGGATTGGCTCCAACTTGTGACAACTCCCACTACTTGGGAAAACTCAGGTTTAGTACATACCATGCACTCAACCTCATTATGTGAATCAAGACACCTGTTCTAAGAACTGTCCAACCATCGACGTGCTAACCGGTTTCACACAATCATCCTGAAACAAAGTCAACATATGACCTACCATGTCTCTAGATCACACTCATGCCAAAGAATCTTGCTGCTCCTAGATTCTCTATGACAAGCACCTGAACTAGCTTTACCTTTAGTTTAGCAATACCCTGTATATGTAACCCTGCAAAAAACACATCATACAGTAATAGGATAATGTAGCTAATATTATCCAACCTGGTAAAGAGAAACACAATGATCAAACCCCATTGCCCTGCAGCTTATACAAGACCATATACCCTGATCTTCCATCTCACGTATCCATTTCTGCTCTTCTTCATCCTGAAAATCCATTCGTCTCTTAGTGCTTACTTCCAGCTGGCCACTCTACCCAAAACACCTGTTTGGTACTCATCCAAGGAATCACATCCTCATCCATGCCTAGCTCCCACTGTTTCCTGGATCTACTTGTTCTACTTCTTCAATAACTTCCTGGTCCTATGCCATCAGTGAGCTACAAGTAGTGTAAAGAAGGGAAATGACAAATTTAAGAACTTACTTACACCTTCAGTCCTCCATATGGGTGCTTGAGACTCCATGACAGCTTGTTATCCACCCAAAATTCGTCTCAGTAACTGATGCCGATCACATCTCAATCTGCACCCGACCGATGTCAGTTCCTTGCGACTGCCCCCTTACCGACGTCATTTTCCTTGGCCGACGTCGGTAGTTATCTGCCCTGGGTCACTGACGTCGGGCTGCACATAGCCGACGTCGGTCCCTGTCTGGACGCTGACACCGACGCCGATTTTCCTACCGACGTCAGTCTCTGTGTTTTTCTTGTGAGACCTGACTTTTTCTCGCAAGCTCTTTTTGGATCAAATCCTTGTCCAAAACACCCTTGCTCTGCTCAGAATTCTTCTGCATCTTGTGCTGAACTTTGTCCGTCACTTTCTCCTTGAAAACCAAGGCTTTCTTGTTCTTGTCACTAACATCAGATTCCTCAAGAAACTTCACCTTCTTCTTCTGCATACAAAAATCATGATCCATACCTTCCAAATCTAAAAGCATATCCTTTGACTCAAGAATAAGCATCTCCTTCTTATCTATGTGACCAAGCCTATCAAGCCACATCTCTGAATCTATAGCTAAAGTAGATAACCTAGAAAGAGAATCAGTAGTACAAGTAGATAGATAAAGTGTACCTACTTTCTTACCTCTAGCTACAACAAGTGTACCCTTGGTAACCTTCCAAGAGTCTACTGTGAGAGTTACTGTGCAACCCTCATCACCCAAACTTCTAACAAAAATCAAATTCCACTCCAAAACTGGGACATGCATGACCTCTTTTAACACCCATGTGTTACCTATCTGCAGTTTCAGCTTCACTTTCCCTTTGCCAACAATCTGACAAGGCTTATCATCCCCTACATAAATTTCTCCAAAATCTCCCTGGACATACTCATGAAAAAATTCCCTATGTGGGGATGCATGACAAGAGGCACCAGAATCTAAAACCCAATATTCTAATTTATCCAAAGAACATACCAGAGCATCCTGTGTAGCGTAATCTGCAACATCTACTTCTTCTTCATGTCTATGCTGATCTTCACCTGATCTACAATCTCTCTTTAAGTGCCCTTGCTTTCCACACTTTCAGCAGGTTATTCTGCCATACCTGGACTTGGATCTCTTGCCTATCTTGGACCTTGATCTCCCATGCTCTACCTTTTCTCTTTGTCTTCCTCTGCCTTCAACACTCAAAGCATTTCTTGATGACTCACTTGTACTTTTCCTGCGTATCTCTTCATTCAAGATCACACTTACAACATCATCCACTTTTAAGACTTTTGAAGGAGACACAGTATTAGAAACTGCCATTACCAAACCTTCCCAACTTTTAGGTAATGAACACAAGATTAAGAGAGCTCTAACTTCATCATCAAATACAATATTGACTGAACTTAGCTAGTTTACTAAACCATGGAAATCACTAAGATGGCTATGAACAGATCCACCTTCCAACATTTGCAAATTAAATAAATGCTTCATAAGAAATACCTTGTTTGAAGCTGAGGGTTTTTCATATAAATTTGCCAAAGATTCCATCAACTCCACCATTGTTTTATACTGTGATAAGCTGGAAATCACAGATGAAGCAAGACTCAATCTAATAGATCCCAGAGCCTTCCGATCAAGAACCTCCCATTCTTCATCTTTCATATCCGAGGGTTTGCAAGTAACCCCTCCCAATGGTAAGTACAAATCTTTTTGATACAGATAATCCTCAATCTTCATCCTCCACAATTGGTAGTTCTTGCCATTAAACTTTTCCATTTGTAGTTGACTGTCTTCTGTCATTGCTCAACTCCCACTCAAATAGAAACCCTGTGAGTAACCTGTAATCAAAACACCCTACCCAGATCTAGATCAATCTGTTAGTATCCCAACCAAAAGCTCTGATACCACTTGTCAGGGAAGTCCAAGAACAAACACACCTGTTCTGATTCCTCTTGTTGGATCTTGCTCCTCAGAAAGAGCACAGTATGATTACCAAATATAATCAATTATAAATGCGGAAATAACCAGAAATACAAGTAACTAGAATTCACCAATAACACAGAATATGAGAGACAATACACTATCTTGTATTAACACTTCACAGAAAAGAATACAACAAAGAGCTGCCACACTCTTTCACCTTACAAAGGTTTGCCACACCTCAAGTGTACAGTAATTCTTCTCACACACACTTTCCTACACAAAAAATGGTCCCAACAACCAACTCACAAACAGAATTGGTGTTCACCTCTCCAACCAGTCAGTAATAACCCTGTCGGTACACCAAGCACTCTATAGCACTTCAAGCTGATCTCCCATGAACCTGCAACCTGCAATTCAATAGACCATACTCACATGTAGATCTCCAATGAGCTTGCAACAACCTGCAACTCAATGATCTTACAATAATAGGAGCTTACTTGCCTTCCTCTCTATCTCATACTTATACAATACATGCCAATGGATCTATAAATAGATCCCTAACTTAAACAATAACTTAGACTCTTAATTTAGATAATTATCCTCGCAGCCAAAGACTCTAACTGGTCTTTACATGCAAACACTTCATTTACTTAACTAGTTGTCCGTGTAACGGGCAGTTTTGGAACACACAGGTGACCGACATCGGTCGACTTCCTACCATCGCCGGTGGCCTTCTGTACTAGTCACGACTGACGTCGGTCCTGCTGCCGATGCCGGTGCTCCTGGATCTCAGCAACCTTCTTGTTCCTCCTGTTTGCAAAGAGTTGAAGCTTTTAGTTCCACAACCCAACACATCCCCTTTATACACTCTATATGTAAGGTATTTTGAGCTTAATTGATGTTATGTGATTAATACACCTTTTTAATGAACTAATGATTACTCTTTCAAAGAATTTGAAGGGGTGATGTTCCTTAAGTTGATCCAACTTTGGTTTTTTTCATCTTTGCCAAAGAAGAAGCATTAGGCCTTCTTATTATTCTCTTATACTGGTTGATATTATCATTAATACATTTGTCTTTTGATTATATTATATCTCTTTTCTCACATTTACCTTTAGTATCCAAACTACTCTGTGTTTCGACACTTTCATCGAAATATATGCATTAAACCATGTGTTTTTACCTGATTGGTTTAATTATTTTTAACTATACAAACATTTTAATCAACTAAACATCTCCCACATCACACATCATCTAATGGTCAATCACATCTACTAATCCATCTATCACATCTACCACAATCTAATCATACATCAAAAATAAATGAGTCATTCACACATATTATCCATCACATGTCTAAATCTAAATGAGGAAGCATATACTCATTTAAATTAAATATGAACATAATCATCTACATCATCATAGTCATATATAAACCAAAATAATAATCACATCATAACCATGTCCACCCACACATAATTGGTATCCATAACCATAATCATATCAATATCATAGACATAAATTAAATGATTGTCATCAACAAAAAACATCATCATCACATAACCATATCATAAACATCATCATAACATCATCATCATCCTACCATTTCTCACATCCATATAACCATGATCCATAAAATAGAAGCATAACAATAATCATAAAACATCATAAGCGTCTCCATATGATAAAAAAATCCAATAAATATCTATCCATCACATCACATGCTTAGCTAGGTAAGTCCACATTAACCATCACATCACAATCACATAAAATCTATCAGTCCATAATCATCATGAACATAAATTAAAGAGGCATACAATCACATGCCTAGCAAGATGAGTCCACATAAACCATCATGAACATAATCATATCAAATCATAAATAAGAAACATGAACATCATAACCATGAGCACTAAATCATAAGCCATGATCATATCTATATACATCAAAATACTGATCATATATACAATAATTTTCATATCTCTCAAAATATGTATACATCAACTTATAAGCCAATATCAAAATCATATAATTACATAAAAATATTACATCTCATAAAAAATTTAAGCCCCTAGGGTACCACTACCACCTAGAGACTACCCTCTTATACCTATCTATCCTCCTACAGATACGACCCACTGACCTGGTGTCATCATACTAGCACCTCCTAAAATCTTGTCCTTATACTCGCTCTATCAAGGCTCATCTAGTAAATGCCTAAAGACCAAGGCCTCATAATATTATACCTCCTCCATATTCATTACATATATTTTTATCAAGATAGTCCTTGTTGGTCCCATATATACTAGTACTCCTCCTACCTATTAGAGAGAATCTCTCTCCTACATCACCATGGCTAGCTAAGCCTTAGCCTGATCTCTCTCTCCTGTAAGAGTGGCCACCTAACCTTGTATTACTACAAAGGATACCTATGTTACTATAATATATGCCTAAGATATGGCTAGAGTTTCTCATGCTTGGTCCCTCTCAATGATCACTGCTTATAAATCTAGGGTAACCCCATGTATCTAAGCCTGCTAGCCATCTCCCCCTACATCAACATCCATATCTTGCCAACCACCATCATCACCTTCAAAGTCATCCATGATATAGTGTGCCTAGTACTATGTAGGATATCCATATATAACATGTACATCATCTATATCTATCTTTTCAGGTAACTCCTCATGGTCAATGAAATCATGCACTAGCTATAAAACGGGCAATGGAAACTTTGCATACTCCCTCCTATACCTTAATAATTCCCTAAATGCATCCTGCACAAGGCTGAATGACCTTCCTACACTATCAAATGGAATCATCTCTATCTCATGGTCTCATATACCATAAATCCATCTGTAGCTCTAAAAAAATAGGTTATGTCTCTTATAGTGTGCCCATTCAGAAAACCTAACATACAATCTCCAAATCATGTTTCCCATAACCAAAGCATCCAGTTGGTCCCTGTACCAATCTATGTCATGCACCCCTCCTCTAGGTCTTAATAGGGAATAATCACCTACCCACCTCATATATATAACTCCTAAGTCCATCTACACTAAACTCTCTCACGGTTGTCCCATAGGTCTTATTACTTAGATGTGTTCATGGGCCCAACAATGGAGAACAAATTCAACACTAATCCCATATCTCCTGTGGGCATGATACCCCCATAGCTCTCTATAAATCAAAACTAATAACATAGGTTCCCATGAGAACATTGTACAACCCAACCATATATCCACAATAATCCCTAGAAATAAGTAAGGGAATCTCCCACTACTAAAATCTAGTAAAGTATAATAGGTGACTATTATCATCATCATAATGAACTTCTACCTCACA
Source organism: Torreya grandis (assembly GCA_037957365.1). Lineage (NCBI taxonomy): Eukaryota > Viridiplantae > Streptophyta > Pinopsida > Cupressales > Taxaceae > Torreya > Torreya grandis. The sequence goes on along the minus strand of JARHVA010005588.1, from coordinate 806,941 downwards.
TCCCTATCCTTATGGTATAATGGCATGTAGTGAAATCCTCTAGAGTGACACCTCAAAAAATTGAGGTCCTTTCCATATAAGATATCCATCTTCCCATCTTGCTCATCACTCTCAATATGGTAGATCATATTACCCCATATGGGTAGCTACATGATCCTATGGATGTCCTCAGGTAAGATGGTCATCTCACATGTCATAAGAAAGAAGGTGTTAGTGGAAGGGTCCCATCTCTTAATGAGTGCCATTAACATTATCACATATTGAGGTACATGTTAGTAGTACCTCATGCCTCTAAGGCCCATGTCCTCTACATGCTTCCAATCTGCATCCATCATGCCTCACTAAATCTCATCTAGTATCTAGGGAACTTTATCCCTCACTTGTATCCTCTCTTGTGCCTGTAGGATTTGATAGTAAAAAACATAGTTCAATGACATACTTTGCCTATGAATTCTACCACTTGTACCTACCTCCTAGTCTAATCTACCATATACCTATTCACCTAATTCAATTATTCCTTACTTACTCACACCTACCAAAAAACATCATTAAACCCTCCAACTATTACTTTACCCCATCATTCAAGCTTCTTAGCCTATACAAAAATATAAATATAACTCTTACCCTAACATTTTAACCTTACCCTAACCCTTTCAACCTTATCTTAGCCCATTAATATCAACTATGACCCATTAACTATTTCCTATCAACTATTAACTTTAAAAAATTTAACACATCCATCAATTATCGACAGTTGACTATAACTATAGTCAATCATTGATGGTTAGGTAATCAACCACTGATGGTCACCATAAAATGACCTATCGATGGTATCATATCAACTATCAATGGTCAATAGTGACCATCGATGACCACTAATGATCATCGATGGTCACTATGTAATGACTACTAGTAATCTAACCAAACCTTGCCCCTTAAAACTACCTACCAAAAACATCAAATAGCTAAAACAAACTTGCCTAATCTTTACCCTAACCTCCCCTATCTACCCTACCCTTTCCAATCTAACTCTAAACTACTAAATTAAATTCCATAACCAAACACAATATCAACAAACCTAACCCTAGGTCAACACCCACCCATAAAATAAATAACTAACAAATTCAATTAAACATGTATTTACAAATTTAAAATAATACCTAACTCATTCCTCGACTACCATTATGGAATTACTCTAGATACCACTACCTAACATTTCACTCTTCCTAATCCCATATACATCCTCAATCATGTGATCAACCTCAAATCAATCCACTTAATTTGACATAATTAATGACTAGCTAACCATCATTATTTTTTTGATAAAAATTCTAAAGAGTACAATTGTCGAGGGTTAAAATTAATAATGAAAGAATAAAACCCCTAGTGGTATTTTATCTTCACCCTTTTAGGGATGATGTATGACCATCAATGGTTAGGATCACCATCGATGGTCAACCCCAAAGGTGAACTATGATTGTTAATGATCACAAATTTAGGGGTTTTTTTCCCCTTCCATCCCAACATTTTCAAATAAAGTTTTAACACAAATCTAATACAAGTGCTTACCTTCAGAGGACCCATTCTCCACCAACCATAACCAACCATATTATCTCACCTATGTTAATTTTTGCCCAACTAATGCATGTTTTGAGATGACCTTGCCTTGGTATTTTTTACCACACCAACTAAATTTGCCAAGTTGAATATTTTGAACTTATGCTACCTTACACATAATCAACCAATTATGTCTTCTCAGTATCACTTCTTACCTTAGATACCCATGATTATACTAACCTTATCTAGGAGACTTACATTTAATATTATACCCAACCACCATACCTAAATGTGATCACATGGTCCACTTGTCACTTGTCCTTCTAGTGCTAAACTTATTTTTACTAACCATGACAACCTAGTCAATGCACGATCTTGGCTATCTCCCTTAGTCACAGTTTGTGTGCATATTTTCACTTTAGTGCCTAACCTATCACCCACTTCATCACTAACTTACCCAATCATAAAACTAGTACTTGATTCTATTTCACCTCATCAAATCCTAGTTTAAGAGGGAACGCCTCCTCCCATGCTTGGGGAAAACTAACCTTCAACCTACAATCCATTTTTGTTTTGTAACTTATTGATATAAATTGCATAAAAAAAGGGGGTAAAATATAGACACTAGAATACTGCACATAATGATTCTATATGTATCTAACCCTTATACCACCTCAGGACCCCCTAGGGACTATCCTAAAACCTATTAATTACAAACCTAAGTCAAATTGACTAGCTTTGACCAAACTCAACCTTTGACCTAATGACCACTGATGATCACCCTGACTGCCAATGATTAGGCTTGATCGTTGATGGTCATGTCTTAACCACCTAAGTAGTTTAACTCTAACTCAACTAAAACTTGCTTTTTTATTTTTAGTTGTCTATGTTATGTGCAGGATCCATGTATGTTGATGTTAAAAATAAATATTATAGGAACCTATTATTGAACTTATTATTTTACCTCTCTTTTTTTCTTATAAAAAGAGAGGAGGAGGTGAAAAGGATCTATGATTAATCCACATTTATAATCAAAGAAAATAACATCAAATCATCAATCTACAATTATTATAGCTTCTTACATCAGATCTTCTTTTGTAGGTATTCTCCTAGAAAACTAGCAATCAAGCTAGAGATTTGAAGTATTATGGTAACTCATCAGTCAACAACCAAGTACTATTACTCTATTGGAATTTATACAAACTCCATCAACAAGTTCTCATCCATATACCTCAACCCTTCTTCAAATTAGTAAGCTAAGCATCTATTTTTAATAAATAGTTTACATTGTTTTTATTTTTCAAAAAACCTAGCTCAAACCCACCTTTCATAATCTCATTCTGTGACCTTGCCAACCAACTTATTGAACTATACCAAACCCAAAATAACTATTAATGGTTACCTTGACCACTGACAATCTGTCCATAATCACCAATGGTTATCCAACTACCAATAATCACCCTGATTGCTAAAGGTCACTATGTGATAAATAAACAAGTTATTTTCACCCATCATAACTCAACCAAATTCCACTATTTTCCTCTCTGCCTGATCATAAAGCATCACCTTATTTTTTTAACCACACCTAAATCATTTAACATTAATATCAATCTATTTATTTTTATAATTAGTTAAATTCACCTATTCATTTATCAAGCACTTATTGTATTTGGTTTTAGTACCTTTTATTATTTATGTAAGCAATTTGTCTTTCATTTTCAAAACTTGATTATTTAAAATTGTGGATTGACAACCTCCAACGAAGCTCGTGCTTCTTGGATCTAGCTTGCTAGGCATTCCAACCTACTATCCAACTAATCAACCATATTTTTAGTGATTTTTTTATCTTTAGGTCATTGCTCCAAAGCCAAAGAGGAGTATCTACAACTATCTATATCAATACATGCATAACATATCAGGTTTTTCTACCATACCCTTCTCGATTTTCTTCTTTCTTTCTTCCAAAGAATCTAAGCCAAATTTTATTGAAACAGATTTAACCAAAGAATATTCTAAATTATAATCTAAAGAGTAGCCTATAGGTGTGATTAAAATGAATATGTATGTATGTATACATATACATACATACATATACCTATCCAAAGAGGAATTCAAGGGTGTGAGGAAAGATAAATCTAAATAGGAAACTAGAAAAGAAATCAAAGGGGAATTCAAAGAATAATCCTAAGAGGTTTAAAACTACTCACACTCACAAACAATATTTCTTCATTAGGGGCATACCCATATTTGGGGCATCTTCATACACTTTTTAGGGTATATATTTCAATGTTATTCCATTAATTTTATTAATATAAATAGATTGTTTATACATGACTTGTTCTAGTTCATACTTTCTAATGTGTTATTTTTCTTTTCTATACTAGATAATGACACTGAGTGACTATGAAGACTAAATTTCCTACTCCATACATGTGTTTAATGTTATTTTCTATTTAAAAATAAAATATAATGAAACACTAAACTATTAAAAAAATTATCTAAAAAATATAAATATTCTAAATGTGTAATACATAGTAATTTATATAATTTTATAGAATTTAGAAGTTGATAAAAATATTAAATAATCCTAAGGATGTGCAAACCTACATAAAATAGATTTAGTGCTAATTGTGACAATAAACTACTTAAAATACCTATTTACTATGTCACATATGAAATTAGAGTTACAAATTATGTCGAGACAAGGTCATGCTAGAAGTACAAGTCTACACTATGGCCTTATCTACTAACTATGGCCTTGTCTTATCGATTGTGTGCCTAATTTTTCAATCTAGGATTACGCAACTACTTGCAAGTGTTTACTAATTATGTGTAATATCCAAATAGATGCGCCAACCTATAAAATAAAAAATGTAATCTTGCATGTGTAATATATATATAAATCAGATTAAGAAATGGGGAACAGGGTTAGGGTAACAACTGAACCACCATCATAAAACTATGTGTAATCTGACTATTGTCTATATATCCTAAATGGGCCTCAGGCTAATGTAGTTCTTCCTACTCGGGTGATTATGTGATCCATGATTGTAAAACTATATGACTATAGCTAGAAGATTAATTAAAATACTTAAAAATAGATGTCATTAACCTATAATAAAAGGTATTTGGACTTGGCCTATGACTATTATAAAGTATTAGAATTAAATTAGAATAAATAGTGTTCTTTTTCTCAATGTGTAGTAATTTTAAATTAGCTTTCTAGGTCCTTTCAAGTAAAGTCCTTAATGTGATTTTGTAGGGGAATATTGAAAATGTTCTCTCTAACTGGCCTTAAAAAACCCAAAAGGGGGCAATTTTTAAATCCACTAATTTTAAAAATTAATCATTAGAATGTTAGGGATAAGGCTATAGTGCAGTTCTATTTGACCTAGCATGGTCTTGTTTGAGAAAGACAAATATTATCAGAAAAAGTCTAACAAGTTCCTGTTGGCAAATTGGGATGGATGTTATTGAAATATGGATGTCTCTATATTTTTGTAGTGTTTAAAATATAGTTAAGGCTCTCTTAAATATTTCAAGTTACTAAAATTAAAAATAGATGAAGTAGAGTAAAGATGTCAAGAATAAAATTATTAATCACTTAATGATTAATTTTATGTATCTAAATTTGTCCCTACTTTGTTTTAGTGATGCAACAAAGTGAAATTACTAGATTAAACTAGATTTGAACCTTAAGTTTTTTTACAAACTTTGTATTTGCATGTGAAACTTGATTGTATAAGATACCTTAATGTGAAAAGCTAATAAAATGTTATTGAAATTTGTTATTATCCATATTTTAATCTTGTAATTTGAATTTTGAAAATAGAGCAAGGAAAGTATACACATGAAAGAGTTTGTAATCCAATTTCCCTGTAACTTATATTTGAAGAACGATTTTCCCTATTGTTTATGAATTTGTAAAAGTGTTGAAACTATGTTAAATCAAGAGTGATAAAGTCTCAATTTGAAAACCTTAGAATCCTCTTGAGTTGTAAATATTGTATGTTCTAACTTTCATTTGACTATATAGAGTACTCTATAAAATAATTAAAGGGGTGTAACCACCAAATGTGACTCACTACATCTTTAAAAAGTGTAACCATAGATGTTTCGTGTCACTAGACTCTACTATGGTCCACTTGAAACATGAAGATGAATCACACCATTGTAGATGATCTATATTCTATTTGAAACTTTAAAGCTTTGTAACTTTGAAACTTTAAAGATTAAAACTTTAAACTTTAAAAGTTTGAAACTCTATAAATTTTGAAATTTCCATATAAAAAATTAAACATGAATGAGTATCATGGCCCATGTACTATAATGAATTGATATTTAAATTCTATATGAAGTTGTAATTATTTGCAAAGATGTAACTTTTAATTATATGAATGAGTGAACATGAATGTCATATGCCTCCATAATTTGAAAATATTGAATCATGTTATAGCTTGAAATTTGTATTGAGTCATAAATCTAAAATTTACTTAGGAAACTTGATTTATCAAGATAGGCCCACTTTGATTCCCCCATTTCAAGATGAGATACTTTACCTACAAGTTAATAATCTCAAAATAAAGCATAGGTGAAATATATAGTTTTATTAATATGTGAATCACTTGAATTACATTACATTATAGTATTAAATATAATATTGATTTGTATGTAAAACATGTGTTTAGATAGATATAACATTAAATCACATATGTATGATGTGCATGATATGCACCATGGCACTAAAGTAAGAATATAATAAATAAGTAATGCATCATATGAATCATGAAACCATAGTAATAGGAAATGAACTAGAAACTAATGTCAAGTAATTTTCATAATATGTTGCACATAGGGCCTAAAGGCCACATAAAATGGATGTGTCTATATCACCTAACACACACTAAAAAGGTCCACACAAATATTACATGAGATTACTATTCATGTAATAATTTTAAAATATAAAGCCAATTATGACAAAATAAGTAATCAAATCTTAACTTATCATGTAATAAAGTAAGAGAAAATAAAAAAAAACAAAATGAGACTAGTCTACATCCACCATATGGATTCATTTTATTGCTATCAAGTATTGTATTTATATAACACATGTATAGTATGAGTGATTAGCAAAAAAAATTGTATGATATGTATTTTGACATGGTAGAAAGGTTGTGGATAGATACAACTTGTTAAATTGTTCATGAAGAAAGAATAGATGCACCCAACTCAGTAAGGTTATTGTGTAATAACCAAATCTCAACATAAAAACCATGTATAAATATACACTATATCACACTCAAGTACCTCATGAAAATAATTGGCTTATTAAAAATTTTAAATATGATACATACCTAACATAGAATAAATAACACATGAAAATAAGTAAGCTAGAAACATTTGAAAGATGCTTATAGGTCCTAATTTTGAATTTTTCAAAAATATTTTTAATTTTGTGATTATTTTTCTTATTTGATTTTTTATTTAAATATTTTAAATGAAAAGACTTTTAAAAATGACAAGAAGCAAGGCTTTAAATATATAAAATACAAGGGGAAATTCAAACAATCTTCAACAATGTGTGAAAACATAATGTGACAAGAGGGAAAATAAAGAAAGGTGCACCCAATGTATGTTTACATGAATCATAAAAATTTAGGATAGATGATTAAGATAACTAAGAGTGTACATGTTCCTCATGGTAAAGAGAGATATGCAATAATAGAATTTCAATGAAAGTCATAGTGTGGTAGGTATGTAATTGTAACCAAGTTGAGTGCCATAGACATAAGTATTGAAAGCTAATTATTTTGTTTTTTTGAATTGGTTTGAAAATTAATAAGATAATTGAATAAATTTAAAAAATATATAATGGATTAGAATAATTATTTGATAAGGGATATAAGAATTAAAAATGAAGTAAAATCAATAAAATGATGTACAAAGGAAATATTTTAATCTATAAGCCGAGGACCTCATCAAGGGGATGCCTATTTACAAGCCATGTATCATCAAGATCATATTGATCTTATGTATTATTACATTCATAATCATCAATGTAATCATCTCAATAAGAGAGAACTAACTTAATTGGTTGTGTATGAAATTGTGAAATTCCATGCACCATAGATTGGGGTTGTCTTTTGAAAATTGCATTGATTTTAAATATGTACATCATTATTAGGATATTGCATGACATGTTGAAATAGATAGGAATAATGTGTTATAGGTTTAACATTAGAAATAAATGTAATTTTTATTTGACTCTATGCATGACATAGACATAATGCTTGATTCCTTAGCAACCATATTTGCATCATTAGACGTTGTAAGGATATTTTTATTTGGACATACCTTTATGATATTTTTTTCAAAAAAGTGTGTTCTTGATTATCTTAAATTTTTTATTGAAACCATTCATTTGAATTTTTTTTTTCACTCTTTATTTTTCATCCTGTTCTTTTTGTAATCTTGATTTCTCTAATTTTGTTTTTTGAATGTCTTCTTGTTCTAAATTTTAATTTTATATCCATATTTTGTTTGTGTTATTTTTGTACTTGATTCCTATGAGATTAAATATGAGTGGTTTTCTTGATTTATTTATTTTTTAAAGGATCATCACTATAAATGATATGTTATATTTTGTTTTTTAAATCCCAAAAATTATTTATATGATGCCCATGCAATATATGATATGAATAATAGTATTTTTATTTTATTAGAGTATAAATAAAAGGTAATGCAATTAATTTAATTAAAATCATTTATATTCAAATATCACTTGGAATATTATTAGCCTTTTGTATACTTTTTGAAGTAATAATTATAGATGTGTGTTACTTATCAAGAATGTGATAGTTATATGAAGATGTAGATACATGATTGACACTGGAATATTTTTGGTTCTTTATATATTTGTTGTCATTTTCAAGTGATAAGATATTTAAAATAATTTTTTTTTTTTTTTTTAAATTATTCTATTGACTTTCACATAATGATGATTTGATATTGTAAGTGTTGATGCATGTATTGTGTTCCCTGTGTCCCTAAGGAATAAGGAGAAAATAAAAAACTCAATTTTGATCCCTAGAATAATTAGGGATTGAGTTGTTAACATAATTAATACTAGAAATAGCATAGATATTAGAGATGTGGTCACCACTTAGAAATTCTAAAAGTAGAACCTGCTGGAGGGATAATAAATGTTATGCAGTAACACTAGTTCTTGCTAATATTTGTGAATTATTTCAATCTTTACCAATTATTGCCTGAAATATAAATGAACAATGGATATTTACAGCATGAACTAAGATTAAGTGAGTCATGGGTGGATCCAAGAGTAATTAGGGTAAGGCATAAAAGAGAATGTGTTTAAGATGATCAAAGATACCAATTTTGCTAACTTCTAAGGCAAAAACACATGAAACTAGCATCTACCAACTCTAGCATAATGCTCAAAGATAAATAAATGTAGTTAAAGATTTAGAGAAAAGGAAATGCATATATCTAACATCATACTTTGTATAAAATTGTTCACTCATAGTAAATTTCATAGCACATTCAGTTATAAATGAGAAGAGAACAAAGCAAACATACTACAAATTTGTCAGCTTAGTGTCAAACTCAAACTAATAGATGCATATATGGATTGAAATTTCTAAATTAAATTGTATAAATGAAACTATTAGTCATATAAAAGTGTGAGGAATAATAACTTAAGAAATAAACAATTAAGCACTTCAGACAAACCTATGGATTCTTTGGCTCTCTTGTATTGATTCCTACAACTATTTATAATTATAAATGATGGGGAAACCTCTATTTAAAGGCTTCAAAATTCCTAAGATAGTTTTAAGTGGGCCCAAAAAATGTGCCCAAATATATCCAAGAGGCTAAAAAGTTACATATAGAGGAATATTCTTAATTTGAATTTACAAAATTAAATAGAATAATCTCTAAGGCCCTAATGCTAGTTGCTAAAATACTTGTTATTGTTATTATCTCTACTTCCTCCTTGGTCAATACCTCTACACAAGCTAGGTAGTCCTAATCTATTTGAGCAAAGTCCAAGATCATTAGTTGAAACAATTCTAAAATCTCCTAGATAAGCCTACCATATTCTATGAGTATTGGCCTTAATGATTCTTCAATGTCATGTACCTTTTCTAGCCTCTAATTAGCAAATGTCACAATATTTATCACCTCAACAATAGTCTTTACACTGGCCATGTCCTACAAGAATTTGGTAATAAAAATCTTCATTTATGCTCTAAACTCTTGATCATCTATTAAGGAGCCATCAAGCCTGGTCACCCTAGTGACCATGACATCCTTCAGCAGTAAAGAAATCTTGAATTCAGCTTTCCCCAAGGATGATTTGCATCCTTGACCTATTATAGACATCTATTTAATATTCTTCTTCTATTCATTAGGATGGTTTACACAGGAATGATATACTCAAGTGGTAGAACCTAGAGGTAATGGAAATTATTACTTCTTGCCACTCTAGCTAAGTTTGCCAACTTGGCATCATAGAGTGTAAGTTTTTGGTCAAGTTTCATGATCACCTTAGATTACTTGATCCCATCTTCTTACTTCTTCTTTATCACTTTGTATAGGTTGAATACATTGATCACAACATTTATTATTGAAATTATAGTGCCATCTAGTAGTGTTGGAAATGTTTATTCCTTCAGCGTATTCAATTCCTGTTACATCCCCTTCATCAAGGCAATATTAGATTTTGCTTGAGATTAAACTGAGGATATTGGATCCTCTACATATTCTTGCACCTCTCTAGGGATGGTCTTCCTCTTTCTTATCAAGGTAAAGATGAAATCTTCACTTTCATGAACTGTAATTAAGCTTGATTATGGATTCTCTACTTGTCTTTGAACTACCCTCTTCATACTATCAATGGTAGGATGAAACCTCATCCCAATTTGAGGTGCCAAGAAGACCATCTAAGGCCTCTCCTACCTTACTACTTGTATGATATCCCTAACCCATTTTGGGGTAGAATTAGATTTTGGTTATGTGGGAGGTAACTAAAATAGAGGTGCCTGGGTTGATGAAAAATCTAAGTTTATGGTAGGGATGAACAAATTTGTTGGGTCAAACTACCCACATGAGTCAAACAAAGATTTAGAAGGGCCCATGTTGTGAATGAATGAATTTAATTTAGAGGGTACACTCACTTTATCATTTGTAGTAATGTTGAGTGGCCTTTGCCAAGTGAATGGCTTTAAAATGGGTTTTAATGTCTTAGTGGATGTAGGGGAGCCAAGGGTGAGTGATGCACTTGTTGTGGTAGCCTGAGAAATAGTAAAACCCATAGCTTGTCTAGAACTAGTGATTTGCGAGCTCAATGTAGGTATAATGTTGGTAGTGGCATAGGAGATGAAGTGGGAAATGGTGAAGCTAAAGGAGGCATTATCTTACCTCATGCTAGTGTTCATTAAGGATTGAGTGATGGTGGGAGCATTTTAAGATGATGAAGCCAATGCAGAAGCAGTGGTAAGGGGCATAAAAGTGGAAACAAAAGTATTACCAAATGTAAATTGGAAGTAAGGCAATGGGAAATTACTTATAATAAGGGCTTGATATGTGTTGATAGCCTCTACATTTACTTATAGAGGTGGGACTACTCCCCTCATTCTAGTCCTAATCTCCTTATTTATAGTGTAGACTTTCTCCATATTTATCTTGACCAATGTGTGTAGCTCTTTCATTAAGAACTCAATGCCCTACTATAATTATTCAACATCAATGACATCAGGGTCAGGCTAGCTTATGCTTTCTAAGGTAGCTCCCATAACAGATATAGAGATAAATGTATTCCATGGGAAGAGTTCATGTTGGCTACTTGGTCCTCCTAGTTCAGAGCTTAGAGGTATTCCCTATTCACTTGAAGTGTCTTGTAGTGAAGGCCTTCATGGTTTATTCTTAATGAGAGGAACATTGTCTTTTTCCTTCTCTTCTTGTCTCTCCTTTTAGTCTGCATTAAACATGCTCCCATGAGTCAATGGGAGCTAAGGCTTTATTATGTCCTCCTTCTCCCTATCAAGCTTCATTTCAAGTTCTATGTTTTTCCTCATAGAATTCTTGAGGACTACCTCATCATTCATTGCATCCAGGTATATCTATTCATGTACCTCTTCTTGGTGCTTATATTCAATAGATGTGTCCTTAAATTTGAGTAAGTGTTTGACAATGATGTCATTTGGATCCCATGGTCTGAAGTCATCCTTGGGAAATAGGTATGAGTCCCTATGCCTTACAACCATAATGACATCATGCCATTTTATAATTTTGGTCCTCCCTAACTTATTTGGGATCTTATGGGGAATTGTCTTATTTTTATTCTTGAAGACTCCATCAACTCTATTCAAGATTTGATAGGCCATCTCCTTCTTTGAAAATTTCATTGGTATATATATTGGTAACCTCAGAGGAACCACCATTACTCCCTCCACTTGGATAACTAGGCAATCAGGATAGATCCAAAATCTACCCATTTCCTTCAATGTCTATCTAACTTCTAGGGGAAATATTAGCATGTCACAATTAGTGATTGATCTATGCATAACTGGATAGAAATATTTAGCAATCACATTTATGTTGTTCTTGAAGTAGTGAATATGTATTACAAAGAATAATTGGGGCATAACTTCATCTCACATAGGAGACCATGAGTTCAGGCCTAGTTAGGTAGTTGTGTAGATGGCATCTAATATGTAGTTCATCATGTAGAAAGGGGCACCATTTTTTTAGGTAGCATTTATTATGTACACCAAATTATTTTTTATAATATCCCCAAGTAGGGGAATTAGTCAATCTTCTAAGGTGATTTGTAGCAATGGTAGGTTTTTTATGTCCACATGGCCTATGTGCACATTGCCATATATTTTATTAAGGAGAGTGGGGCCAATCCTAACTCCCTTCTTGAATTGATGAATAGGCATGTTCCCTTGGTCATCCATGAAAACCACCCTACTTGAGTCAATTACCCATGAATCCAAGATTGTTTCTAGCTTGTGTACCTCATACCATTTTTCAATGATGTTTTAGTTATATTATACTTATGGAAAAGATAGGTCATAATATTTTTCAAAACTAAGTAATACTATGAAGGTGATTGGGAGCCTTTAGTTCATGGATTTGAGTAACCCATCTTCACATTTAGAGCTCTTAAAGAAACCATATATCAGGTTAGCACATGGCATGACCTTTGGCTTTGTTATGGCCTTGTGGAGATAGACAACTTGGATTTCAAGGATCTCTGAAGCCAGTTGAATAATATGGGGTATGGTATTGGCCTCATCAAGATCCCTAGCTCCTTAAACATTATAATAGATGATATTGTAATGCATTTCCCTCACATTTATGGCCTCAGGGATGAATTATATGTCCTTGAAAACTATTTAATTTCCATACCAGAATAGATATTCATCATTCTCAAATGCAGTGCTCTTAACCAAAGTGGAGGGTCTTGTCTGTGCCATATCTGTAGTGTATTAGGTAGTAATTAATGTCCTCTTATATTTATCTATAATTTTATAGATCCAACAATGGCAGTCTGGGTGCAATTCATGATTAGCTCAAGATTTCTCATACTGAGGATATAGATAGTAGGGAAGACACACTTAGAGCTTTATTCAAATTTAATTAACATTAGTCAAATAGCCTTTTGAAGATTGATTTCATTAATGCAAGGTTTGATGGAAATTTTGGCTCATGCCATATTAATGGTGAATTTGTCACCTTTACATATATTTGAACTATTTATTTTGGCATTTAATTGATTTAGAATTCATATTTAACATTGATATACTCTTGATTTTCTATCAATTCTAGTTTTGAAGGTAAATATTTCCACCTCTTGATGCATTGCATGCCACCCCAAATCTAGTTAGGAAATCACAAGACTTGAAGATGACTAAGCCACCCAACTACCTTAAATTTGGACATGTGGCACCTTCTGATTACTTACAGGCTCTCAAAATGTATTTTAGTGTGATAAATTGTTTATACCCTACCATGTGGAATTTTTAAATTTGTGATGAGCTCATTGTGGTGCCTTTTTGTTTTGATTGGTTGTTGGAGTGCCATGCATCACTTTTATGGGATATTGGAGCTTTTCTTTGCTAGGTGGATATTTTAGAGAACACTTGCGACTTTCTTTGATAGATGTTGCCTTCAAAAGGATTTTGGCCAACTGTTGACAACTTGACATTAATTATGTGAATCAGATGAAGGTATACATCTCTATTGGAGGTGATCTCATGGATCTTGGGATGCATCTTTATAGGAATGACATGTGGCATCATCTCATAGGTCGAATGGGGACATGTATCATCCTTAAAATATTTTGGAGGCATGATAATGGATCTTTAGATAGAAGTAACATGGGAATAACATGTGGTGTCATCGCATGGGTCCAAAGGGGACATGCATAATTTTAATAGGCTCTCTTCATTCTTATATCACTTATCATTCTCAAGAGGAGCTTTAGATATCTATATGTAATTAAGCCTTGATCAAACAACTTGAGTGATTCTAGATGTCTTGTTTGAGAGCTCTTGAGAGCTTTAGACGGATGTAACATAGTGTAGACACACAATGGTCTCGTATGAATCTTTGGGGGAAATGCATTACATCAAAAGGCTACTCATGTTTGGATGGTCATGTTTGAGACATGTAGAAGCATCTCATAGGCTTATATATTGTAGTGGGATACATGGTGGCTTAGATCAGCTAGGCTTCACTCATAGGGGATAATATCTTGACACATAGTCTTGTATTAAAATTTTAATGGCTAGTCTTCTTGTGAGATCTCCAGATGGTGCCACGTGGCTTGTGAACTTAGTATATTTACTCCAAGTGTCTTGTGTGGGGTGAGATAAATATCTAAGGAACTAAAAATCCCAATGATTTGAACATCAATCCTCTTGTTGTAGTCTTTAATTTAACATTTTGTGAGGCATCATAAACTTCTACTTTAACTTTAACATCTTGTGAGGCCAATTAGGAAGTTAAGTTGGACTTATAAAAATGTTAAATACCCATCTTAATCAAAATAAAACAAGTTTAAAGAAAAACTTTGAAATTAAATGCTCTAAATGAAATATAAGGTTAGTTTAGGAGAGGCTTGTTGCTTTCATGCTAATTGTAAAACTAGGTAGAACATCCTTGTTAAAGGCCTGCTTGTATATTTTGAATCTTTGATGGTTAATAATTCATTATTGAATGAAACCTTGAAGAAAACTTACAATAATTTGAATATTTATAAGTGTCAATCATTACTTTAAAATGAATAATTAGCCCAAAAATTTCTAGGATGCATTAATTCAATTTTATATGCATTTAAATTAGTTAACAAGATTAGCATCTTAGGTATTTTGGAAAATTTAAGAGAGGAGGGTCGCCATTCTAGGAATAGGGGGTAGTTGAGTATCAATAGAAAGGATACATAAGCACAACTCCTAGGTATGTTTGACTAAATAGAAACAACATCAAAATGAGGTCTGAGAGGTAGAGGGATAAGATATTTCTTTAGATTGAGTTATTATTTGATTATATACTAGTCACTTTATTTTTGTTGATTGATATTATATATAGAGTTATTACTAACATGATATGCATTGTTATCATATGGTAACTATATGTTAAGATTATGACATTGTGGCACAAGAGTATCATCATGTGAAGACACACATGAGGATGAAGTAGTAGAAACCTCAAAATATGTATGAAGATAAATGCCATTGATTTCAATTATAGCATGTGGTTTGCTAAGGGAAGAGAAATGAAGTTCATCCTCAATGGTTGACAAAAGGAGAGAGATATGACATGTAGGCTCAATATCCATTATTTGTAAAGGAGTAATTTTAGAAATTAATTATTTATTTGAAATAAATTTATTAGTATTTTTTAAAAAATATTTATATCTTAATTTGTTAGGTTTACCTAAAAATGTTCCCTTATTTGAGACTTGAATTGCTCTTTTTTTCTCTAGATTATTAGTCAAGGAAAAAGGTGAAGGAGGATCCTGACGGGAATCTAAAGGTGAATTTGAAGAGGATTCACATTCTCAAGTTTGGTCAAAATAAAATTAGTTATTCATTACTATATCATTAAAATAAAAATCATACATATATGTTTCTTCCATAAGTTTTTTATTATTATGATTTTCCTATTCATTATCACAAGTAAAAGGCACAACATGAGTAGAGAATAAGGAAAATTGACTATCTATGATATATACAATGAATGTAAATATAACAAGTGAAATAAATAGAATAATTAGTGTTATTAAGTAAAATTGCATGTAAAAAAAAGATAGTGAATATGAATAAAATACAAGTAAAAATAAATATATAATGGATAATATAGGTGAGGGTTTTAATGATTATGTGGGATATCAATTATACCTTCTCATTTGTAGATTAGTTTTGGCCCAATATTTCAATGTACCAACTATAGAGTATAAACCATGTATGTATCCCACTATCACATTTATGAGTGTAAAATTTGAGTAAATTTCGTGGGAGATACACTCCTATCAGGTGCACCACAAATTAAATGGATGAATAGGATTCTTATGGTGTAAGAAATGGGATCTTGTCATTTCTAATATAGCATGAGGTACGAAGAAACTAGACTCTATATTCAGTGTTGTAAAATGGATTAAGTATTTGGGAATTACCCCTTACACAATGATTTTTGTAAATAGGTCACTGCTTATCTAGTAATTATAGTTAATAAGTAGTTTGAAAACTACTTAGACATAGTTTTTAAAAATAAGAAATAATCAAATAGACAAAAAACCAATTTTTTTGTGTATAAAAATCAACAAATTTTAGAAATAAAATGCTTGAGTGTCATGTGTTATCCAAGGTGATAAGATAATTTCTTCTATGTCATATTAATTTTAATCTTGAATATTTTTATATCAAAGGTTAGAGGCTATTTTATTTCAATGTTAGGAATTAATATAATTTTTTATGAATTCCTAGGGTAAAATTCAAGCAAAAACAAAGTAGTGCTCTAAATAAAATATGGGTTCACCAAAATGTTTAATATTCTTATTTAATTTAATGATAAAATATAATAAAATATTCAACTATTAAAATATTAATTATATTTATATAATAAATATATTTTAAATGTATAATATAATAATTTATAGAATTTTACAAAATTTAAAAAATTGCTAAAAGTAGTAATTAAGCCTATAGATGTGCAAACCTCCCTAAACTAGATTTAATGCTAACTATGTAGGTTGATAGTGATTGAAAACTACTTAAAAATACCTATTGACTATGTCACATATAAAATCATAATTACAAAATATTTAAGTGTAAGGCTATGATTACATCCACATCCTGGTTCACTATGCACTTGATTTCTTGATCTAGGTCTATGAAAATTCTTATGAGTGTTTCTTGGTTTTGTGTGACATCCAAATCTATGTTAGAAGACATAAAAATATAAAACCTTAGTCCTTTACATGATATAAATAAAATAATAAAAATGTGAAATAGGGTTAGAGGAATAAATGAGCTACCCAAAAAAACCTTGTGTAATTTGACCGCTACCTACATGGCCCAAATGGGCCTTAGGTTGATGTAGTTTTCCCTCCTATGGTGATTATGTGATCCATGATTGTGAAACTATATGAATATATCTATAATATTTATTCAAAATATTGGTAATGAATTCCTTGACCTACAAAAAGATATATACATACTTGGCATATGACTATTATAAAGTATTATAATTGAAATTAGAACAAAGAGTACTCTTTTACTTAGTGTTTATTAATTTGAAATCAGCTTCCTATGTCCTTTGAAGTGAATGCCTTGATGTGATTTTATATGGAAATATTTATAATGTTTTCACTAACTGACCATACAAAATGCAATGGATATCTATTTTGAAATGTATCAATTTTAATAAAGTAATCATTAGAGTTTGGGGACTAGGCCATATATGGCCTTGTCTAACCTAACGTGTCTTGTCTTAAAAAGATAAATACAACTGGAAAAAAGTCTGATAGGTGTCTATAATTAGATTATATATGCATGTGTATGAAATATGGATCTATTTATGATATTTTTAATGTTTACAAGGCAATGAAGTCTCTCTTATAGATTTCAAGTTAGTGAAAAGAAAAATAGACCAAGCAGTGTAAATATTACAAAGAGTAAACATTGTCAAACACTTAATGATTAATTTTATGTGTCTACAACATGCTTGATATTAATTATTGTGAAATTATTTTATCATTTATGAATGATTTTTACAAAATTATATTGGTAAATTATTGTGTCTTGCCCGATCATATATCTATTATGTTATAAAATCCTTTATCCATATCTAGCCATGTTGTCTCCATGATGTTTCAGAATCATGTCATGTATTGTATTATTTTTTTAGGTGTGTGTGTATGGTTACATATATTTTTTATGGGAAAATTTGATTATTATTTTTTTCTTAGAACCATTATTTATATCATACATATATATTTTGGGTGTGTTTACATGATTTATATCATGCATCTACAATTATTATTATTATCACTACATGCCTAATTTATATATCCACTAGACATTCGCACTTGTATATGAATTTCCTTAGATTACATGTTCCATACATGCTTGAATGATCAAAATTATTCCATGAGGACATATATTATTAATTTTGTATATATAATTTACATTATTATACTTTTATATATAACACATGATGCACATAACTATTTAATTTGAGATAAGTTATTTTTGAAATTCATCCCTCATATCCAAAGGGAGCATGAAATGGGCTTGTGTTAGAGATCCAAGTCATGACAAATAAATATTTCATATTATGAGAAATATTATATGATTCATATAGGTCAAATTATTGAGTATGATGCTAATGTATGCACTTAATTATTAATTTTATAATTAATTTTATTATATTTTAATTATTTTAGGAGGGTTTTTTTATTAATTTATGTCCTAAATTAGTTTTTTTGTCAAATATGGACACTTTTCAAGAACTTCCTAAAAATAGCTAGAAGTGTCAATTAGAGTCAAATTCATTGAATGTGTACTTTACTAAGCTCAAATACTTATCCATTCATCTCCAATAGGTGGGGAATAATTTTAATATTTTATTTAACTAAAATTAAAGTTATTTTGGTCAAATATTCTATATAGATCTGATTTGGGGAACACATTTTATTAAGTGTGTATGTTTGCTTAACTGAAGAAGAGGCTTCTTGCATGATGACCAGATCTTATCAGTGAATTCAAATTTTACTCTTAAGTCTATTTTTAGTTATTTGAGAATATTTTAATTCAACATATATGTAATATAATTTCTATTTATACCTTTTTTTGTTATACAAGTTATTTGTAATTTGTTAGTTTGTCTTACTTGTTAATAAAATATAGTGCAATAGTGTGGCACCATAGTTATTATTGGAAATTATTTTCATAGTGTTATTCTCTTATTTTATTTTTAGGTATTCAAAAATTAAAACTAATAATATTAATAATATTAATTTGAATTTACTCAGTGCATATTTTGTCATCAATCACTTTTACAATAATACTAGATTAACAACTAATAATTCTAGGTAAGATTAGATTATTATTAGCTTCATTTATAGATTAATTATAAGTTGATTTTCACTCCCTCCATACATTCAAAACTTTGTTTTATATCATATCCTAATTAAATAAAGGTTCATAATGGTTTTAATTCATTTTTAGGAGGAACATGGATTTTGTGAATTCTATTTATATAAATATTCTTATTTTCAAAGGTGATAAAATTTGAATATTATAAAGATCAATTGAAGAGAATAAGTGTATGGAAGGGAGTTTGGTAGAGTGTTATCCATGGATATACATCACTTTTAGATAGGAATACTTTGTCTCAATATCATAAGAAATAAAAAATGGAAGAAGAAAATGTTATTACACAAGATTTATTTTATATTCAGAGCACCATAGACTCAAACATCTATCTCATAATTTTTGGATCATATCAAGGCTTTATTAAAGTAAGAGAAATAAAACTAAAAATCTTAAAATTATTTTTATAAAGTTTAGAATGATTGATAATTAAGGAGTTGGAGAATACATTATAATGATAAATAACATAGTTTATAGAATGAGGATTTATGTAGAAACAATAGAAGATAAAGTCATAGTGAGGACATGAAAACTATAAGTGTTGATGAGCTAGTGGGTTCTCTCTTTTCCCATGAGGATAATATGATACTTTATGTAGGAGATATAGAAAATGATATATAACATGCACTTGAAATCAAGGTAATAATTTAATATCCCAAAGATAAAAATAAAAATTAGAATAAATGGAGTTCAAAAAACTCAAACTAAAATGTGATGGCATTGTTATTGGTTTCATACACAACCCGGTTATGTTTCTTATGCCATTAAGGTTACCTTATTACTCATTCTCTTAAGAATAATTCTTTTTGTTCTCACTCTACCTTGAATTAATGATAGCATCTAAATTACTTCCTCAATATCCAATATATCACAATAATCTTCACACTTACATACATTACAATTCTTTTGTTTATCACAATATACCTACCTAAAGGCCCATTATTCATCCTCCTCTCTCTATTGTTATTTCAATACTATTATTATATTTATAAACTTTACACTCCTATAAGGATGGTCTAATCCTAATCTTTTTACTAAACATAGTATTTTGTTAAAAAAATACTTCAAACTAACATGTGGATCCTCTTATTCTTAAGAAGTGGATAAAAGATTACTTCCTCATATCTTGTTTTTTACCTCATTAGACATGTTGAGTCACCTCTTCCAAGTTTCAAAATCATTTTTGGTGGATAATTTACATTTTAAAATAATTTTGACGTTTTTTTTACTTATTACTCTTAAAATTTGAATTTACATAGTAGTGATTTTGGGGGGGAAACACATTATGACTCATACATGGTTCAAGGAAAGCTTGAGAAGACTATTACACTTATAATTACTTTAAAACACTTGAACATGATCATATTACAATTTTTTTCATTATATCATGAAGCCTAAGAAGGTTATTTTTTTTTTTATCCTTACCTCCTAAGACCTTTCATTTAAACATTGACCTTATGTATAAAATTTATATAGATGAGTTGATGCTCCTGCATTAGACTCATGTGCTAAAAATGTTTCATAAGTTCCTACTCATGATATTTTTGTCATTGCCTTTATTCATTGCAATTTCTCCTTGGTAGTTTTATTCAATAATCCACTCATACATATGGATATGCTCTTGACTTCCACATTTATACATCTTGCTTATTATCTTCTCCATTCATGTCATGTTATATTACCTCTTCTTCTCTTTAATATCCTTTTTTAGATGTTCAACCTCTTGAATGAGGATATCCACTTTCATTTTCTTATTTTGAGATCTTAGAAGAGATATTTTCTCTATGTACATCACCTCCTCTTCTATTAAACCTGTACAAGCATGACTCAATGTAATATTAGAAACAAATATTCAAGACCTTGAGTTCTCCCTCCACACAACATTAATTTCATCATTTTGAAACTCAATGGCCTCAGCCCATTTGTCAACTTATTAGATCTCTATTTTAAAACAAATCTTATCCAATTTACCATCATTTATGGCATGATCTAGGGATTCCATTTATTCTAACATCTACTCTTCACTTTGGTAGATAAATAAATTATTTGGTTGATCTATTAGCAATTATTCATTACTTTATTGTTTAAAATTTTCTATCTCTTTTAGGAGATCTTATTCAAGGGTTAAGTTGATGCATTTATCCTTCTCTCCATCATCTTCTTCACTCATGAGTCTATCCATTGACTCAAGGACTTCATCTTCTTCCACATCTTGTGTACCTACACTCACAACATCAAAATCAAAGTCAGATATAAAAACTTGAGGCCAATTTACCCCTTGAGTATCTTCTTCCATCTACATGTTCATATTGAGATTTCTTATCTCTTGCTTAAGTTGCTTGAAGTTAAACAAGGTTTCATGACTCCTAAAGAGTAAATTGAGAAGTGCCAAATGAGATTGAAGTATACTAGTCAGGATATAATATCAAATAGGCTTAAAGGAGAGCTAAAAATATCAATCAAAGGAGTCTCAAATGGAGCAGTTATAACTATCAAAGATTTCATGAGTGGTAAGTCATTTGATCACCTTTACAAGCAAGTTTTCTTTGACAAACATCCATCATATGGTGATTTTTTATCATGGAGCATATGTGACTTTAGAAACTTTTTTTAACCTTAGTTGAATCAAGAGAATATATTTCATTACCTTAAACATGTTTTGAGGTCTATACATAATAGGTTAGGTGTGTTGTTTTGAGTGTTTCTTATTATTTGGTTTTCCATAAATTTGTTTGGCATAGTGTCTTTGATTTTTTTTTGTGTAGATTGGTGTGAGTTTGAGTCTTATAGAGGCATGCCAATTTTAGTTTGAAGTTTAATGGTGACTCCATTTCCCAATGGGAGGATAATCCCACTAATTTATTAGCATTACAGTCATGCCCTATGAAACACAAATTTATTGACCAAATTTTTACCCCAAGTCAAAATTGGTCAACCCCTATAAGTTGAAAAATTTTATGGGATTATGAAAAATTTATGTGGAATTTTTATGGTATTAAATGGTCCTAAATGGTCTCCATATGGTAACATTAGTCACTGTCTAGCCTTGTCCAAGGTTTGGTCTCATGTGTACTTGTCTTGTCTTAGGGGTCATTCATAAGGTCTTGATGCTTTCAAATATGGTAAAAGGTTTGATATGGCTTAGATTAATTATAAAAGGTTATTAATGTGTTTTTAAGGTCGTAATACCATGTATTAACCTTTTATCATGTTCTTATTTGCTAAAATGTCATTTTGGTCACCTTATGGACTATTCTTGAGGAGTTATACATACCACCTTAAAATTCAAACATTTAAAGAAGCTATAAAATGTACCTGATGTTTACTAAGGTTAATAAATGGTCAAGGACTAAAAAAATTGTAGTTTTAATGCATAAACTAGGAAAAATACCCCTTTACAAGCACTTTTGGGCACTTGTATGGATTTGGAAGATCATTTTTCAAATGGAAATGGTTTTACAGTGTCTATTAGGCTTACAAAAGTCAATTTAAAGCTTTGAATCAAGTTTTAAGTCATACATATGTTTCAGATAGCCTCTCTTCCATCATTGCCTTCATAAACTTAAAAAGGCAAAAATCAGATGCATGGTACGGCTAAGAGAGAAAAAGTTTGTACATTCAATTTAGTGGTATTAGTTTGTAGATTCATGACCTCTTCTTTATGAAAAATTGCCATGAGTGACAGTAGGTCATAATGCCTTATCCATTAAAGTAGGGTTTGGTTTTTCTCATAGTCCATCATGCCAAAATTTGATATAGAATATTGGTTTTGTGTGATTATTTCAAAGGTTAAATATATCCTTTAAATGGTAGTTTCACGAGCTAAATCAACTCCAATTGTCATCAGTAAGAGGAAAGGTGCCTCAAGTGTGTGAGCATATCATTGTGTTGCAAGTGTGTTTTGGTCATTTTGAAGGATTGTCACTTTCATAGGTTTAAAGTAATTCATGTTCCATATAATATCCTTAATTTTGAGATAATTCATGTGCTTTATCTCTCTTAAAATGGACCTTTGTGGATAATACTTCAACAAAATTATCCATGTTTGAGTACCAATGTTAGACCTAAATGGAAATGAGAAGTTTATGGTAGCATGAAAGGACACCTTAAACACTAGAGGTCTAAGGAGATGAGATTGATATGACCAAATATGTACTCTCAAACACATTTATACGGTGCTTCATTCACTCATAGGTCTAAAGACTTGTAAGTGAGCTTTCATGGGGTCTAAATTATATATTGGGAGTGTTCAAATAATGAAAAAATCTTGAGCTCCCTTTCAAACAACCACATGACATTGATAGACCCCTCACTTCCATCATCAAAAACATAAGTGAATGAAAAGACTTCAACTCTCATACACATACCTTACATATGAATTGACTGATATACAAGCCTGTACAGACCTTGATTCAAATGTTGAGAATGACATATTCTTAGTTAGGAGGTTTAGGATTTTTTAAATGTGATAAGGAATTGAGAACATTTGATGCAATCTTTACACTTCAAAACTCAAAATTTAATTATCTTTGCATTCCATATAAAAAAAATGAATACCTACAGGTGACAGACCTATAGGTCCTCATTTTGGACTAAAACCAATAACCATACCAAGAGGAGTAGGTTATAAACATGACTCTATCATGAGAGAAGATACAAACCATGGAAAGTACCTAAACCATTTATGAGTCAAATAAAAGTTGAGAGGACTAAGTCTACAAGCCTAATTCTCATACACAAACCTATGTATGAAGGCAACAAAGAAAAGGGTTTGTAGAACATTATAAATGATCTAATGAACTCTAAAAAATAGTGAAATAAACTCCTATGAAGTTATAATATTCTCAAAGTGCAATGATAGATTTTATAGGATCATCTTCCAGGCCTCATGATCAAACTCTTCTCCAATAGTCACCTACAACCATGCCTTGGAAGGTATAAGCTAATAGGTGCATACATATAAGATGTAGTGACTTGAAAAATTTGCATAGGGTTACTGAAGGGATTTTAAAACTTAGTAGGGTTACTATTATGTCCAATAACTAGAAACAAAATTATAAACTCCTAAAACACAGTCAAGACCTCAAGAATTAACACCTATGATCAAGCTTAGAGAGGAGTAAGAAGGGTACTATATGTTATGAATCCATAGTGACTTTAGAGTGACAAATTGAAAGGGTTAAAAACTCTTAATAATATTACATAGTCATTGATATGTAAAATAATAATAATGGAGTCTTAAAACCCATAAATGCTCTCAGAATTTTCTAATGGACACTTATAGGTTGTAAGGTCAACAGGGTAGTTTCAATCTTGAGGAAGGGGAAAAATATGTATGAAACATAGGAATATAGATAAGGTGATGGTGAAAGTTATGAAAGTATTTAAATTCATGATAAATAAAAATAAACATAATAAGAATGACCAAACAAAGATTTAAACCCTACCCACATAGTCAAATGGATACATAGGCTTGCCTAAGTTTATGAGAAGTATTTTCTTGTTTGAGAGGTTTAAAGGTCTGTGAGAGGTCTGAGGTAATTTAAACCATTTATAGATGGTTTAATGGTTATAATATGGTCTTATGAGATCTTTATACCTAACAACAAAGATGGAATGATGTTAAGTCTTGCCTCGGCCTAACAAGCATGTAACTCATACACAGGCAAACCTTTAGGAAAGTCATAAATAGGATGGTCTAATGAAATAAAAATGAATATATTATGAAATTAAAAATTTTATAATGTTATCATAGTGTTACAAGAACATCCAAAGGTAGAGGAATGCAAGAAAATTATAATTTGACCTCTCAAAACCATCTCAAGCTCCTCAACGACATGACTACATTTCAAAGTAAACTTTCATTCATTTTTTGAGAACATGACCATAAGAATGTAATAAAATGGTATTCAAGGATGATAAAGGGGTCCCTAAACTTCAACCTTGTGGTTTTAAATTTCTAGATTAGACCTATTACATGCATGAACAAAGGCTAAGACTATCAACTCCTCTATAATGGCAAGCTTTCAACATGAGAGACACCATCTTTCACTTAGAACTCTCATGAGGTTTTTCACAAGACCCATTTGTTTTTATAGGTGGTGTAGGGATCCCCTATCTACAATATTATTGAATTATGAGAGAGAAATAGGATATGTTCTTTATGAATAATCCTTAAGAATAGAACATGCCTAAACCCCTCCTAAAACCTTAGTAGTGATTAGTTAAGAGATATGGAGTCCTAAGGGAAATTAAATGAAATAATTTTATCTTTAAAAATTTAAGATATTTTTGAGGAATCTAATTAGGTTCTCAATGTGTACTTCATCTATACTTGCAGTTGTATGGATTGTAATAAATGCACTAATTTGTAAGGTTTTTGGTGTTTTGCAAGGGTTTTGATCAATGGATAACTTTTAAACTATTATAGGATGTTATTTTGGATGTGTTAAAAATATTAAATCATATAAATCCATATAATATATCCTTTAAGTGATAAAAAAAACTCCATTTTTCAAAGCAATCTCAAACATGCCTAAAATGAGACTAGGTTTCAAGGCCATTTCATCATTCTCACACTTCCATAGGGTCTTAGGACCTCAAAGTTGACATGGAGGTTATTGGTATGCTTGGTAAATTAAATAACTTTATTTTTTGTGGTTTCACATGTGTGGGAGAGATCTGGAAAAGAAAATTAGGCTTCTCGGTAAGGAAGCCTAATTGAAGAGAGAGAAAGGAAAAAAAGGCAATTCCACTTAGATTCTAGACCAAAAAATTATCAAGGAGTTTTAAATCCATACTATGTCCTCAAATATGGCCTAATTTTAAAAATACCATCCATACACTATCCTACACAAGGAGGATTACAAGTTTTTAGGGCTACAAGGAATATAGGCCTAATGAGAGTTTGAGGAGCAAAATGGAGTCCTGGGAGTTGTTTCAAGAACCAAAATATATTGATTTAAGTCTAGTAAGATATTTTAATGCCTTTTATGGAGATATAGTGACTTTGAGAAGATGAACTTAAGTTTTGATCCACTTAGACAAAGTTAGGCATGCGAAATGAATAATTTCAAGACACTTATGCATATGAATGATAGTTGTTACTAAAATGTTAGACCAAAAGAGTTTATAAATTTAGGTAAGGTTTCAAATGATAGGGTATGAAGTCATTAATTGAAAATTTATGATTTATAATCCCATTTGTCACTTTTTTCTACAAGGAAGAGCAATTTTCAAGAAGATGACAAAGGTATCAAGCTAAGTTCTAACTCCTATACCACTTGGACAATGGAACATCTTCAGAAGAGAGACACATGGATTTGAAATTTTGTTTGGACTATTCTATAACTCATAATTTTCTATAACTTCCATGTAGACACTTTTTAATCTTCTCCTTTTAGGCCCCTCTCTCTCCTCCCCATTCTCTATATAAGTTTCCACTTTTAGCCCTGTAATGCATCCACATATGGTATGGTGAAGCCCAACTAATTTGAATATTTATTTTTCCTCTGAATAAAAGATTTAAATCTATTTTTAAGTTCTCAATTTATTTTTTAAGTGTGTGAATTAGTTCATGGTTGAATGGAAAGTGATAGTTATCTTTCCTTGTATTCATCTCACTCTTTCATGCTCTATGTAAGTAATTTGCCTTCTAACAGTTCACATGATGTTTAGTTATTTTTTTTGTGTGTATTTAAATGTAAGGAAGAGTATTAGTGTCTATGATCATACCTACTATTCATTTACCTTTAATAATACATTTCATCTTTCCTTCATGTTAAAACACTTTTGTTAGGAGAACCTTGGGTATTGACATCAATTTAGTAAATTACATTTCATAGTGCATGTTCAAGTAGTCTTGTGGAGATAATCTTTGTGCATCACCTCTATTAGGTTATTGTTAAACTAATTTTATCCTTTTTCATTCAAATCACGTATATTAGTGGTTACTTATAAGTGTGGTGCAAGGGAGTTAGTCCTTCAATCATCTCTCCCATAAGTCACCCACAACTTGAAAAATGTTTCCATGTTACATAAAATTGGAGGCTAGAGTAGACCTCTTTAGGGTGCAAATTTGATTGATAACACTACCCAAAAAAACCATGTGTAATCTTATTTCTACCTACATTACCCAAATGGGCCTTAGGCTGATGTAGTTCTCCCTCCTATGGTGATTATGTGATCCATTATTGTGAAACTACATGGCTATAGCTAGAAGATTTATTCAAAATCTTGGTAATGAATTCCTTGACCTACAATAAAATATATCTAGACTTATAATATGACTATTATAAATTATTATAATTGAAATTAGAAAAAATAGTGCTCTTTTACTCAATGTTTATTAATTTCAAATCAACTTCTTAGGTCATTTTAAGTGGATGCCTTGATGTGATTTTATATGGAAATATTTGTAATGTTTTCACTGATTGACCTTAAAAAAAGCAAGGGATATCTATTTTAAAATGTGTCAATTTTAAAAATTAATTATTAGAGTTTGGTGTCTTATCTTAAAAAGACAAATACAACTAGAAAGGTTTGATAGGTGTCTATAATTAGATTATATATGAATGTGTATGAAATATGGATCTATTTAAGATATTTTTAGTGTGTGCAAGGTAATGAAGTCTCTCTTATAGATTTCAAGTTATTAAAATGGAAAATAGAAGTGCAAATATGTTAAGAGTAAACATTGTCAAACACTTAATGATTAATTTTGTGTCTAAACTATGCATGATATTGATGATTGTGAAAATATTTTATCATTGATACATGATTTAAAAATTATTATATTGGTATATTATTGTGTCTTGTCTAATCATATATCTATTGTGTTATAAAAAAATCTAATCCATATATGGCCATCTTGTGTCCATGTTGTTTCAAAGTCATGTAATGTATTGTATGCTTGTGTCCTTATTGATCATGATTTTATGTGTCTGTGCATGGTTACATATATTTTATATGGGACAAATTGATTGTTATTGTTGTCTTGGCACCATAATTTATATCATGCATATATCTTTTGGGTGTGTTTACATGATTTATATCATGCATCTATAATTATCATTATCACTACGTGACTAATTTATATATCCACTAAACTTTGACACTTATATGTGAATTTACTTATATTACATGTTCCATACATGCTTGAATGATAAAAATTATTCCATGAGGACATATATTATTAAGTTTTTATATGTAATTTACATTATTATAATTTTATATATAACACATGATACACATAAATATTTATATTATGATGAGTTATTTTGTAAATTCATCCCTCATATCCAAAGGGAGAATGCAATGGACTTTTTTTAGAGATTCAAGTCATGACAAATAAATATTTTGTATTATGAAACATATTATATGATTCATATAGATCAAATTATTGAATATGATGCTAATGTCTGCACTCAATTATTAATTTTATAATTAATTTTATTATATTTTAATTATTTTAGGAGGGTTAACTAATTTATGTCCTAGATTAGTTTTTTGTCAAATTTGGACACTTTTCAAAAACTTCTTAAAAATAGCTAGAAGTGTCAATCAGAGTCTAGTTCACTAAATGTGTACTTTACTAAGCTCAAATCCTTATCCATTCATCCCCAATAGGTGGAGAATAGTTTTAATAGATTATTTAAATAAAATTAAAGTTAATTTTGTCAAATATTCTATATATAACTAATTTAAAGCACCTATCTTATCTAGTGTGCATGTTTGCTTAACTGAAGAAGAGTCTTCTTGCATAATGACCAGATCTTATCAGTGAATTTAAATTATACTCCTGAGTCTATTTTCAATTATATTAGAATATTTTAAGTCAAATTATATTTACTATAAGTTCTATTTATACATTTTTCTTGTCATGCAAGTTCTTTGTAATTGGCTATTTTTAGCCTTACTTGTTAATAAAAGAAAATGCAATAGTGTGGCACCATAGTCATTCTTGGAAATTGTCTTTTCATAGTGTTTTTATATTATTTTATTTTTAGGTATTCACAAACCAAAACTAAAAATATTAAGAGATTAATTTGAATTTACTCAATGCATATTTTGTCATCAATCACACTTACAACAATACTAGATTAAAATCTAATATTTCTAGGTAAATTTGGATTATTATTAGCTTAATTTATAGATTAATTATAAGTTGTTATTCATTCCCTTCATACATTCAAAAATTCATTTGATATAATATCATCATTAAATAAAGGTTCATAAGGTTTTTAATTCACTATTAGGAGAATCATGGCTTTTGTGAATTTTGCTTCTATAAATATTCTCATTTTTAAAGGTAACAAATTTGAATATTAGAAAGATCAATTGAAGAGAATAATTATATGGAATGGATTTTGGTAGAATGTTTTCTAGATCAATACCAAGGTTCAATGGGTCCCTTTCCCTATATTTTAAAATATGAAGTTTTACAAAATAATTAGAATAGAGCCAAGCAGAAATGCCATGACCAAAAAAGAACCATATACATGAACCAGCCACAAAAAATATTAAACAATAATTCACACAAACACCAAAATACCAACATCAGTAACAAATCTTTTAGTTAGGAGGAAAATAGTCTAAAATATTGATTTTATTTCCCTTTTAACCTTTCTTCTTTTTAACCTCTTGCTAAGCTCCTTGTTCAGAGTTCACTGCAAAAAATTGCTTATCATAATTTTGAATTTTTGAATTAATCTTTTCATGCATATCTTTATTTGAGTCTAAGCTTTCTGATTCATGTCCTCTCTTCATTACCCTACTATATTTTTAAAGGTAAGTATATAAACTTTCTCTATTATCCCTATAGATAACTCACCTTATTTATCAGTTACACCTTGTTCTTCTTTCTCTCTATCTCCAAATTTTGTATTTTCATATGTTTTTAGTTCTCAAAAACATTCTTCAGCAACCACTATCAGATTTGGATCACTCCATTTAATTGAGGTTGACTTCCCTCCTTTTTCTTCCCTATTTTGAAATTCCCCTAAAGACAAGAAGCATAAATATGCCATGGTTATTTGTAATTTTAGCATCTAAATGTTGTATTCTCATAATTTAAATCTTGAAAATGAATATTTTTGCCATATTTCAAAATAATTTTCTTTAGAACCCCTTTTCTCAAGTCAATATCTATACATATTCTATAAAAATTACAGAGGTTGGTAGCTACCCTCTCATGATTATTCTTTAAAAATGATCCCGAGGTATTACCTATCTCGTTATATGCATGCCAAAAAATCAAAGGTAAATTAGGGAGCCAAACCCACACTATCATCTTTATTACAGAAAGAGACTTTGGATCAAACTCCATAAACTAAGGAGTAATGAATAGACTTGTAATACCCTAGAACTAAGGGCCCTCTGAGATACACTTATGATAATCCTTATCCTCACTAAAATGAACAATAAAAAGACCTTTAAAGCATAAGTAAATCTCACATTAGGTTGAGTAATTTGCATAGACTCGTTGATGTAAGGCAGTCAAAGAAGGCCACAAGACATTAAATCTATAGATAACTGCATCCTTAATCAAAGTATGGAAACACTCATCCACTTCCTAATTTAAAATCTTCAGTAAATGGATCTCCTTCACTTGTTCTACAATATAGGCTTAAGATGGTAGAGGTATTTTCACAAGATTTGACTTGAAAGCAACATTTTTGATGGCTTCTTTGAAAGTTAAAGGTTTGTAAGAGGAATCTTGATTTTTTCCTTCCACACCTCCCTTCAATATTGATGCCATGAAGATGAGTGAGTCTTTACCAAACATATAGAAATTTATTGAAAGGTGATCCTATAATTCTTTACCATGTTACACCAGGCATTCAACTGGGACACCTGAAGAAGTCATTAGACTCTATTTTAAATTTTTCACTAGGCCTGGCCCTTTAAGCTAGAGAAAAATTATTTTACCTAAAAGGGATTTAATCAAGATATAAAACATTGGGTTATCCTTTTTTTTGCCCTATTGAGTATTTGATGTTCCCCCAGTTATAACAGTGTCTTCCTTAATCACATTAGATCTTAAAAAAAACTTTTTTGGAGTTATAGTTTGTTGTAACATTTTGTCAAACAATTCACCTATAGTATCTAACTTAACATACTTTCCATTATCCTCTAAAGCCTAGTCAAAGGTGATCTAGGCTTGAACACCTTCGTAAGAGAGAATAACACTAGAAACAAATTAATCAGGAGATATCTTATTTTGGATGCAAGGCCTATGGTACCTATCTAGATTTCCATCACTCCCTACATCCTCCCCTATTTTTGAAGACAAAACTAACCCTCCAATGTCATAAACCATCAACCTGTATGTTACTTCTCTGACCACCAATCTACTACAGGCATCTCCATTCAGCCATGCCACCACAACACCATTGCAACTTACTAGTAAAACTATACCTCTAGAGTAAACCCTAGTGCTCTTATCCATCACTCTTAATATTTTCCAATTTTGGTAGAATGTTATCCATGGATCTGCATAACTTTTAGATAGGAATAATTTGTCTCAATATCAAAAAAAAAAAAAATGGAAGAAAAAAAGGTTAATGCACAAGATTTATTCTATATTCAGAGCACCATAGACTCAAGCATATATCTCATAATTTTTGGATCATATCAAGGCTACATAAAGGTAAGAGAAGAAAAACTAAAAATTCTTAAAATTATTATTTAAAATTTGAGAATGATTGATAATGAAGGAGTTGGATAATACTGCATAAGGATAAATGACATAGTTCATAGAATGAGGGTTTATAGAGAAACCATAGAAGGTAAATTCATAGTGGGGACATGAAAACTATAAGTGTTGATGATTTAGTAGGTTCTCTCTTTTCCCATGAGGATAAGATGAGACTATATATAGGAGATATATAAAATGATCTAAAATATGCACTTGAAATCAAGTCAAGAATTTAAAATCCCAAGGAGAAAAATAAAAATTAGAATAAATGGAGTTCAAAAAACTCAAATTAAAATTTGATGGCATTCTTATTAGTTTCATGCACAACCCAATTATGTTTCTTATGCCAGTAAGATTAACTTATTACTCACTCTTTTAATAAAACTTCATTTTGTTCTCACTTTATCTTGAATTAATGATAGAATCTAAATTACTTCCTCAATATCCAATATATCATTAAACATTTTTCTTTGATGTCTATTCAATTTAACCTCCATATTTTAGGTTTGTATTCTTTTATCAACCTTTGTTGTTTACTAGTCTTATTTTTAATGCATTATCCTATCTTGAGACTCAAATGTTGGTCTTACCAGACCAATGAGACTATCCTCTTGATTTAATACCTTCATTCTTAGTTCTTTATAATAAAATTCCCATCTTGGTATCTTCTTGGATATGTTATATAGACTTGAATTAGTTTATACTAGGTTGTCTTCCATTAGGTCCCTAGACTTGTATACTCTTCATATATATGAAATACTTTCTTCCATATCCACAAACTCTAGGAATATTTCTCTAATATAATATTTATTTTCCCTTGAATTCTTTTATTCTCCCTATGTCTATTCATACCGAATAATAACAATCGGTCTCCGCATAGAACTTTTTGTTTTCTCTCTTTGATCATTTACGAACATAAAGAGACTTCTAGACAAATTTAAAACATTCTACCTAAATTAATTCTTAAATTATATATCAGCATTTTATTTTATTCTTAATATTATTCATTCATTCTTTTTATCTTTCAACTGCTCAATTAAGAGATAATAATTCATATATACGTCTATAGATTTTCAATTCAAACTATTGAACCTGCAATATGATTATCAAAATAGTCTTAAAATATTTAATGATTCCTTGTAAAAATAATATCCTCTTTAATTTAATGAAAATATATTCACCATTATACCAACATTTCTTAACTCACATCTTATCTTCGAAACTCTTCTCGCTAATTTGATGTTAGAAATTCTATGCCACTAGACCATACTTTATAAGAATATTGAATAATAATTTGGGAAAGGAGACAATATACTTGTCTACAAACTTCTCACAATCTTACTATTCCTATACAAATAAAAAATTTGGTCTTTTTGTTCAATCATTGTCTAGTTGATCTTCATTCAAATGAATTCCACTATTTATAAGGATGCACTAAATATTTCTTGGATCTTATCTACACAATGATCAATGAATAGGAAGAGTTTTATCCCAAGACTAATAAAATTTATGATCTAGTTGACTCTTTCCACCATGATATTTAAAATGATGAATTCATTCATTCAATTAAATGCTTTAGAATATCAGATTTATGAGTGTGTCTATCACAACAGTCCTATCAAACTTTTGATATAGGTGCTAATTTATCTTCATAATAATCAAATCAACCTATATTTTTATTCTAAAATAGTTCTTGAAGGTTATTATTATCACTCATAGACCTGGGCAACACATGCAAATTATTCATATTTCATTAATTATCCTCTACCTAAAATAACATTTTTATATTTCTTTTCATGAAGACAAGATTTGGCAATTTAGCAGACTAGTGACTCAAAGGATAATTGAATGTTAAATTCATTTGATATCACTTTTCATAAAATCATTACTTCAATTTTCCATCTCAATATTTTACATCAAATAGATATTAAATTACTATATCTTACCTAAGCAAGACTATTATACTTTCATACATATGAAAATCACGTGCAACTCCCATTTTATATATCTTTCTCACACAAAATTGTAATTTGTTGACCTCTTTATTTAGGCCTTTTATTAATCTGAGATAGATCTCAAAATCATAATAAACTCATCAATTTATAAAAATCATTGAAGAATCCATTTAAGTTCCATATTCTTCTTCACATTAATCTTCACATTTACATACATTGCAATTATGTTTATTATCACAATATATAGGCCTAAAGGCTTGTTATTCATCCTCCTCTCTCTAATGTTCTTTCAATAATACTATTATATTTATAACCTTTACACTCCTAGAAGGATGGGTTAATCCTCATCCTTTTGCTAAACATAGTGTTTTGTTGAAACAATATTTCAAACTATATTAAGTTATCCTCATGCAATATGTGGATCCTCTTATTCTTAAGAAGTGGATAAAAGATTATTTCCTCATATCTTGTTTGTGACCTCATCACACATGTTTAGTCACCTCCTCCATGTTTCACATTCCTTTTTAGTGGAGAATTTACATTTTACAATAATTTTGACCTTTTTTAAGGACTAGTACTCTCTTCAAATTTGAATTTACATAGTAGTGGTTTTGGGGAAAACATATTATGACACATACATGGTTCAAGGAAATATTGAAAAGACTATTACACCTATCATGCATTTCAAACACTTGAACATGACCTGATTATAAGATTTTTCATTACATCATGAAGCCTAAGAAGGTTGTTTTATTATTGAACCTTACCTCCTATGAACTTTCATTTGAACATGGACCTTATGTAAAAAATTTACATAGATGAGTTTATGTTCCTACATTAGACTCTTAGGCTCAAAATATTTCATGAGATCTTGCTCATGGTATTTTTGTCATGTGCCTTCTTCACTATAATTTCTTATTGGTATTTTTCTTTAGTCTTCTAGTCATACATGTGGACATGCTCTTGACTAACACATTTGTACTTCTTCTTTCTTCCTATCTTCTCCATCCATGTCATGCTATGACACCTCTTCTTATATTTAATCTCCTTCTTTAGATGTTCAACCTCTTGAATGAGGATATCAACTATCATTTTATTGTTTTGAGATCTTAGAAGATATATTTTATCTGTGTAATTCACCTCTTCTTATATAAAACCTATATAATTATAACTTAATCCAATATTAGAAACAAAAATTTGAGACCTTGAGTTCTCGCTCCACACAACATCAATTTTATCATTTTGAGACTCAATGGCCTCAACTCATTTGTCAACTTATTGGATATCTATTTTAGGATAAATATTGTCATATTTAACATCATTTATGGCATGTTCCAAGGATTCCATTTCTTTTAACATCTAATTTTCACTTTGCTAGACAAACAACTTATTTGGTTGCTCAATTAGCAATTCTTCAACACTTTGTTGTTCAATTATTTTATCTCCTTTAGGATAACTTATTCAAGGGTTAAGGTTATGAATTTAGCCTTCTCTCCGTCATATTATTCACACATGATTCTTTCCATTGACTCAAGGAGTTCATCTTCCTCCATAACTTGTGTACCTACACTCACAACATCAAAAGCAAAGTCAGATATAAAAACTTGAGGTCAATTTTCCCCTTGATTATCTTATTCCATATGAATGTTCATATTGATCTTTCCTAGTTATTCCTTAAGTTACTTGCATAGAAACTTATTTGTCATGTTTCTTATCCTTGCTAATAACTTGACTGGCCATTTTATCCTTTTCTTCATCACCCATCCATTTTATGGGTTCTTCATGATTTTTGTCATGAAATTTATTAGTGTTATCCTCTATTTTATCTCACTTATTTCCCTTTGGAAGTCTTTCCTCTCTTTGATTCCTTCTCATATCCCTTTCTCTTTGCCTTAGGTAGTTTTTGAAATAATATCTTCATCAACTTCACTTTCCTAAGCAAGTCTATTTCACCTTGCTCCATCTCTTATCTAAGCTCTCTTCTTGGATAAATGAGTAATCACTTTTTATCTTCTCTCTAAGCTTCACTATCTCCTTCACTCTCTATCTTGATTTAAAAGTCTCAATAGACTTAATGACTTCATTATCCTCTTAAACTCTTTTTGAGGATTTTAAAACTTCCCTTGCCTCTTTGTGTTGTCATACATTATCATGTTTTATAAGAACCTTTGAAATATTTATTTCTATAATAGGAATAAACTTTGATTTGCAACCAACTCAAGCATTCATTAGCCAATTAACTCAACAAGTTATGGAAAAAACACTATTCTCAATTAAATAACCATGATATTTAAGCAACAAAATATATTCAAAACTATAATTAGATCTCCTAAGATATTTCTTAGCTCTGATACCAAAATTTTGATGGCATTCTTATTAGTTTCATGCACAACCCAATTATGTTTCATATTCCATAAAGATTACCTTATTACTCACTCTCTTAAGAACACTTCATTTTGTTCTCACTCTACCTTGAATTATTGATAGTATATAAATTACTTCTTCAATGGCTAATATATAATTAAATATTTTTCTGTAAGGTCTATTCAATTTAACCTCCATATTTTAGGTGTGTACTCTATTCTCAACCTATGTTATTTAATAGTCTCCTTTTTAAGGTATTATCCTATCTTAAGACTCAAATATTGGTCTTACCAAATCAATGAGACTATCCTCTTAATTTAATACCTCTATTTATATTTATCTATAATCAAATTCCCTTTTGGTATCTTCTTGGATCTGTTCTTTAGAATTAAATTAGTTTATAATAGACTTGTCTTCTATTAGGTCCCTAGACCTCTATAATTTTCATAGATATGAAATAATTTATTTCCTATCCAAAAAATCTATGAATCATCCTCTGATATAATATTTATTTTCCCATTCATTTAATGACAAGATATTCACCATTATACCAATGCTTCTTAACTCACTTCTCAAATTTTAAACTCTTCTGGCCAATTTGATGTTAGAAATTTTATGCCACTAGACCATCATTCATTAGAATATTGAAGAATAATTTGGGAAAGGAGACATTATATTTGTCCACAGAATTTCTCATAATCTTATTAATCTTATACAAATCAAATTTCTATTCTTTTTATTCAATCATTATCTGGTTGATCTTCATTCAAATGAAATCCACTATTCATAAGGATGCACTAAATATTTCTTGGATATTATCTACATAATGATCAATGAATTGGTATATTTTTATCATAATACTAATATAATTTATGATCTAGTTGAGTCTTGACACCATGAGATTAAAAATTAATTAATTCCTTCATTCAATTAAATACTTCATAATATTAGATTTTTGAGTGTTTCTATCACAACAATCTTATCAAACATCTAACAAAGGTGTTAATCAATCTTAATAATAATTAAATAGGCCTATATTATTATTCTAAAATAGTTATTTATTTTTATTCTCATCACTCATAGACCTAAGCAGCATATGCAAATTACTTATATTTTATTAATTATCTTTTGCACAAAAGAACATTTTTATATTTCTTTTCATCAAGACAAGATTTGGAAATTTAAAAGACTAGTGACTCAAAGGATAATAGAATTTTGAATTAATTTGATATCACTTTTCACAAAATCATTATTTTA
This sequence comes from Torreya grandis, assembly GCA_037957365.1. Taxonomy (NCBI): domain Eukaryota; kingdom Viridiplantae; phylum Streptophyta; class Pinopsida; order Cupressales; family Taxaceae; genus Torreya; species Torreya grandis. Next base: position 769,424 of record JARHVA010005588.1, on the reverse strand, counting down.
GTTGTCCATTTCAAGGTTATACATCAAATAGACATTAAACTATTATATCTTACCTGAGTAAGACTATTATGCTTCTATACATCTAAAGAGCATGTGTAAATCCCATTTTATATATCTTTACCACACATAATTGTAATTTTGTGACCACTCTACTTATACATTTTATTAATATAAGATATATCTCAAAATCATAATAAAACTCATCAATTTCTTTAAATCATTGAAGAATCCATTGAAATGCCATATTCTTCTTCACATTAATCTTTAAATTTACATACATTGCATTTCTTTCGATTATAACAATATACTAACTTAAAGGCCCATTATTCATCATCCTCTCTATATTTTTACTTAAATCCTCCTATTATATTTATAACTTTTTCACTCCTATAAGGATGGTTTGGTCCTCATCCTTATACTAAACATTGTGTTTTGTTGAAATAATACTTCAAACTATGCTTAGCTCTCTTCCTTCAATGTGTGGATCTTCTTATTTTTAATAAGTGGATAAAGTATTCCTTCCTCATATATATTTTTTTAACCTCATCACAAATTTTAAGTCACATCCTACACTTTTCACATTCCTTTTTGGTGGAGAATTTACATTTTAAAATAATTTTGACATTTTTCAATGTCTAGTACTCTTTTCAAATTTGAAGTTACATTATAGTGTTTTTTTAGGGAATAAATTATGACTTATACATGGTTCAAGGAAATATTGAGAATACTATTACACCTATACTTAATTTAAAACACTTAAACATTACCCTATTACAAGTTTTTTCATTACATCATTAAGCCTAAGAAGGTTGTTTTATTGTTAAACCATACCTCCTAAAACATTTCATTCAAACATTGACCTTATGTACAAAATTTAAATAGATAAGTTGATTATCCTACATAAAAATGGTAAATATTAAGATATATTAATATTTAAAATAAAAATAACCTTACTTGTCATTATTGAAAACATCCATGACATTTTATAAAGTATTGCGAGATACTGGTAGATAACAATCAAATGAATCAAGAGGATGAAGAGAAGGCATCCCAAGCTAAAAAAAGTGAATATAAAGAGAAATAATATTATTGTATCACATTTATTATGGGAATATAGGATTAAAATAAAAATATATATCTTGATTAAGTTTTTTCTAATCACATGATAAGTCACAAAGATGCTTTCAATAATTCCTTCAAAATCCAAGTGTAATTAGGAGATGAAAAGTCTATCCAAGTTGAAGGAAAGGTCAGAATGAAAATAATAATAAGTCAAGGTAATTTTGAAATAAAGGATTTTTATTTTTATCCAAATATGGATAATAAGAGTATTGATCACAATTTCATAGGATATAGTGATGAAAGCAAAGCATAAACATTTTATAATCCTACTAGTAAATCCATAATTATTTCTAGGGATTGTAATTTTTATAAATATGTTCTATTTTGATTAGGATAATATAGATAAATAGGTCATAATTGAATTATGTAATTCTATTAAATGTTATTTTTAGGTATTACAAATTCTTACGCATGTTTCTATTTCAACTTGAAACAATACTATCTCTTTGCAAGAGACTAGTCATCTATATTCATCAATTGCAAGTAAGTAAAAGTGTTTTTGTAATCCACATATAGATAATAATATGTTATATTATAAAAATTATAGGAAGGTCTCAATTATTAAATATCCAAAAAAAAAAAAATCCTATGATTATTATGAATAAAAAACTATGTTCTCATTGTCATCTATGGCTAATGAATTTAGAAGTTATGTAAAATATACTCAAACAAAAGAATGGATTGATGCCATAAAAATTTAGATGGATTAAATTGATATAAATGACACATGTAATCTTATTCATCCTTATATATATATATATATATATATATATATATATATATATATATATATATATATATATATATAATTTGAACCAAGTAGGTCTATAAGACCAAAGTCAAGAGTGTTGGTACAACTGACAATCTAAAAGCTAGACTAGTTTTAAAAGGGGTTGGATAAACATATGGGGTTGAATATGAGGAAAATTTTGCATATGTGTCATTTAAAGACAATATAAGACTAATTTTTTATTTATTTTTTCATCAAGTATATTTAAATTAATCAAACATATGTCAAAATGCATTCCTAAATGGAGTTATTGAAGAAGAAGTCTATGTGAGGCAGCCACAAGATTTTGAGGTAAAGGGTAAAGCTTTTTGGATATATAAGTTAAATAAGGATATTTATGTTTTTAACAATATCCAAGAGATTTATACTCAATAATTGATATCTGGTTATTGTATTAAAGCTTTATAATAATTAAAAATGAACCAAATATATACATATAGGCATTGGTTCTACTATGTTATATGTTTGTCTCTATGTAGGTGACTTGATATTTACATGTAGTTATATGGAGATGTTAAATACCCTAAAGTAAGATATGAAATACTAATTTGAGATAACTGATAATAGACTAATGAAGAAAGAGGAAGTATTCATTTTTCAAGCCAAATATGTCTAAGACATGTTAAAGAAGTAAAATATTCAATATTATAAGCCCAAAAACACTCCAATTTCAAGTGGATAAAATATAATGAGAGAGAACATGAGTCCTATGAACATAGGATTACAATAACGGGAGATTAGTATTGTGTTAGTGAATAAAACAAATCTAAACAAAACACAATAATGCTAACACCTTAAGCCTATCACAAAGGGGGAGCTTAGTTAATAAAACTAGAATGGAAATCACAACTAAAATGTAAAATACACCTTCTTTCACCTTTCTTGGATGCTACAAATATCTTGTTGAAGTGGCTTGCTCGATTTTTGCTCATGAAGTCTGCATCAATGAAGTGTGGCTACCTTCATCTCTCTTTGGCACCATGTTTGTCTTTGGCTTGGCTCAATATTTGGGAATTATAAAACTAAAATGTAATGATGATTTAGAATCAATTAAACATTATAAATTTGGCATAAAAGAGCTTAAAATTCACGTTCATGGCTCTCCTATTTATAGATTTTTAGAATGGTTTTAGGATCAACCATGACCATCCATCTCAAGATTGATATGTGTGGCCATGAATAAGTCTAATTATTAAATTCAATCTACAAATATGCACATTAATATTTGGGATAGAGGGGAAATTAATAGGCATGGAGGGTTTTAATGAGTCATGGGAGGCATAAATCTTGATATTTGTGGCACTTATGGCTTATGGATGCCACCCCATAGGATGATGTCATTTGATGATGCAATTAATGACAATCAATTTCTAATAAATATTTATTCAATAATTTATATGAAAAATTATCTCAAGGCCCTAATTTGGTTTAACTAGCCTTAAACATTATTAGTCAACTTTGATGCAAACCTTGGCTCTTTGGTACACAAATATATCAAATTGGTCAGAATGTCCTATTATTGGCTCAAAATTTGATTGGATTGGAATTGGAAGTCAATATTAGATATATTGGATCCATTATATCATTTAGGATGTTTTCAAAACCAAATAACAAACACACATGTCTTGTGAAAGATATTTGATAGAAAAGAGTAATCTAGGGCACCTAGGTGCAAAATTAGCATTTTGACTCGAAATGATCTAATCAAAGTTAGCTAGCCCATAAAATGCATTACCCCATTTAGGGATACTTTGGCCAAAATTAGAACTTGAATATGTTAGTTTCAACTCATTTAATTTTTTTATTATTCTAGGTCAAATTGTGTACTTTGGTATAAATTGGTCAAAAGCCTGGTTGAAGGTTATCAGTGGCCAGTTTTAGGTGTCTACAATTTGCCCCTGTTTGGAAAGATATTGAAAACTGTAGGATAGAAATGTCTTTTCAAATAATTATATGTGACTTATATGCTAAAAATAAGATGATGTTTAAATAAAAATCTCCAAAGAGTGTTTGGGAAGCCTATGATGATGCCCCCTCGAGGGAGTGGCCATCACTTATGTGGATGGACAATCCCTCAAAAAGAAGTAAGAAGAAAAAGGTGGAATTAACCCATGGGTGAGGTTAATCCAAATGATAAAATTCTTTCATTAATTGATTTAAAATAGATATTTATTTTCCCAAAGGTAGTTATAATCAAGAATAAGAGTTAAAAATAATGATTTACCCATAGGCAGTTATAATCATTAAGATGACCTGGATTGGATAAAGATGATGGTGCCCCAGGGCTGATTAGTAATCATAACACAAGGACATAACCTAGAATATAGATTAAATATGAGTGGGCACAAACATAGGTTTTATTGTCTAATGATTAAATAATCTATAATCAACCAAACATACGAGGATGCAAAGTGATGAAAGAGATGGATAGAAAAGTAAGATTGATCAATAGAAAAGATTGAGTTGTACTTGTCAATGAGGAGATAATCATCCTTATGATTAATGATACAAATATAATGGTTAATGTGTTGATTTTATCAAGTGTGGGATATAAGTATTTTCCAAGGTCCCAAGGAGAACATTCTATCACTCCATTAATTGTAGACCTTCTTGAAGCTGATTTTTGTTATAGCATGTGATGGTAGGCATCATGATAGAACACTATGAAGACTTAGATGAAATATTCATAACTACTTACACCAAATCCAATAAACACTTAAAAATAATGCATAAATTATAAAATCCATGATGATAATGTTGACATATCAATAAATATGGACTCAAGAATAATGTGCATAAGGAATCACTTAATGAACACATATAGATTGATTTAAGGCAATAGTGTTGAAAGTAAATAAATAATCAAGCAAAAAAACAAATATAAAGTAAATAAATAGAGAAATAACTTGAAATAAATAAAAAATATAAATCCTAAAAACAAAATCAAAATAAATCATCCTAAAAATGACTTTGCCCCAATAAGACAGATCGAGGATAACTTACTAAGCTTAGATAGGACAAATGTTTTTAGATTTTGAAATATTTGAAATGTTTGTCATTTTCATATATCTAAACTCACTAGATAATGATGATATACCTACTCATAAAATAATGAGAGCATTTGGCTTAGGTTTCTCATAAAATGGTGAGAGCATGGCTTAGGTTGCTCTCAAAATGGTGAGAGTATGGCTTAAGTTGCTTGCAAAATTGTGAGAGTGTGGCTTAGGTTTCTCACAAAATGGCAAAAGCATGGCTTAGGTTATTCAAAAAATGGAAATAGCATGGCTTAGGTTAATCATAAAATGGTGAGAGTGTGGAAAGGGGAACTGGGGTGACCTCAACATGAATTAAGCATGACCTACTTAGTCCCAAAATGACCTTAAGTCATAGTAATTCCATCCACACAAAAACTAGGGAAAAACCAACTAGGTCCCAACAAGTTCTCAAATCTAGAAAATGGCCAATCAAATGAAAACAATAATGGCATGGTGATGTGTCAATGCATGATAAATAAATGTTACCCCTAGTTTACCCATAGGCAATTATAACTATGATATAATGACATAGATCAGTGATAATAATTTTTTCTTAGGTGGTTATAATTAGTAACAAGACCAGTGAAACACTGATTTGCCCATAGGTAGTTATAATTAGGCTCACATAGACTAACTTTGATAGAGGATGGAAAATGAAAGATATCTTAACATATCAATTGTCACACTAATTTCATAGACTGTCATTAAAACATGGATTTGATAAGAGTTGAAACTTGATTAGAATCCACTTGCAAAAAGTACAGGAAAAATGAAAAGAACCAAGATCAAAATAGGATTAATTAGGATGACTAAAAATAGGCTTTGGTATAGATAGGAATGGAATGATAAGATGGTATGGTCTTGCTAAGGATATTAGTGGTTTGGATAGATTGGATAAAATGGTAAGAGGGTTACTCCCAATTCATGGGGTAAATGGCATGATATGTGACAACAGAAAATGGATATGGCAATTGAAATGGTATGGTACATGTTTGGTTATAGCCTAGGTATGATAAATGATTTTTTTTTCCTATTAAAGTGTAAATACATGTCCTAATCATTAAATGATACAAACATAATATATGATCATGTTAATTGCTAGCCCACACCTCATCTTAATAGTTGCTCTATCAAGAACTGCCTATAGATTTAGGTGTCTAGAATGCTTTTGTGATCTTCATTGGTCATTGATTTGGATTCCTTCAAGTGTCAAGACAAGGTATCTGTGTAGTCTCTATAAATAAAAATGTGACCATGGATGGTAAATAGGGATAAAATTTGGATGATAGGTTTGATTTGAAAATGGAATGGTAGATGATAATGGAATGTGTAATGGTGGGGAAATAAATTAAGATTGGTACTTGCAATCACATGTAATGTTGTTTATACCAAATTTGGCATAATTTTGGTTGTGATGGGGATAAAGACCTATTATCTCAATAGGACCACCAATTTTTTTTGTTATTTGATCTTGAGAGGTTTTACCATTTGATTAGGTTGTAGATAGGAAGCTATTTTGATTTGATCCTTGATTTTGTCTTCATCAAGCAGTGAAGAATTTGTGTGCTCAACTATTGTTACCTCAATGAGGTTTTCACCAATAAAGTTATCTTGATTGTCTCATAGCACATCTGATAACATTTCACTAATGAACATTATCTTTTGAGTTTGATTCTCTTCTAGTGATTCCAAAAAAGTTTCACTAAAAGATGTTGAGTTTGAACTTTGTGTGTCCCCTAGCGCCTTTGAAAAGGTTTCACTAGGAGAATGTTCTTCTACTACATGAATGTGGTCTTATCCTCTTTTCTCTTATTTAATGATTATGTTACCATGGATACAGTTAAATAAAGTGTGATTCTACTAGTCCTAATCAACACTTGTGGGAGATGGAATGTTAATAATATGGCTACATTAGTTGGTGGTAATGGCCTATGGAATGGTAATGGAATGGGGAGAGGTTATAGAATCCTCATAGAAGATACTAGGATAACTTGTGTTGAAGCTGAAATACTCATCCTCAAAAACCATAGAAGGATCACAAATGTATTCAAATTGATTTTCAAGGCATTCATAACCAATGTTGTAATAGTCATGAACATATTCTATTTTTGAATCTGATTCTAACTCAAAGGACTCTGAATTTGATGTTGAGATTGATGTTGATTCTAATTTTGATGCTAAATCTGATGTTGATTCAATAATAGAACCTAAATATAACTCTAATTCTTCATCTGATGGGTATTTTGTTACAATGATTTCTTGTTTAATATTTGGTATTATAAAAGTAACAACTTGTGATGGCATGGTGGGATCCACAAAAACTAGTTTGTCAAAGTGAGACTCCTCCATAATGGGAAATAGGTCAAGAGACAACTCCTTAGAGACTAGCCTGTCAATATGAGGCTCTTAAAAAATAGGCATATGGTCAAGGTAACAATTGGCCCAAATGTGGTTATAATCATTAATAAGTGAATAAACAAAGACTAGCTCATCAGAGTGAGATTCCTTGACAACTGGTATAGGATCAATAGGCAATTCAACATAGGTTGGCATATCAAAAATGGTTGATTCAACAAAAGCATCATGGATTAGTTGGTTTTCTTGGCCTTGGTTTTCAGTGAGTTGGAAAATACCAATTTGAACATAGCTTGGTAATTGAATGATTGGCTTGGTTGAGGTTGTGATTGGATTGGGACTAGATAAAGAATGTCCTATAGTTAGATAATGGTAGGGCATTGGGGAGCATGATTACTCACATGAGCCAAAGGATGAATTCTTAAAATGGTAACAATAGGGTATTATGGATCTTGATTACTTGCACAAGCCAAAGGACTAGGTCATGGAATGATGAAAGGTCATTATGGAGCTTGATTACTTGTACAAGCCAAAAGATGAGGTCCTGGTATGGGAATGGCATGATGTTATGGTCTTTGAATAGAAATGTTATGATGTGGTGGAGCTTGATTAATCACATAAGCCAAATCATCCACGTCCTCATCATAAACCATATCATCCCAATATTGAATTAGATCATAAGCTGGTCCTTGACTTTGTTCCCCATATGGAGTATTGTCGGGAGAATAATAAAACTCCTTATAAAATTTTTCTCTATAGGGGTTCCTAATGGGATTTTGTGTAACCATTCTATCATGATTTGGATTGTATGTGACTCCATTGTAATTGTAGCTATACATATTCACATAAATGATGAAATCTTCAAAATAAAAAGGCTTAGAGTTTTACAAACTCTAAAAAACTATATCCAAAGGATAAATGGTTCAAACTTGGTCTAACTTGGTCAAAGGTGAATTTGTCTCTCCAAATAATGATTTGATCATGGAGATGTATCTCCAAAATGGTTTGTGCTAAGATTTGGCATAAAATAGTATAACTTCAAATGTCATACACATAAAAGGTCAAGCATCTGAATAAAAATTGGCATGTCAAAAGTCTAGGTCAAAGTATTACAAATAAGGTCTAAACTAGAAAAGGGAAAAGAGTTTCTAGGTCTTTTGTCCAAATGTGGAGTTAAAAAATAGGCTCAAATAGGCTATGCTAGAGCTTTTGGCCAAATAACATCAAAAGTTAGTATTGAAACAAAGGCATGATGTGATTTGATTTAATCCAAAAAGTTTGGAAACAACTTTGACATAAACTCAGTACACAAAATCAAACATAAACATGATCAGTTGGCATAATCCATAAGGCAAAACTCTTTTGGAGAAATATTTTTTTCTCCCAAATAAAGGAATAAATAATTATGAGGATAGGAATTAAACAAACAAACCATTAATAGTTTTCAAATTTGGATAATCGATTAGCCAAAGTTATGCAACCCAAAAGAGAAAGACTTGTGTATCAGCCTCACGAATTGAGACCTAAATAGAAATCAATCAATGTTTGAATCTAAACTTAATAAGGTTAATTTAAAACTCAATGTTGAAAAATAGGATTTAACCAAACAAGCTAAACAAGATTGGATAGCATGATGATGCATAAACAAAGTCCAAATGGCTGATGTGACATGGTTTAAAACACAGTTTTAAATACAATGGTAAAAAAGTCTTTAAACAAATTCAAAAGCCTAATGGTGTAAGTATGCTCCAATGATGTGATTAATGTTATGTTTCAAATATTCAAAGGCAAAATGGTTTGATATGATTTTGGAAGCATAGAACTACCCTTAGTAACTCAAATGACACACACATAAACAAATTTAGCAAAAATTTCAAGGCATAAGTGTGGTGTAAAATGGCCAGCATAACACCTCTTTAGATAAAAGAGTGACATATAAAAAAATTGGTTTTTACATGGTTATAAACAAATAATTACGTTTTAGTCTCAAAACATACCAAGAAAAAATGACCAAAATACCCTAAGTATAATCGTCTAAATCCTAGTAAGGGTATCGAAAAGTGGGGTTAACTTAAAATGATTGGTTTTCAAACATCTATATGGATCAATTTCTCAATTACTTTCACATCATATTTTAAAATAAATACACTTAAATTGGGTGCCTACGGCACTTAGCTTATTGCAAAAAGGTCTTGTCCTTTTTGTAACCAATACATCTATCACTTGCTTAGTGTAGTGTGATATCTAAAGTGCAAATATGTCTCATGTGAAACTCCAATACTAAAAGGTGGTTTATCTACTCAAACCTCTAATCCTAGTGGGAGTGGTTGGAGTCAGTGTTAGGACATGAAACCCTAGGTCAAAGCTTCCCTAAAAAACTTATGGGAGGTAATGAAGTCCCCCTCACAAGATAAGTTTGCATAAAAATAAATGACTTAATAAAAAGATTTTAGGGTCATTTCAAGATCACCTAAACTATTATGAGTTTTTTTGGGGAGTGCTTTAGATGACATTATTTCTATGCATTGGACTAGGTATGTTTTCAATAAAGATGGCATTTTTTATTCCAAAAGTTCCCTAAAGGGGACAGATGGAAGAACATACACGCAACATCCCTCTTTTTGACAATAAAATTCTAAGTTTAAACAATTGTTGAAGACAAAATTTGACAAGTGAGTTCAATTTTAAGTACCAAATGAAAGATTAGGTGGTGTTCTTTTGACCCCTTGGTCTTGAGTTGTAACTTTGAAAGCATAATTTTTCAAAACATTCACTTAAGCACCCCTATTTTTTCATTAAGCACCAACTTTGAAAGTGCATTTGGTTAAATGCAATCAAAAAAACTTATAATATTCTCTCTCAACCTATAAAAACACAATTATAAGGGCCTACTTTGAAGCACTTAAGAGTTTGAGCAAACAACATTAAAGATTTCAACTCTCTATTGTGATCCTGCTGTTACATAATCAATATCATTGTTTTCCTGTAAAATCAAAATTTTAGAACACAATATAACTGATATGAATTAGTTTGATAGAAAACACAATATTATTATTTTCCTATGAAATCATTTCTAAACAAAATCATTGTTTTAAAATAAATTGATGTCCAAATCAATGATATTGCTACCCATGAAATAATATCATTATTTTGTGACAAAATCATTATTTTTGTGAAATCATTGCTCAAATGAATAAAATCATTATTCTAGTGAATGATATCACTGCTCAAGGATATAAAATTTTCATTTATCAAATATTTATTTTTTTACAAATTCACTACTGTGATAGCAATGATATTGCATCAGAGAGCAAAACTGACGTTACCAGGAACAAAAACACAATTATCAAAAAAATAAAATTTCAACTTAAAATTTCATTCTTTTGACTCCTTCACTCCAATATTATTCATATAATTGGTTAGTAGGTTACTTTAAAGATCCTTTGTGAGTAAATTTATGGGGCTAGCATCCCAACAGGCATGCCATTATGTGAACACAGGATTGCAATAGGGGGAGATTAGTATTATGTTACTGAATAAAACAAATCTAAAAAAACACACTAATGCTAACACCTTAATCCTATCAAAAATGGGGAGCTTATTTAACAAAAATATAATGGAAATCACAACTAAAATTCAAAAAAAACCTTCTTTCACCTTCCTTAGATGCTCCAAATATCTTGTTGAGGTGTCTTACATGGTTTGTGCTCATGAAGTCTGCATTAATGAAGTGTGGCTACCTCTATCTCTCCTTGACACCATGTTTAGCTTTGGATTTGATTTGATTGGCTCAATATTTGGCCATTATAACACTAAAATTTAATGAAGATTTGGAATCAATTCAACATTATAACTTTGACATAAAAGATCTTAAAATTCATGTTCATGGCTCTCCTATTTATAGATTTTAGGAACGGTTTTAGGATCAACCATGACCATCCATATCAAGATTTATATGTGTGGTCATGAATAAATATAATTATTAAATTCAATCTACAAATATCCCCATTAATATTTGGGATAGAGGGGCAATAAATAGGTATGGAGGGTCTTAATGAGGCATGTGAGGCATAAATCCTACTATTTGTGGCACTTATGGCTTGTGGATGCCACCCCATAAGATGATGTCATTTGATGATGTAGTTAATGAAAATCAATTTTCAATAAATATTTATTCAAAAATTTCTATGTAAACTTAACTTAAGGCCCTAATTTGGTTCAATTATCCTTAAACATGATTAGTCAACTTTGATGCAAACCTTGGCTCTTTGGTGCATAAATTAATCAAATTGGTCAAAATGTCTTATTATTGGCTCAAAATTTGACTGTATTGGAATTATAATTCAATTTTAGATGTATTGGATCCACTATCCTATTTAGGATGGATTCAACACCAAATAACAAAGTCACATGTCTCGTGTAAGAGATTTGATAGAAAAGAGCAATCCAGGGCATCCAGGTGCAAAATTGGCATTTTGACTCAAAATTATCTAATCAAAGTTAGTTTTCCCATAAAATTCATTACTCCATTTAGGGATTCTTTGGCCAAAATCATCACTTGAATATGTTAGTTTCAACTCATTTAATGTTTTTTAGTGTTTTAGGCCAAATTATGTAGTTCGGTAGAAATTAGTCAAAAGCTTGGTTGAAGGTTATTGATAGCTAGTTTTAGGTGTCTACAAGTCCTTAATTTGATGAAAATATTTTTATAATCATGTTATAGGGTTTTATTTATCTCACTATGAAAAACCCAATATCATTGATTAGGTTTCACTAGTCATTAGATTTATGGGCAAACCATTACTCAAACATATGGAAGTAGTGATAATAATATTTGGATATGTAAGAGGGATTTATAATCATATTATTAATATAAAAATATAATTTAATTATGTCTAATTAGATAAAAAAAATTATATTTGGTAGGATTTATTGATGAGAGGTAGCCAACTTCAAGTTATTGCTTCACCTTGGGAAGTGAGTTGGTCTCATGGTCATCAAAGAAACAAGATACAATTGAATTATCCTATACATAAGTTGAATATATAAAAATTTCATAATATTTCACACAATTTTTATGGTTTATAAGACTCTTAATTTATTTTAGAGAGGCTCAACTTGAGCTAACACATTTATTTTATGATAATAATAGGGGAATACAATTATCCAAGAATCTAGGTTTTCATGCTAGAACCAAGCATATCAAACTCAAATATCATTTTGTAAAATACTTTGTCAATGATAAAAAATTTCATTTATTATGTAAGAATTTAAGATTAATTTATTGATATTGTCACCAAGGCATTGCATAATCATAATCATGGAAGACATAGGGAAATGATATGCATATTTCCTCTTTGCATTAAAGGAGGAATGTTGAGTATGATGCCAATATTGAAACTTGAATATTAATTATAGAATTAATTTTATTAGTGTTTTATTATTTTATTATATATTAATTAATTTATTTCCCAAATTAGTTATTTTGTCAAATTTGGATGCTTTTCAAGAACTTCCTAAAAAATAGCTAGAAGTATTGGTTAAAGTCTAGATCACTAATTATGTACTTAACTAAGCTCAAATAATTATCCATTAATCCATAATAGGTGGTAAAAAATCTTAAGAGTTTTATTAACTTAAATTTATTTTGATCAAATATTTTATATATAGCTGATTTGGGGCACCTCACTTATCTAATGTGCATGTTTGCTTAACTGATGAACAGGCTTCTTGTGTGATGACACAATACTATTAGTGAGTTAAAATTTTGATATTGAGTATATTTTTAGTTATATTATACAAATAGTATCTATATTTATATTTTTTTCTTGTCATGCAAGTTCTATGTAATTGGCTAGTTTTAGCCTTACATGTTAATAAAATATGGTGTAATAGTGTGACATCATAATTATTATTGAAAATTATTCTTTCATAGTGTTATTATCTAATTTTAGTTTTAGGTATTCACAAAGTAAAACCATCAAGATTAAGAATATTAAATTGAAATTATTTAGTGCATATTTTATCTTCTATCACACTTATAATAATACTATATTAAAAATTAGTAATTATGGGCAAGATTAGATGATTAATAGGTTCATTATTAAATTAATTCAGAGATGATTTGTACTCCATCCATATTCAAAACCTTCATATATTGAGGCATATTCATGAATTCTATAGGATTTTGAGGAATAATTTATAGAGTCTATGACATTTTGATAGATAGATGTTAGCATTCTATATCATTTTTAGTGATAGGTGAATCATATTGGGGCATGGACTCTTTTCATGCAAACGCTTTTTTGTTTTTCTATATTGAAGATCAGTGTGGAATGATGTTAGTACATAAGCACTTTTGGATCTATATCCATCTATAGAGGTTGATACTTATACAATGAATCCATTTTAGGGTTCCACTTTTACATTCAAACTTGTTTTGTGGTTCCACATTTACATACAAACATATTTTTGGGTTCCTCTTTGGTATAATAACTTTGTTTTGGGTTCAAAAAAAGAGTTAATATGATATTTAATATTTTTTTTAGATTATTTCATTCATAAATTTTTAACATACCTTCTATTTTGATATTTGAGTAAGTTTCACTCCTCAAATCATGGTTTCATATCCTTGCAGAATGATACACCCATGATATTATCAAAACAAAGTCAAAAAGTGGTATCTTGGTTAACATATCATCAGGTGTATTTATTCATTGGATTCTCATATTCAATTATTTTAATGATTCATATTATTTTTTATTTTTTATCATGAAAATAATTTGATTTGTACATGTTTTATTACAATCTTTGCATGGATAAAATGGGACATTCTAGTCATACATGTTGACACCTAGCTCAGTTATCACATATACCAAATTTATTATTATATCTTTTTAGTTACTAATTTTCAATATTATATTAAAATGGAGGCATCTATAGGCACCTAGTTTTTTTATTATACACTTTGACAACATCAAATTTTAAATATTTTGGCATGCTTAGACAATTGACTCTTAAGGAAAATTTATCTCTATCTATCTATCCATATATTTTATTAGACACATATATTCACCAAATTCACACATATTAGGTTGGCTTGGTATATAAAGGAACATCTTAGTAATATAGATTGATATTATCCACATCTTAGATCACTTATTTACACTTTAAAGATACTACTGGTAATGCCTAGATAATGTCAATAGATGCAAGGATATGCCTCTATTGATAGTGTCCAAGTGAACTCATGGCTATTTTTAAAATTGGTAATTATCTGTTAGGTCAACATAATCATTTTTGAAAGTTTAGTCATAATGGGAATTTATGGTGTCATATATGAATATAAATAATTCATAGGGTTATACTTAGTATGACTTTGTTAAAAATTAAGAATCACTTGAAAATTTAAGGAATTCATTAACACTATCTTTGATACATTGCTAGAAAGGATTACACTTATAAAAACCCTTAAATGATTAGTCCATAGATCCAAGTCTAAATACACAAGTCAAGTTTTAAGGTGCCAAGTGATGAAGATACAAAAATCATTGCACTATATATTGTTTATGATATTGAACACATAATGCAAGCAACATCCCTACTAACATCCTTAATGCCATACAAGCTTAAGGTACCAGTGTGAGTTAAAAAAAATCATTTATCCACATGTGTATGACCACATATCAAAGGGTATATATTAATTAGGTTTATCTATAAATATTCTAAAAGGAGGGGGATTAATTATTTTTATGATCCTTTGATGGGATTCCCTAACCATTCATGCTTTTTTTGAAGTTACCCCATCCAAAAACTTCATTATACCTACTTTAACTCTGTGCACATAGTCTCCATGGGTGGTAACAGGGATAGATTGGAACCCATTTCCTATAAGGAGGTTTGAGAACTATAAAAAGTATGGAAGAAGATAAAAAAGGGAGACTCACTAAATTCATGGAGCGAGTCACAAAACACAAATTTGATATTATCCTTGACTTTGTGGTGGCCTAGAATAAGTGAAAAGTGACCATCCATGACATCACTATCAATTTTTAAAAGGAGTTCATCGATGAAGAAACTAAAATGTCATGTGTAGGCATCAAGGTGGTCAAAGATCAATCGAAAATGTAAGAGTCACTACAATATTTTTTTAGAATGAATGACTTTGTGTAGATGGACAAAAAAGGCTTTCCATGTGCTAACCTCCTATGGTATTTGGCCCAACATTTGCCTTCAAATCATGCATTACATGATGCTCAAAGGTAAATATACTCCTATATTTTCCCACCACTTTTTACTGTTTAATCATTTTATTGGATACAAAATTAGTCTACCCTAATTTCCACTAAATTTCCTTGAGAGTACCGTCTTGTTACACCAAGTTAATGACACCAATCCCATCCTTCACCAAGGCTTGATTATCCTTTTAGTAAAGCATTTCCAAGCCCTCTATGACTAAGAGGTTCTCTCTCTAGGGAGGACTCCCAAGAGGACTCTCTAATAGAGGATCCCCTCGATGGATCCCACCATCCCTTTGATTGCACCCCTAGGATAGCTTATCAAAGTCCCCCCTAATAATATCCCCCTTAAGCTTTTTATCCCCAAATCAAAACCTATCTCACTTGAATTATGTAACCCAATGAAGATAGCCTAGAAAGGGAAATCCATTATGACTAATGAGCTACAAAATAAAAAATTGTATCTAGAAAACTTTAATTCTAAGGTTCAACAAGTAGAGTTAAGTCTAGCCAAATTCATTCAAGACTGGAACTCATTACACAGATAGGTCAAAGCCATAGTTCAGGTTTTTGTCCAATCTACTTAGCTCACTTGATCCCTTACCTTTCAATCATCAAAAATTTTAAAATCCCTCCAGGGCTCCCCCAAGGGGGTCCCCCCCCAAGTAGTCCCCCATGCAGGGTAAAGGAAAAAATTACCCCTAAATGATCTTCCCTAGTGAAGCTACTAAAGGCCTCAAGAACCACACTCAGGAAAAAGTTTCTAAGGAAAAATAGATCATTCTAGAAAAGGACACTAAAGATGATGAAAACCCTTAGGAGGGATTTTCCTCCTAATTTTATTTTGGTTTCCTATTTTTTCTCTCTTTCTAGTATTATAACTTTTTTTGCTTTTTGGTTCTTTGGCCCTATTTATGGCCTGTTAAAACTTTTGTACTACACTATGGTGGTTTTAGGTCCTTGTAAAACTTGGCTTTTACCTCAACAAGTAAAAAATATGTTTAACACACACACACAAAGAGAAGTGTGAGAATTACATGATTTTTATCCCTTTTAAGAGTATTTTAATGTATAAAAAACTAAAATATTTAGTAAGTAGTAATCTAGATTGTCTAAACAAAAATACCCACACTTTTTAAGGGTATCTTATGGTTGATATTACAATTAGGTTTTAGACAAAATTTAACATAAATTTTTTTTATTACATAGGAATAAATGTGAGAACACACATAGGAATAATTTATATGCACATGCATAGGATTCTTAGGATTTACAAAACCACATAGTGCCTATGGACACTAAACATGTACTTGGCCTCTATTTTAGGTTTAATAAGTTGATGCATTAATTACAAAGAATTTATAGGTACAAAGACACCTTATGTGACTAAGGAATAACCAAAATCAAATAATTAAATTACTCCCTTATGTCTTTGTCAATTATAAATTGAAACAATGTAATATACACATAACCATTTCAATTTAGATTATTACATGTATTGTCATATTTTACTTAATTTTATTAGTGCATAGTTTTCCACAATTTTAGATATCTTAGATTCAAAATAAATTAAATAATGGATTAATGCCTCATAAGGTATAACATGTGATTGAATGCATACATCTTAAAACATTTTTTATTTTACTATAATTTTGCTTAATTATTTAAATATGGTTTCAGTACACCAAGTTATGTACTTGATTTTTTTACCATATATTTAGATTTCCACTATATATGATAAATATGGATTTATGATACATAATTATTTCAAGTTAACATCAAATTCATCCCTCATTATTCATGATGTTTCTCTTAATCATGGTCTATGGTTTTGTCACTTATGTCATATTGATTTTTAAACTTAGTCTATCACCCATACTTACTTAGGACTATGATGTTATACATAGAAGACACATACATATTTACATACACACATTCATCTCGAGATTTAAAGTTTTATCGATACATGTTTATGGTAACATAAAAATTTACACCAAAATGATACTTAACGAAATCATAATATACATACATACATGCAATCTAAAAATATAAAAATATTGATAAAAGACAAAAATAATCCTTTATCTTGGTCATATTATGATTATCATGCATATTGTACCTATCTTTGATGTTTTTCCATGATAATGTTTCCATAGTGATTCATATGTTATGATTTGAATAGGTGAGATGTAGTATATTTAGTTTATATATGGTGATGGAATCATACATGCCTCACCTATGGGGGGAATTCCTATACATTGGTGATTATTACATAGTTAAATATTTATAATTTTTATCCAATTAATATATTGATCTAATTTACATAAACATACATCTTACATTTTTATCTACATATAATATGCATATATTTATTATTACATGGATGTTGACATGAATTTATTTCATAGAATTATTACATGGGATGACAATTTTTTTTATCACTTTCCCTATCATTGATATTTATCTATATATTACACCTTGATACTATATCATCCATATGTTTATGACCAATAATTGTGCCCCATCGATACATATTTCTTGTACCATAGTATTTTAATAGATTCCTACTAGATATTGATTTCATTTTATATCTTATTGATTTCACATTGGAACTTACTTTCTATTTTCATTGACTTTCTTATAGACACATTTTTCTTGTTGTTTGGTATGTTTCTTTGATGTTTTTTTTTTTTTTTTGATCCCATTATTATAACTTTCATTGGTTTACTAATGATTATAATAAATTTATCATGACCTTTAGTCATCATACATATATTTATGATGGAAACCATAAGTTTATTATATTCCTCTTCATCTCATTCCTCTAGTTTTTTTTCCTTACTCATTTTTTTTCATGTGAGGCACATTGCTTTATTGTGTTACCTTTGTATTATTCTTATAACATATTACTAAAAACTCAAAAACATGGATTCATATATGATAATGTATTTTATTATGGGTCCATCATACCTAAAATTATTCCTTATTGATTACATCTATACACATACTTCCTGAAAGTGGCATGGTACCCATTATTTGTATGTGTTTCATTGATCACATAATTTCCTAATGTGGGAATGGTACCTATTTTTATATCCTTTGAGTTTCATTGATTACATGTTTTCCAAATGGGGGTATGCTACCCATTTTATCTACCCTATGAGTTTTAATGACCACAATTTTGGCTATGGGGGCATCATACCCACACATGTTATTTATTGACATAACCTACATATGAAATATATTATTTTCCTTTTAGTTGGGATTATAAATTATTTATTCATATTTTATATCTTACACATATCATGACACATGATAGGTTATCACTCATGATACGTTCATTTACTTATATTTATACTATTAATTTTTCATCTGATGCAGAAACATCAAGAAAACTATGTAAATTTATTCATGATAAGTGTCTTTGGTCTTATAGCATTCCTTAGAAGGTATTTGAGTATTTAGAAGAGTCACTAGGTTTCTTAGTTTGGATATTATTTGGCTTGGGAGAGTTTCCTACCAAAACTCCATTTTAAAAATTTGAAATGTGTTAGTGAGTTTAGGACTGTTTTGAAGAAATGTCAAGGAATTTCATGTTACTAAATGTTATTACAAGGTAATGTATGGGTCTCTATGGGTATAAGATGGTGTCTACATACATGACATGATTAAAATGACAATATTAAGAGTTTTGAATGTATTTACCATGTCTAGGTAGTTGACATGAAAGTTAGTTATTCAATAAAGTAGTTACTTTGTGGTTAGAAGATGTATGAAATGAGATTTGGTAAGTATAGTAGATGGTAGATTCATACAGAGAGTTAGTTAGGAGGTTAGAAGAGTTAGAGTTATGGATGAGTATGAGAATGGAGTTAAAAATAATGAAAAATTATGTACTCTTTCCATACTGACAGTCTTATGTAAAGAGAAGGAAATAATGAAACATAGCATGTTTGAACCATATATTAATGTGCCTCTATATTATTTTTCTTTGGTGAATTTAATTTAATGTATTTAAGGTTTTAAATCTTTTTGAATTAGTATTTTGTAATGAGAGTTTTAAATAATGATGCCTTATAAGATTGTGTCAAGTATCCTTAATCTATTCCTTGAAGCAAAGAGGCCAAGTAAAAGGAATATTCCAAAGTAATGTGTTATGCATATAAATTTAGTTTCAAGAGTAAAATAAAGGTAATAGTGTATGTTATCCTTCATTTAGATATAAATTTGTTTGTTCCTAAAAAAGATAAGGGTAGATAGTCAAGAAACCTTAGTTGAATGGTTAGATAACGAATAAAATTGAGTTTTTTATGGTATGAATATAGATTATAATGACAATGTTGTGGAGGGGAACCTTGGATGATCATTTAAAAATAATCAAGTAAGTTTATATGCATTCAAATCCCTATGTTGATTTGGTACAGTCATACTGTATTCACAAAGCACTACAGAATCAATTAATGGAATGTGATTAAAAGGTAATAATGTAGAATTAAAGATTTAAAAAGGTGTAAATAGACAAGTCAGAAATTATTCATGTCATTTGGAGGTTTGAAGACAAGAATAACTTAATTTAAATAATTTTGAAGCCTCTCGAGCTCACTTAGGTTGTGGAAACCTTAGTTTAGGGTTAAAACCTAAAAAGTTGAATATAAAACGTTTGAACCAATCAATGTTCATGAAACTTTGTGATTCATTACTTTTCCATGTTATCTAGTTAATTATAAAGGTTATATACCCATTTGGTATATGCATGTATGGTAAAAGGAGACTATGTTGTAGACTAGGGCTAATTAGGCCTAATAAAGGCTAACTGATAGAGGAAAAGGCTATAAAATGGTGAAGTGAAGTGAGTTGTATTTTTAAAATTCACAAAAATATGGTAAGTGGTAGAGGGTGTCCAAAAAGTAGTTTAGTTTCCCTAGATAGTTCAATACCTGTCTGTACCAACTAAAAAAGACTACTAGGAGAGAAGAGTGGTTGAGGGTTTGAGAAGTCAAGAAGGAAATTGAGGTTGTAAGGGGGGTTTAATTGAGTTTTAAAAATGTATTTGAAAAATAATTTATATGATCCAAGATCAATATTATCCACATAAGACCTAGAATAAGAAATGAAGTGAGTTGGGTGTTGAGAAACAAATAGACTAGTGAGGGACTAGTGTGTGATTGAAGGAAAGGAAGATGGGAAATGAATATAATGAAAATAAGTTAATGAGATAGAAGTTTATATATTTTATAAAGGATAAGAGATATAATTAAATAATCATGGTCTATAGGACATGAATGAGAATGATGTCAAACCTCAAGAGAGAGTTTATAATGAAGAAAAGTTTGAGAAGATTGGTTGTAAGAATTATTGATTACAGGTATCAAAGCTATGGTTAGATCAGATAATGGGGAGGTCTCAGCATCATTTGGTATCAGAGCATCAAATTTCATGGGATGAGGAGAAGTAAATTCATCCATTAAATAAGGTACATGTTTTATTTAGTTTTCATTTTGAGTTTTGATATGTTCATGCAAAGTGTTGAGGTATGAGTGTAAGTTGAGATTGTGGTAATCAACCCTAAAGATAGTGAGGCTTGATAAGAGTGAGATATGTTAGAAATATAAAGATTAAGTTTTCATTTTGATTTTTGATATTTTCATGCAAACTGTTGAGGTATGAGTGTAAGTTGAGATTGTGGTAATCAACCCTAAAGATAGTGAGGCTTGATAAGAGTGAGATATGTTGGAAGTTAATGAGATAGAATTTTATATAGGTTATAAAGGATAAGAGATATAATTAAATAATCATGGTCTATAGGACCATGAATGAGAATGATGTCAAACCTTGAGAGAGAGTTGATAATGAAGAGAAGTTTGAGAAGATTGGTTGTAAGAATTATTGATTACAGGTATTAAAGCTATGGTTAGATCAGATAATGGGGAGGTCTTAGCATCATTTGGTATCAGAGCATCAAATTTCATGGGATGAGGAGAAGTAAATTCATCCATAAAATAAGGTACATGTTTTATTTAGTTTTCATTTTGAGTTTTGATATTTTCATGCAAAGTGTTGAGGTATGAGTGTAAGTTGAGATTGTGGTAATCAACCCTAAAGATAATGAGGCTTGATAAGAGTGAGATATTTTGGAAATATAAATATTAAGTTTTCATTTCGAGTTTTGATATGTTCATGTAAAGTGTTGAGCTATGAGTGTAAGTTGAGATTGTGGAAATCAACCCTACAGATGGTGAGGCTTGATAAGAGTGAGATATGTTAGAAGTTAATGACATATAAGTTTATATAGGTTATAAATAATAAGAGATATAATTCAATAATCATGGTCTATAGGACCATGAATGAGAATGATGTCAAACCTCGAGAGAGAGTTGATAATGAAGAGAAGTTTGAGAAGATTGGTTGTAAGAATTATTGATTAAAGGTATCAAAGCTATGGTTAGATCAGATAATGGGGAGGTCTTAGCATCATTTGGTATTAGAGAATCAAATTTCATGGGATGAGGAGAAGGAAATTCATCCATCAAATAAGGTACATGTTTTATTTAGTTTTCATTTTGAGTTTTGATATGTTCATGCAAATTGTTGAGGTATGAGTGTAAGTTGAGATTGTGATAATCAACCCTAAAGTAGTGAGGCTTGATAAGAGTGAGATATGTTAGAAATATAAAGAGTGAGCTCATGGAGAGTTTTAAAAGAGAGAAAGGATTTCTAGGAAAAGGACAAGATAGGAGATAAACCCAGCTGAGGTCATAGAGAATGAGATAGACCCAAGTGAGGCAATGAGTAGAAAGTAGAGGAGGCTTGTCAAAGAGAATAGGTCTAGGTGAGACCAAGATATTAAGATGTAGGTGAGATGAAGATATAGAAATAAAATATAAAATAGGGCAATGATGATATAGGCTACCACAAAGAGAGGAAGGTGTAAGAAGACACCAAGAGAATAGATATGGAAAAGGAGATGACAGAGGTAAGGGAGTAGTTGGATGAGTTTCTTATAATAATGGAAAAAATGAAGGAAATTTAGAACCCATACTATGGATGGTTCATGAATAAGAACAAAAATGAGTTGCCAATAAGGCTACTAATGAAAAAGAGAAAGATGGAAGCTAAGAGAGAGGAAAGAAAGTAGAAAAGGTTACTTTGTAAGCAACTCAAGAAAGAGATGCAAAGGTTTTGTGTGAGAAAGCAAAAAAGTGAGAAAGAATATGTGGATAAATAATACCTTGAGAAATATTAGGAAGGATTGAATGAGGAAAAATGATATAGTGGCAGCCAACTAGGTGATTAGAAGGACAAAGAAGAAATAGATCAGTTTAAAAGCCTCATTAAAGGCTTGAAAAGAGAGGTAAAATACAATGAAAGTGATGAGAAATATGATTAAATATTTTTTATGACAATCAAGATAAATTTGAGGCCAAAGTGGAAGCCTTATAAATATCCTTACATGTTGAGAAGATGGATAATGAAGAGAAGGTACAAGTGGTAGTGATTGAGAAAATCAAGATGGAGGATAAAGAACATGAAGAGAAAGAATTGATGGAAGCAAAGAGAGAGTTAGAGTACAAATATTCAAGTGAAATCTTGATATTAAATATAGTAACATATGTACTAGAAGTGT
This sequence comes from Torreya grandis, assembly GCA_037957365.1. Lineage (NCBI taxonomy): Eukaryota > Viridiplantae > Streptophyta > Pinopsida > Cupressales > Taxaceae > Torreya > Torreya grandis. The sequence goes on along the minus strand of JARHVA010005588.1, from coordinate 746,261 downwards.
ATTGGGGCATACACAGCCCATATGATAGAGGAAAAGTTCAATGTTTGAGTGCACATCAAGTGCTAGTTATTGCAAGCAAGCATTAGAAGAAAAGAATCATAACTATCTATGATAAAGGCAATCATGAGAATTAAGATGAGAAGTTGAAGAGTGGAGGAATAGCAGTAGAGAAGGAATATCCAAGGAATATGAACTAGAAGATAAGGAAGTATAATAGCTCATTTGAGCCCAATTTGGTCATGGTAAGTGTATTATGTCTTATAACATTCCTTAGAAGGAATTTGGGTCTTTTTAAGAGTAATTAGGTATCTTCATTTGGATGTTATTTTGATTGGGAGAGTTTCCCACTAAAACTCCATTTTAATTATTTGAAATGTGTTAGTGAGTTTAGGAGTATTTTGAGGAAATGTCAATGAATGTCATGTTATTAAATGTTAGCACAAGGTCATGTATGGGTCTAGATGGGTATAATAAGGTTTATACAGACATGACATGAGTAAAATGACATGACTAAGATTTTTGAATGTATTTACCATGTCTAGATTGTTGACATGAAAGTTAGTTATTCAATAAAGTAGTTACTTTGTGGGTATAAGATGTATGTAATGAGTTTTGGTGAGTAGAGTAAATGATATACTCATAGAAAGAGTTAGTTAGGAGGTTTGAATAGTCATACACATGTAGGAGTATAAGAATGGAGAAGAAAATAATAAAAGTTCATGTACTCTATCCATAATGACAGTCTTATGTAAAGAGAAGGAAATAATAAAACATAGCATCTTTGAACCATATATTTCTATGCATATGTATTGTTATTGTTTTGGTGAATGAAATTTAATATATTTCAGGTTTTAAAGCCTTTTAATTAGTATTTTTTAATGATATTTGTAAATAATGATGCCTTACAAGACTGTGTCAAGTATCTTGAGTCTATTCCTTGAAGTCAAGAGGCTAAGTAAAAGGAATCTTCCAATGTAATGTGTTGTGAATATAAATGTAGTTTTAGGGGTAAAATCATCAAGGTAATACTATATGTTATCCTTCATATAGATACAAATTTTTTTTTCCTAATAAAGATAAGGGTCAAGTTACCAGCCTATGAGTGTTTTGTTTAGGAAGATAGTCAAGAAACCTTAGTTGAATGATTGGATAACAAATTAAATGGATATTTTTGTGGTATGAAAACAAAGTAAAATGAAAATTTTATGGATGAGAACCTTGGAGTAATATTTCAAAAGCATCAAGTAAGTTTATATGCATTCAAAACCCTATGTTGATTTGTTACAATCAAATTGTATTCACAGAGCACTGCAAATCAATGAATGGAATGTGATTAGAAGGTAATCATGTATAATTAAAGCTTGAAAAAGGTGTAAATAGACAAAAAAGACCTTATTCAAGTAGTTTGGAGGTTTGAAACCAATAATAGCTAAATAATTTTGAAGCCTCTCGGCTCACTCAGGCTATGGAAACCCTAGTATAAGGTTAAAACCTAAAAAGTTGAATGGAAAACATTTAAATTGATGAATATCCATGAAAATTTGTGATTCATTATTTTTCCATGTGATCTAAGTGATTATGAAGGTTATATACCCATATAGTATATGTACCTAAGGTAAAAGGACATTGTGTTGCAGACTAGAGGTAATTAGGCCTAATAAGGGCTAATTGATAGAGGAAGAGGCTATAAAATGGTGAAGGAAAGTGAGTTGGATTTTGAAACTTCATATAAATATGGTAAATGATATAGTGTGTCCAAAAATTAGTTTAATTTCCCTATATAGTTTAGTACCTATCCATACCAACTAAAAAATCCTAGAAAAGGTTAATAGGAGAGAAGAGTGTTTGAGGGTTTGAGAAGTCAAAAAGGTAATTGGGGTTGTAAGAGGGGTTTAATTAAAATTTTAAAAGTATGTTAAACATAATAGAGACTATCAAAGATAAATATTATCCACATAAGACCTAGAACAAGAAAAGAAGTGAGTTGGGTGTTGAGAAGTAAATAGTCTAGTGAGGGACTAGTGTGTGATTGAAGGAAAGGGAGATGAGAGATGAATAGAATGAAATAGAAGTCTATAGAGGTTCTAAATTATAAGATATAGTATTCAATAATCCTAGTCTATAGGACCATGAATGAGAATGATGTCAAACCTAGAGAGAGTTGAAAATGAAGAGAAGTTTGAGAAGATTATTTGCAAGAATTATTGATTACAGGTAATAGAGCTATGGTTAGAGGAGGGAATGAGGAGGTATCTGCATCACATACATTTTGGGACATGTTTTCTTACCATGTACATCTCCACTTATGGTCCTTAACACATATTCATATATATCTTGTGATCATGATACACTATTATTATTGTATGATTGGTTTACATTAAATGGTGTTTCTACCCTACACATCATGTTAGACCTTGGAAAATAATGTTCATCATATTCAATATATATATGATCCACACAAGTCACTCATTAAATGTAAAATTAAAAAACATAAAAAATACATGTGTGTGTGTGTACATATATACATACATATATGTATATACATACATATATGTATATATATATATACATACATACACACTATAGTCATATAAAATGTCTAAATTGGTAGTTTGAGTGTGGATTTTGACACCCTATCCACAAGTTTTTATTGCATGCTCTTGTGACCCTTCTAGACACCTTTTTGCTCATTACCAGTCATTTAGAGACTTTTGAATGGTCATTCCACCTTAGCCAAGCTACTTTTCCTAGGCTAATCTTATCCCCTAGGTCCTGAGCTTGTAGGACAAGAGCACCATACTTGGACTATAATTTCAAACCCTAGGGTGTCCCATTTTTGGTGCTCTTGTCCCTTTGTAATTTGAGCCTCAATGATCATTTTCATTTGATTCATATCCTTCATTATGTAAATCTAGCATGAAAACATCTAACCCATGACCAATGGTTCCCTATAAAACCCTATCCAAAGGTCATTTACAAGGGAGGGGACAAATCTTACAAATTAAGCAAGAATACAAACAAATCACTAAGGCAAACTTCCATATTCTCTACATATAGTCACCCAACATAATTGCAAACACACAAAAACCCTCATACCAGTCCCTAACCACCTCAAGCACTCTTGATTTATCATTTTTTCATCCACATCACACTATTACACAAGGCACATTGGGTGGGAAAACTACATATTACTTGATCCCTCTTTGGAGTATTGGTATGTAGGCAGTGCGCCCACACAAGGGGTGTGGATTACACATTCAATGCATATTACACACTAACCCCCCTCCATTTCTCTAAGTGAATCAAATCTTGTTTTATCAATCATGATGGAGGGTTATGGTTTGAATATTAAATCATCTCTATAGTGAGCTTCATCAACATTCAACACTCAATATTTCACATGCAGGATCATACCAACACAACACAAAAAGCCAAAAAAAAAAAGGTTTTTGTGACCAGTTTGGACAATAGCAGTATAAGTGAAAAATAAAACCAAAACCCAAAGTGTCCTATTTATGGAAATGTTATCCTTTTTCCAAAATAAATCTATATTTTGATTCACGACACCATCCCAGTCCTACACAGCTAGTTTCAAAACTTGTATCAACCATCTCAACCTATTTATAAATAAGTTATATTTTCTTCTTATTTATTGCTATTTTTAGAAAGGTAAAAAAACATAGATAAATTATACAAATTAGGACTATAATTATGGAAATATTATTTACTAATTTATTAATCTAGACCTTTAGCTAAAATCAGAATAAAACTCTATTATTCCTAAAATAGTTAAATCATTTGGTGAACCCAACTTACTTTGTTTGTGCACAAAAATCCTAGAAACCCTAGGGAAAATTCCTTGTTGATTTTTCCAATATTTTTTTGATTTTTTCCTACATATTTAAATCATAATTTCACATTTAATTTTTAAAATTCACTATAGTAATTTTAAAAATTATTTCTTTCAAACCCTAGCTAAATTTACTAGGTCCCTTTACTTTTTTGAGGTATCACCTTACATGTTTGTGAGCTTCATATCCTTTTTATGTATATTATAGTTTGCTATTTTTATTAATTTACATTATTTTATTGATTAATTTCCTTTAATTGCATTTTGTTTATTAAAACTTATTATAAAAAATTCAATGCATATTCGATTTGTTTTTCTACTTTAACAATGGCCCAATATACTGGTTTTGATGAAACTGATAAAAGGAAACTTCAAGACCTTTTAACTAAACACCTTGATATATAATATGATATGCTTTAAATAATAAAAGAAGAATAACAAAAATCAAACAATGGTCAATCCTCTCAAACCATAGAATAACCAGTTGCAAATGACACTACAAGGGCAACTATGTCTCAACAACCCCTATAGTAGCCCAACCTTCCCATGTGGTATCACCAGTTATAGCTAGTACATCCTTATCTTCCAATGTGGCTTCCCTTGTACAAAAGATAAAATCTCTTTAGTCCAAGGTGTTATATCTTGAGTAAGGTACCTCTAGACTAACATGGGGTTTTGACCCTTTTGATTTACTTCATACACCATTGTCATGACATATTTCTTCTACACCCTTGTCACTAGGATTTGTTCAACCCAAGCTCACTCTATATGATGGCAAGGGTGATCTAGAGACACACTTGAGATATTTTTAGTAGCATGTTTGGACTATGTGCCAAATGACTGGTCACTAAACAAGTTATTTCCATGGAGTTTAAAGGTTTATTCTCTATAATGGTTCTATAGTCTATCAAATCAGTTAGTTAATGCATTCAATTCTTTCACTAACATGTTCCTAGATTACTTTATTATTAACATAGGTGACAAGGTTTCTTATGCCCAATTTGCACAATAGAAACAAATTTCAAATGATCATATCATAGATTATGTTCTTCAATATAAGTCTATCTTGGCTAAAATGACTTTTCCCATGGCCAATCAACAATTTCATGATCTCTTCAAATAGAGTCTTCTGCCAGCTTTACATGAGTCAATAATGTTCAAAAAGTTATCTTCCTTCACTAAGTTATGTCATACACTAAAGGAAAGGGAAGTCAAATTAATTTCAATGAGATAACTCAAGTACACAACATATCAGAAACAATAAACAAGAGTAATAGTAAAGTCCCATACAAATTAAAGGTTAATGATAACAAAAGTTAAAATAAACATATAGTTAATAAAAATTTTGAGCCCTCACAGTGAGTGGTTTTTATTGACACCTCCTTGGTGAGCCTTTACCAATCTACCAGTATCTCTAGCTAGAGTATTATAGTAGCTTTTGGAATGCAATGTCATAACTCTCCCTCTAATTCAGGAAGTTGATACAACAAAGCCTCTTCCACATGGATATGATTAGAATGTGTTTTGTAATTTTAATAGGGTAGTAGGCCACACAGTGAATAGATGCATTAGTTTTTGACACAATATACAAGACTTGATAGATGGTAACCTTATTGATCTTAGCACTCCAGTTGAGCCTCCTTAGGCAAAGAAAACACAATACAAGGCTATGAATTTTTTTTAGATCCTTTCCCACAACATTCTAAACAAGAGATAGGGGATACATCAGGTGTTCATCATGCATATCATGCAGACCCTCCACCAACTACATCTTAGGTACCTTTAGTTGAGTCACATCCTTTGAGAAACATGATTGGTGTGTATAATTCTAAGGTTCCATCTAGACATTCAATCTCCTTCTTAGAGAACGAAATAGTTAAGGATGATTTGGATTAGCATTCACTCTTTATCATATCTTACATTAATCATCATACCATTCATAGTATTCTCATAGATAATGAATCCAGTGTAAATATGTGCATTATGACATTACTTCATCATTTGAGATATTCATAACAGGATATCACCCTAATGGACATAGTTATTAGTGGATTCAATGGGCACACATAGATTTCATTGAGTGAGATTGTACTTCCTCTATAGGTTGGACCTACACATATGGCCACACCATTTACTAGTTTTTCTAGTGCAAGATCTTTGATATGTTGCTTGGTCGACCATGGATCCAAAAAATTCATATAGTACCTTTTATAGTTCATAGATGCATGAAATTCATTCACACTAATCAGGTTGTTACAGTTGGTGGAGTTCCATATGAGTTACCACTCCCCATTTCAAAGCCATCTACTACTCCACAGTCACTAGTTTTAGCTAATTATAGTTCTTCCCCCATTTCAAATTTACTCACAATTGAGGCCTTCCTCGCCAACATAGAGAGTTCATACACTTCCATGGAGGCTTCTTTTAGAGAAACCATAGTTTTAGGACTCTAAATAGTTTTTATCTATAGTATTCACACCCAAGGTAGTATCATTGAGGTCTCATGCCTCTACACATAGATAACACTTTTAGAGAGCTTCTTCTACTACCAAATGGGTCCCTAAGATCCCTAAAATTGGATCCATTTCTAAAACTTATAGGGGGACCCACAATTAGTTTTCACTGTAGATATTTCAGAGCATTTATAGCTTACACAAATTTCAGAGTCATAGTTTCAGCCCTTTAATTATGCTTCATAATCACGCATGATCCCTCTCCTTGACATAAGACACCATGATAGGGAGTCTCTCATAAGACTTATTGGTTAGTATCATTTATTCTCAATCTTTCTTGTACATAGATTCCTTTCAATTTATTGTACATAATTTCCTTTTGATTGATTTTATATAGCTTATTCCAAAATACCAAAAATAATATAAAATAGCAAAATACAAAAATATTCAAATCTGTCAAAATACCAAAAACATTCAAATATGTCAAAATCCAAAAAAACATTCCAACTGTATGAATCATCCCTACTTTACATTTATACTACCATGCTAGACTTACATTTTGCTATTTTATGTTATCGTTTATCAATTTATCTACATTACCATGCTTCACTTGATCTCCTTTGAGTGTGTGTAGTGACATCTAGATCCTTGATTGCTTTACTCTACCCATCAAGGGGGAATCCTAATTTTACATTCAAGACATACATCGACATATCTACCCACTAGGGGCATCTTCTACATGACCACACCATCCAAGTTATGTCATTCCTACACCACACACTCTAGTTATCATGTTGATGTACATTAATTACTAGTTTACATAAATTAATCTATCAACACTAACTAGTATATAGCACTTATGTATTTCTTAGCATCTACCTAGTCTTGTACTCTATAGAGCATTTATGGGCTTTAGGAGCCATCTCATATGACACATATTCATACTAGTACCAGTTCATAGCTTTGCTTAGTGGGAAATGATGGATCTAACGAACTAGATATCCTTTTTATTCTTGAGCCACCTTCTCAAAGGGATTAAAAACATAGTCTAAACATCGATTAATACATGCATGATCACATAGCTTCACTTAGTGGGTGATGATGGATAAAAAGGGGCAGCCATTGTATTTTTGAGCCACCCTCAAAGAATTGAGAACTCAACTTTGTTCATGATATTACTCTTGGTATAACACATACCCAACATCACTAAACATCACAATAGGTTTTGTATTGTTTTGTATACCTAATGAGGTGTATTCCTTCATTTTTATTCCTCTCTCTCTTACCCAAATTTTGTACATTTTTATTTCAGACATAGAGTGTCTAGTAAAAACTGATCTACTCTTTGTTTTCTCTTGCAAATTTACACCTCACAATGTGCTCTCTCTACACAAACTTAGCATCACACATTTTCATGGGCTTCACCCTTGTAGGTAAGTTCAAGTATGCTTTCTACTTTTCTTTTAACCTAGTATTTCACTTTGCTACATCACTAAAATAAATGGGGGGGAAATGTAGTCATATAAAATGTCCAAATTGGTAGTTTGAGTGGGGATTGTGACACCCTATCCATAGGTCCTTTTTTATGCTCTTGTGACCCTTATAGACACCTTTTTTCTCATTACCAGTCATTCAAAGACTTTTGAACAATCATTTCACCTTAGCCAAGCTATTTTTCCTAAGCTAACCCTATCCTCTTAGGTCCTGATCCTATAAGATAGGAGTGTCATACTTGGAATATAACACCAATTCCTAGGGTGTCCCATTTTTAGTGCTCTTTTCCCTTTATAATTTTAGCCTCAATGGTCATTTTCATTTGATTCCTATCCTTCATTATGTTGGCCTAGTGTGAACACATCTAACCCATGACCAATGGTTCCCTATAAAATCCTATCCAAATCTCATTTACAAGGGAGGGGATAAATATTAAAAAGTAATCAAGGATAAAAACAAATAACTAAGTTAAATTTCCCTATTCTCTGCATATAGTCACCCAACATAGCTATAAACACACTAAAACACTTATAGAAGTCCCTAACCACCTCAATCACTCTCGATTTGGCATTTTTAAATCTACATCACACTATTTCACAAGGCACATTAGGTGAGAGAAATACATATGGCTTGATCCTTCTTCAAAGTATTGGTATGTAGGTAGCATGCCCACACAAGGGATGTGGATTACACATTCAATACATAGTACACACTAAGCCCCCATTTCTTTAAGTGATTCAAATCCCATTTTATCAAGAATGATGGAGGTTTAGGGTTTTAAGACTAAATCATCTCTATATTGAGCTCCATGGACATTAACACTCAAGATTTCATAGCTAGGATCATACTTTCATAGCACAAAAACCCAAAAATGTTTAGGTCTCTATGAATAGTTTGGACAATAGTGGTAGAAATAGACGACAATGTCAGACCTCAAAGTGTCCTATTTTTGGTGGTCCCATCCTTTTACCAAATGAAATCTAGATTCTAAAATCACTCACTCTCACACACACACACACACACACACACAACTATTTTTTTATGTTTTTTTTAATTTTACACTTAATGGGGGTTTTGTGTGGATCATGTATATATTTAATATGATGAACATAATTTTATATAGTCTAACATGATTTTTAGGGTGGAAAGAGCATGCGAGCGACGTGCACATGCACGCGTGTGCACGCGCACACACACACACATTGATTTATATATGGTTACATATTAATATATGCTATAGGTTTTCATATTCATGATTTAAATGTGTGATTTTCATGTTATTTATTGATTAGATATATGCATATTCATAGTTTACAATATGGTACTACACTACACACCATCTTGAGGGGGAATTCTCATAGATAACATGTCATATCTTAGGGGAATTACCATTTTTTTTTCATGGTCATATATTTCATTGCTTTTCCTTCATCATATTAAACTAGATTACATTAGTTACTAAATACTATGCTAGCATCTAGATCTTATATATAACATGAATATATTCATTTTAAGTTTTATATGCATGCATTAACTATTGTGTGTAAAATATCACTTATTTTTGCATGTGTTTTTCATATTTGTTTATCCTTCTTCATAGAGGATCCACTTGTTGGATATTTTTTGAGTCATGTTTTTGTGTGTTGTCTCACTAACTTGTCTAGTGACTAACTTGGGTTTGGTCCATTACTTTATTCATTTCTTATATCCATGGTGTTCATCATGCATATTTTGTATTGTGATTGTGATAATGATCTATATCAAGAATATTATTATAGTTTATCGGTACCTATGTTAACATCTATGGTTTCATACTACTTGTATGTTTTCTCATTTCTATATCTAGTCCAATTGGGGTCATATTATACCACATTTGGGATATCCTAGTTATTCCTATATTTATTTTAATTTTGGGGCATCATACCCTTTTGAGTTTTAATTTACATGAAACTATATTTCCTATATTATATGACATTTTTACATTATATATTTAGGGAATATCTATATGTCAATTCATTTATTAAAAAATTATATGTTTATAGCAGTTATTTTCAAATTTCATTGCATATGTTTATGGATTTTGATGTTTTTTCTATATTATTTTCATAATCTACGACAAAATTAACAATATATTTTGAGATGAGTGATCACAAAACAATTATTCATCCCTCATCTCAAAAGTGGGGATATATCAAATAATATTTACAAAAAGATTAAAATTGTTTGAACTTAAGTGAACTTGATCAAAATTGTCTACTTACATGATAAAGCAGTGGATTTGGCCCTAGTGAATCCCTAAAAAGTGTTGTATGTGTTTCAAAACATATATACAGTGTAATTTTAGAAGTTTGAATTGAATCATTTGGATAAAAAACTAGCTAGGTGTATTCATTCTTGTTCTCTCTTTTCAAATTCAGAAAAAATTGAAACTTCAAATATTTATTAGTCACAATGAATACTTTTTACAATTGTAAATTATTTCAAGGACATAAAAATTCCATGTTAATGTAATATTTACTTGATAAAAAACATCAAAAACCCTTCAATCTACCCTAGGCAAGTGAAGGAAGGTGTTTTAAACTATTTATATTTATACTTTGATGCATGAATGCAATCACTCACACTCACATACTCATGGCAAAGTGGGGGAGTCATGTAGACACCTAAAATATAGTACAAGTCCATTTAACATGGTGTCTTCCTTAATTTACCATATTTGACACACTTTTATATATTTACGTTTTTACATGACTTCTTTGATGTTACACAAATCTCCATTTATCCATTGAGCCTTAAAATAACATCTAAACACTTATAAAAATCTATACATTTTCAACCTTAGAATAAAAATCATATGTTTCCATGATCCTTATTGATATATTATCCTTTTTTAATCTAGGTTAGACTTGTAACATACATAATTCAAATCTGAATAGAAACATACCCTATACAGGCCTTTCCCCTTTTCCATTATGGATACTTTTACCTATTAACATTAATTTTATGCCTTTAATCTCACCTCTTGTAATTTATAAAGTTGGTTAATGTGACCCATATTTTCATATAGTTCCATTTATATAGAAGTAATCCTAAACCATTGAGTAGGATCAAAGGATCATCAAAAATAATAGAATATCAACATCAATACATAAATTAAAGTGAAAAATCAAGTTAATTAAATCCTTACAATTAAATTTGAGCTTCATTGAGTCCTATATTACATAATTGTGACAAAGTTTTATATCTTGGTCTATCATTATCCCTTTATGCCAAATAAATTTTATAGCCTACATGTAGTTACATCACCACTTCCAGGTAAAATAAGGTTAAAACCCCTTACTTGATCTATTCTATTGACACTCACTTAGAACTATGTATAGGTTTGATTCCACCATCTAGTATATGTAGTTTGAAACATCAGTCCATAAGTTGGATGATTTTGTAACAAATTTTTTTATTTTGAGCACATAGCTAGGTCAAATAAAAGGAATTGATAATTCCACACATTCTACCTAGAACATAAAGAAATTACATGTATAGGAGTATTAAAAAACATAAGGACAACCAAAGATATATAAATCAAACTATAAAAACCTACATAGGTCAGAATCAATAGAACAAAGATAGACATCTTAGAACAAACATTACAAACATGAATCTACCTAGGTTAAACCCATACAAGGAAAAAATACAGCAAAGATGATCTAGTTGTCAAGTAAGAGTTGAGAATAGTGCACATTTATCATGTAGAATCATCTTTTAAAGATCTAGACTTGCATAATATCATAACAAAGTAAGGTTTGATAATTAATTATCCCTTTATACTCAATTTCCATAGTCTGGCTATTTATTGCTTTATTTTGCTACCAATTTTATCCAATTGAATAGATCTAACTTATGTAATTTCATATCCATATTTTTATATCTATTCATTGAAATATATTATTATTTATTTTGTTTAAAAATATAATTAGGCTAACACTAATTTATTTTTAAAACATTAGATATTAATTAGTATGGTAATGGCATAGTTTCTTTCTTAGTTCAATAAATACAATATTAGAACCCACACCAAAAACCCATTTAAAACCATCATAGTACATTATCTAGGTTTTATTATCATTGACATGAGTAGAAAACTCATCTAGAAAGGTACCATCTACATGATTATGGTATAATAAATGAACCTTAGTTAACTAATATAGGATAACCTACCCTTTAACTAGTTTTAGTGTCATAAATTTAAGATAAAACTCCACAAATAGAATGACCAACTTTGTAGTTTTTTTAAATAAATCAGGCTTAGACATCATGTAATTTAAAGGATCATATTTTGTAATAATATGTGTTTTTTTAATCATATAGCCTATACTATTTTTCCTTTTATATACAATGGTCAAACACAACTTTTCCATTTAGTTTTATTTTTTCATAATGTATCAAGGTTATGTCTATGAAATAAATTTCTCTCTTTGTTATCATCATCATGTTGCACAATAAAATTTACTAAAAAATGTTCTACAATAAAAATGTATAATAATAATAAATGTTTTGGGATTAGTGGCATCATGACTTTATATATATATATATATATATATATATATATATATATATATATATATATATATATATATATATATATATATATATGTCATGATGCCACTAATCCCAAAACATTTATTATTATATATATATATATATATTCATTAATTTCACTAAAAACATTTTTAATTCTTTCATCCCACTCAAATTTGGTATCTTCCATTAATAAACTAAAAAAAAAAGTTTGGTTTTCTCTTTTGATTGAGAAATAAACTGCCTAAAATCTTCAAATTTTTAGTGTAGATTTCTTAGTTTCTTAAGGTTATTAGGAGAAGGAATTTAAATAATTAGTTGAAAGTTATTCGTATCTACTTTTTTTTCTATCATTCAAATGATGAAATCTAATAATTTTCCTATGGTATCACCAAAAACACACTTCTTGGGATTTAGTCTCATAACAAATTATCTCAATATTTCAAGTATATTTATTAATTTGTACAGATAGTTTTCTCTTTTATTTAAATTTCCTAGGATGCCATCTACATAATCCTATAAAATATTGTGTATTTAATCATGGAATATGTTATTCATATCCATTTTATAAGGGATCATGCATTATTAATTATAAAAGGCATGATTTTTACCATGTAGGGCACACAAGTGTTAAAAACACTACACCAACCATGATAATAAGTTTGACACTAGGTAAATCAAGTAAATCATACTAATATATTTTTTACACCTAAAATTTTTTTTAGAAAAAAATTCAACATAAATTTTGGCTCACTTTGACATACTTAGGTATTGTGTATGCATTTGAGTCTTGTGCACACTTTCCCTCTATCTATATACTTACCTGTTGCTTTAGCCAAACATATTTTATAGCTACATATATTAAAGATCAAGTTATTATGTATATTAAAATTACATAATATTATACAAACCTTCTCCATATCTCAAATCACATATTCACACATCTAGAAAAATATTCTTAATGACTAGATAATTATGACTATTGTAGGTGTCTACATCTATCAGAAGTATCTAAAGACACCCAAAAACATTTTTTTCAAATTGGGGAGTATCTATTAAGTTAGTATAGACATGTTTTATGGGTCAATCATAGTATAAAATATGAAATATTTTTCTATAAATACAAATCAATGTTAAGTTTGTCACACATTGGTCACAATTAGATAACTTAGAAATTAATTAATCACAACTTGAATAATCCACTAGCATGATTTTGAGACATTATAAAAAATAGATACATATATTAAAATCCCTCAAAAGAGTAGCCCTAGATCCAAGTCTTAATACACCACAAAGGTCAAATTTTAATGGTGTTAAATATCTAAAGCCAAAAATTACATTGAAATAGATATTGCTAATGATTTTGTGCACACACGCATAATGCAAGAGAACTCTATGTGGTTTGAGCTCTCTTTGGGGTATTATAATGTAGGAAATGGCGAGTCACTCAATGGGAGTGGTTTGGGTAAAAAAATTGGATAGTATTTTGGGTTGTCCAACATAAAATACTATCCAATTTTTTAAATGGTAATATTATTCTTGAAATTAAAATTAGGGTTTAGATAAAAGTATAATAAAACATAGATCAATCCATAAGACTAAATGTGAGTACACACAAATGAATCATATATAGGTGTATTTACATATATGTAATTAGTTACATACCTATACATAATATAAGGACACTACTAATAGAGCCAAGATAGTAATGACTAATAATGTGTCATAGTTTATCATTACCACCATGAATAATTTGAGCCATTATTTTTTAATATAATCAATGACATAACATACACAAATATTTTTTAGAACTAGTGGCAGCAATTGTGAGCAATTGAATATCATAAAAGCTATGCACATCTATCTCATCTTAATTTTTTAATTTCAAATCATTTTAGTGTAACATCTATCTATCCATGTCTCAATTCATATTAGGGTTTTATTTTTATTACTTTTGAAAATTTTAATTTACCCAAGTTTTAATTTATTTAAATCATTCAAATCCAAAATAAATAAGACATTCTAGTGAACTTGATCATTAAGCTCGGCATAAAAACCCATAAGTTTATTCCTACATTAGGGTTTGAATTTTATATAGGTTTTTATATTTCCTCTATTTTTAATTGATAAAAATGGGTTATGGGATCCCTGACCACCTTCATTAATCAAAAAATTATTAAAAAAAGAACCAGTATACTAAATAATCAATACCAAGTTTAGGAATTTTCTTACAAAGACAACACAAAACCAAAACCAAGAGCTACCAAATAGCTTTAAAAAATACAAAGAAACCTAAAGAATGAGAAAATATTTTAGAAGAGATAAATTATTAGATACTAAAGTAGATACATAAGTAAAAATTTTCCCACAGGAAAATTAAGATCTTCTTTAGTAGAGATTAAAAAGGCTAAATGATAAGGTTAAATAACCATCCATAGATATTACACATAAAAAAGCAAGGAAAACCATTTGTAGCCAAACCAAAACTAATGCTTGTAAAATTTAAGTAAAGACTATAGAATCTTTTATAGTTATAGAATTGAATCCCTCAATAGAGAATATGAACACACATCAACTAGAAGAAAGATGATAAAAAACTACAGATAAATCTTCTAACTTAAAAAATATATATCACAATATACAATCATTTAAAGGAATCTAGATACCATATCAAAAGTTTAAAATAACCTCTATCAAAGAATAAATTTATAAAAGGGGATTTTATTGTTGAAATACCTCAACACACTAGCATTATAATGCAAAATTCCCAACCAATCATTATAATCAAAAAAACCATTTGACTCAAAACAAGAGTCAACTATAGAAGATAGTAAGTTATAGATGATTAAATATAGATTTATATGTGAAACTAGTCTTTTACACTTTAAAAATATATCTCATGGATCCACCCTTCAGTTTAACCTTCCTTGCAGTGAAAAGACTCACACTAGCCACCTCACTAGGTCTTATTACTTACTTATTAGTCCAATACTGATTATTATGATTATCTAGATCACTTGTAACCACATAATGCCTAAAATCTAATATATATCTTTCACAATCAGTTATTAAACCTCAAAAAAATTCCTTCATCCTAGATAGTTACATTCAAATTAGCATAATAAAATTGATGCTACTATAGCTACTTTAGTATTATTCTCCTTACCTTAAAAACATTCAAATATTTCAAAGTGCATGGGTCAGCCTATGAATATCATTAACCCTTATATGAGGACTATTTCAAAAGAGATAGTATAAATACAATTCAAAGACAATTCATTTGGAAAAATAAAAAAGACTAAGAAATCACACATTTAAATCTTAAAAAATCAATTACACAACTAAGATATTCTACCCTATTCATCCTTGTTTTAATATCAAGCATAGAATTAGTCATGATACAGGTATGAAGCATTTAGAAGACAACCCATGAGCAATATTTATCAAGTTATAATCTAGATCTCTATATGCAGTGTCATATAGTATGATTCACCCTTTTACACATGCATTCCCACACATAGAGGATATATACATAAGTTTAAAGACCTCCTTGGAGTATTTTTTATATAGGAAATGCTCATTATTAGAGGGGTATTTGATTTTATTTCAACAATATGATCCCACTAATCCATTTTTTGGCAAGATAACCTAACCTAAGGTAGAGAGTTATGGTTTGAGATAAAAACATTCATCGACAACCTACATGTGAGATCTAGACATATTAGATGAAAGGCGATAAAAAAACATAAAGACCTAGATGGTCACATATTTATATAATGAATATTCTATATAAGATAGTTATGTTAGGATTTAGATAGTAACATAGATGTAAGTGTCCACAAAGTGATGCAAGTGTCTCAAAAACCAGAAAATATTTCTAAAATCTTAAGATCATTTTATAAAAATCAAACAACTTATTTCTACACTTATACATATCATATATGTGTCTGCATCATTACATAAGGTAAGAATTATTTCTTCTTGGTGATTTTGAAATCAAAATAAAGTTTAGAATTATATTTTTTATATTTATTATTTTCATAATTCAACACTGAAATTAAATATCATAAACTGAATTATTTAGTTGGCCTACTTTTAGGAATAGGTTATCTCATTCTTTAATAGCATATTCCTCCCAATCCTTAATCCTAAAAAGGGTTAAACACAAGCATTACAGAAGGAAAATTATGAATTAGAAGGATGACACTATATAAAACATTCCATATCTTCAATAGCTAACAAAAACCTATTCTATATCATAGAAAAGAAACAAACAAGAAGAAAATGAAAATTAAAGAATTAATTCCCTATTTTATTTTAAGTATATTTTTAGTTTCCATAGTTTTGGAGGATTATGTAGCCTCAAACATTAAATACTATGGTTATAATAAAACCTAGCCATTGTATTCCCCTCAATAACAAAGAAAGGAATAGTATAAACCAACTCATCTGCAACCATTCAATGCAATAATCCATGAAATAAGAATCAATAAGAAATAAATAAACTAATTATTCCACATTAGAGAATAAGATAGCAATGCATCCATACTATTCATAAATATGCTTGAAATCTTTTACTTCTTGAAAAAATACCATGCTATCCATCTATCTCTACTTATTAACATTAAACTTTAAAATTTTCTAGAAACCCAACCAAACATTATATCACTACTATAAACCTAATATAAAAGATTATGATAAATTATTGCGTTAATGTCACTTGATTATCCTCCCTAAAACAATACTAAAAACTAATTGAAGATAATTATCACATCAACTCCCTAATTCCATATAAAATATTATTCAATTTCCAATTAGATGTCTTACCTTTTATCATAGCATTGATAATAACCATTGAGTTTTATTCCAAAATGACTTGTTTAAAACATTTATCCTTAGCCAACTTGATCCCTTTCAAAAAATCAATGGACTTTTCTTCATTATAAGTAGTATTGGGGATAAAAGTGGACCCCTATACCTGCCCCCCCCCCCCACCCCACACAATAATTTGCCTTAAGGATATTGAAGTAGTCAGCCAAATCCAAAAAACTCAATATTTACATAAGATAAACTATCAAAATTAACTTTAACAAACCCAAGTCATGGTGGAATATATCTCATGTTTGCTTTATATGTCTTTCCAATCTTATATTGATGAGTAATGAGAAACACATTCTTAGGCTAATTATCTAATATTTTTAGTTCTCTTTCTCCCAACATATATTTTTTTAATCTTGGTTGAAAGAGAGACCTTTTATTACATTTCTTACTCAATATATAAAATTCACCTTCCCATTTAATTATTTTATCATTAAAAATTATGTTATTATGGTCCTTTGGAAATTTTTAGATAACATTTTATGGATAATCCAACAAAATACTAGAAAGGCAATTAAAACCATCAGGCCAAGAGAAAAAAGTATCCCTAACGAATTTTTAGAAAATCCAAGGTTGATATATCCTATAAAAATGAAATACCACTCATGTCTTGTATATGAGCATTGAAGGAGAAGATGTTGCACTGATTATCCTTCTTGTTTACACATAACATAGATGGATGGACCAAAAATTCCCATTTTTGAAGTCTATTGTAAAGGAATTGGTTAACAAACAAAGATCTAGGACAATATGTTTTTTTTCTATAAAATTCAATTGAACATATTTGTAACCAAATATAACACTATATACCAGATGTTTCCCAATCCATTTCAAAGTATCATCTATGTTTTTCACAAAAAGTATTTCTTATAGTTATAATCTGAAAATTATATTCTTTATGGTCAAGTGGGGCCTTAACATCTGATAAAATATTCCATTTTATAGTGTTAGAAATAGATGGAACTATATCAATGCAATAGTCACATACCTTTACCACCTTATGTGCTTCTAAATTTCTATTAAATGTATTCTAGATCTTACCTCTATTGTAGTAGTGGTTCCCATTTCAATGAATCAGCCCATAAATTTTGTAATTGTCCATTTCCCACATACCATGTCAATTTTCATTAATTATCCTTTAGGAATAGATTAAAAAAATCCAAATACAGAAGCTTGCGAGAGGATTTTCAACAATGTAAATCCTTTCAGGACTAATATTATCTATATATTTTCCCCTTACCATATGAATCCATGTAGTTGATTCTTCCTCATATAGATACCAATCCAATTTATTAAAGAAATGTTATGAATTTAGAGGTTTAATCCCTGTTTGAATAGAAGATTTTGATATAGATACATTATCCCATTTTGTGAGATATGTCTTCTTATTTTATTATTTTTATGACATAAATGTCTTATGATTTTATTTATCCTTTACACTATTCACACTAGAGTTTTCATGAATGAAACTTTTTATCTAGAATATGATTTCTTGTAGTATAAACTTAATCATAATAATTGTACTTTCCAAACTTAGACATTTTACTTTATAGCCTACCAATCTCACTTATATGTTTTCAATCATACTTTTCCATAAAATTGATTTAGCATGACCTGTAAATAATTTTATCCCAAAGTAATTGGTGTGGAAACTACCAATGGTAATAATTATCTTGTCAATGATATATTTCTACCTTTACATTGGAAATTTTATAAATAAAACTATATACTTGTAAAGATCAATTTTTAGTCTAAAGGTTGAATCATACTTAATGTTTTCTTGAGAACTAGTGTTTCATTCATTTCATTTGATCCAAACAAAAAGGTGTCATCCTTGAACTATAAATTATTATTTTTAGCATAGATATCATGATATTTAAGCCCAAAAAACTTATTACTTTGTCTTAACCATAACAAAAATATAAAAAAACTTTTTAGGATCACCTTCTTGTACTCCACTTGAATTTTGAAATTATTTGACTATAAACCCATTAACAAATATATAAAAGAAAACTTAAGTGATATAATTTATGACCCATGTTATCCAATCCTTTATAAAACAAAAATAAACTAAAACTTTACCAAGAAAAACTTTGTTAACTTTGTCATATGTCTTCCTAATGTCTAATTTTAGTAACATACTCTTCTTTTTTTGTCTTTCAAGTGTGAAATTTTTCATGGTTCATGATATCTCCATAAATAATTTTATCATTACTCACAAAGCTCCCTTTTTCAAGAGAAATTATTAGAGTAATAAAAAGCTTAATTCTCTCAAAATTTTATTTTGATATTGTTTAAACCATTTTATAGATTGAAATTGATCTTAACTCTATAAAATCAACTGGGTTAAATTTATTTAGAATAAGGGATATGAAATTACAATTCATATCTCTAATAATATTATTAAAATCCAAATATTCATTTACGACTCTTATAAATTCATTGTCAAAGATATCCCAAAAAAACTAAAATACATTAAATGAAAATCCATCAAATCCAAAAACTTCATTTGATTCCATCAAGTGGAAGATAGCCTTAATTTTTTCATCTAGAAAAGGCTTCAGTAAATCTTCATTTTGTCTAGATGTAATCATTGTAGGTATGGTAGATATAAATATGTTCATAAATATCTCATTCCTATCCCCTTATTCTGATAGAACTGTTTTAAAAATGTAACTGCTTCTTTTTTTATTATTTTAAGTTCATTTATATGAAAGACATCAACTTTTTTTATTTTTTAAAATGTTGTAGACACCTAAATTTTATTTAATGTCAAAATATACCTAATATATTTAATAATTTTTCTTAAATTAATAAATCACATTTCCTCTCAAATTTAAATAATTGAATAATTCAAAATATTGAATAAGTCAATTATGTACCCGTAAATCCTTATTTTAAATAATAAAATATGAATTTTTCACTTTATCAAAACATCTCCCACCTTTTTCTCCTTAATCCCAACCAAATCCACAAAATTCTCCACTTCGTATGACTCATCCTCTGAGTTATCAAGAAAATTGACTTAGTCTTGTTGAGTCAGCTAACCAACCCCACTCTTTTCTCAACCATTTTTAAAAGGTCTTCATCCTCATAGGTGAGGACTAATTAGCCACTATTGATCATTTAGATCATTGAAAAATTCCAAATGTTTCTCCACCATTGGATCCTTCTCCAAACATCTATAAAGTGAAATTATCCATTTTCAAGCATCCTATCACATCACAAAATCTAGAGATCACAATCACAATCAAGAAATTAGAGCTCTACACACAAGTGAATCAAAGCAAATAAAAGTGAATCAAAGACTTTATTTTTCACTAAAATGTTGCATGTTCTCCCTTTGCATTGGAGGAGTGCGCACCACATATTTGAAAGAGCAAATTGAATGTATACCACAATGGATAAATCTTATGCATTTAAAGCATAAAGTATATGATTGTTGTTTTTTTGTCATTCTACCATAGTTTGAATTTTATCTTAGATTATAATTAATTTAATTTATTTTCACATCTAAATTTTGTTCATATATTTCTGGCACACCTAGTGAGATCTTTCCCACATCTTTTTATCTTTTTAATCATCTTTGCACTTAGATAGCATTTCTCTTTTGGTTTGTGTTGTTTATGTTTTAATTTTGCATTTAATCTTTCTTTTTTTAGTGATGGTATGATCTACAGGTTTCTGTCAATTGTTTTCTATTTGGATATGTGTGTTCCTCTGCATAACAGTGAATTTGGGAGATTTAAGAGTGAAATTGTAGATCATAATAGCAAAATTGTCCTATTTTCTTGCATGTTTATATGCTTTTTGTTTTATTTGTAGGTTAGCAACATTTTTGTTTGTAAATAGTGATTTTGTCATCATCTAAAATATTTTTTTGAAAAAATAATGAAATTGCTCCTTCTTGTAGCAAAATCATCATTTTCTATTGTGAAATCGTATTTGTTTGCTATGAAATCACATTTTTCCAAATCAAAATTGTCTCTTTAAGTAGTGAATTCATACCTCTCTATAGTGAATTAATCGTTTTTGGTATTGAATTCATTAATATTGGTAAATAAATCATATTGTAAGCATGGGTCATTTTATTTTTTGTTTTTTCGCTTTCTATGTTTTTCTTTCATTATTTTATTTCAATTTTGTTTTTTCTAATATGTCTATGAAACAACATTTTTGTAGTAGATAGGTGTTTTTTATCTTATTTTTCATGGTTTTTGACCTGTTCTATTGTAGGTTATCTCATTTATATCCAAAATAAATATTCTAACAACTTGTTTACAAAATTCTTGCTAAAGAAGATCAGCAAAAAGAATCAATAAAAGCCAATTTTTCTTGTTACTAATGTTTATTGTTTTATTTTCAAAATTCTTAGTAATTACATCACTTTTGTTTTAATATTTTTGTTTGTGGTTGTATAATTTGTGTATGCTCTTTCCTTATAATTACATTAGTAATAATACTCAGAAATCAAAAATGTTTTCATAATTATTTGTGTTACCCAAATAATATCCATGTATACTCTTTCCATGGCATTCATTGGTGATGAAACTTGAAAATTAGAAATGAGTATCTAATTTTATTTTTATTTTCATAGGGGCTTAATTGAATGTGGATTTCACCTCCACATAGTAGGCCAAACCCTATTTATTGGCAGAGTATATAAATCAAGATCCTATTATGTCAATTACCTAAGAAGTTATGTGTTTAACCACATTATGGTGTGAGGGTATTTCATGCTCTAATACCCAAAGTTTCAATAGCTAACTTGAAATTTGATATCACCAATTATCAACACATTAAGACCCCCTATGACTATGTTGAGAAATTTGGGACAAGACCTAATAGTGTGTGTCTACTTTATTGATTTCTTCCATAGTTATTCCCCCTAGATAAGATTTTTTAAACCTTAATCCTAGGATAACCTTTATGCCATTTGAATGTGGTGCATTGGTTAGTGGTTATCACTGAGAAGCAAATTTCCACACACCCTCAAAACTAGACTCAATGATCCATAAGAATGGTAGGATCCTCCATGGTTAGTGCCTAGAAATATTAGACCACAACTGAGAGCACAGATAAATAAGTGACAATGGAAAGCCCAATAGTTATTCACAACCCTTTATCTTAGTTTTCACCCTTTATGTGCAGTTGTTTATTTATTTAGAATAGATGTATTTTTTTTATTTCCTTGTGTTTACCACATGATAAAAATCCTTGTTTGAAAACTTTTTTTTTTAAATCACCTCCTTAAAATAATTGGTTCAAGAATTTATGTTTTTTAGTCAAATTTTTGTTTTATATTGTTAATTTAGATCGTCTTTTTTCTTCAATTTATTTTCATTTTTTCAATCATGCCTATTACTCAGCAAATGGCCATTTTAAATTTTCCTAATGCAATGGAAGATCCTTTTGGTAATGACCCCTTTCAATTCTTTGGTCAAGAGAATCATGTATAAATACATCAAATAACCAAGTATGAATAAGATGAGGGAGGGGATTACCAAGATGAGGGTATCCCCAAAGATACCCAACCTCCACCTTCCATAGACAAATATATCATGTCCAATAAAAATCAAATATTACTTCAAATATTAGGCTTTGATGTGAAGTTCCCATCTAATTTTGATGTACATAACTTACAATATCTCATTGTAAGAAAGAGCCTTCTTCTTCCAATCCCATTCAACAAAATCCAAAAGGCTCTTTGGAGGGTATAAAATCTCTCATTCCTTCTTCACAATATCATCCCTAAGTCTCTCAAGGCAAAGGGAAAGTTATTTCATGTGAAGAGTCATCCCAAGTTAGTCATGGTTTTTCCACAAAAATCCATGAAAAATCAAGAAAACTAAGAGATTATGAACTTTTAATCTCACCAATAAAATAATCCCTTTGGAAATCCCAACATTAATTTAAATTTGAATTTACAACACCATCTAAATAATCCAAGTTTGAATATAGCTTTAAACTTATCCATCATGCAACCCATCAATCAATACTTGAATCCTACTTCAATTTTTCCCATCATACAACAAAATCATATGAACTTGAATATGGGTTTCCCATCTAATTCAATTCAAAATAATCAAAATTTTATTACACCAAATTTGGTTATGAACCCAAACACACAAGGTTATGATCAAATTAATCCGAGTATGAATCTCTATTTAAACTTATTAATCAATCCAAATCAGAGTTTTTAAAACTCACCCATCATATCTAATCCTAACCAAAGCTTGAATACATATTATATCTTTCCCAATCAATCATCAAATCCTAGTTTAAATGTTAATTCATGCACATTCAACAATCTACGTATAAACCCAAATATACCAAATCAATTGTTGCTTAGATTGGATCCTCCAAATCCCAACCCAATTCAAAACCAATCTAGCTCTAACCTAATTGTTTCATTTAAATCTACCCCAAATCCTAATACTAACTCAAACCAAAAACATGTGCAATCCAATGTCAACCTTAACCTTAACAATCCCAAAACAAATAACCCAAACCAAGGTTTTAACCAATTTAGTTCAAATTATAACATGCATAAACAACAAAATAATCTAAGTATGTTTAACCAAACAAGCTTTGGTCAAAATACCAATTCCAATCCCATGAAATTCAACACCAACACATCAAACAAACTAAACCTTAACCCAAATCTAAACCAAACAAGTTTAAATTTTACACAAAATACTAATCCTGGTTACAACCAAAATCTAAACCAAATCAAACCAATTTTGGTTTGAATCTGAATTTGGTTTTAACAAGTTCAAGTGGTATGGTCCTTGAAAAAAAGCTTCTCTAAGCTAGTTATTATAGGTCTCCAATAAAATCTGATTAATGTGCTTATGTAAAAAAGTATATACCCTATCTGATGCAGAAGCATCTACAATAGCTTCATGGAGGACTAGTTGAGGTCATCAAACATGTAAATTCAAATGATGTTCTAGCGTGAAGTTGAATTCAACTTCAAATTCTTGTTTTCCCTCCAAATTGTGTTTAGATTTCAAACCTTTACCTTGAGAGTAAATGTAATTGTCAAAAGTGAAAAGTGAAAAGGTAAAATTAGGTAAGAGAGAATCCCCATGTTGAAAGCCAATCTTGGCTTAAAGAGCAAATGAGGGGAGTGGTTGAAATATTTCAACCGTACGATATTAGCTGAGATAAATCTTCTCTAAATTAGTATATTGGTTGGATTGTAAATCTTTCTTGTTGGTCTTAGTGCCCAAGTTGGGTGTAGGAGAGAAGAAACTCTTCCAAAAAGAGTAATATATGTATTATGTTGGATTTCATAGAGAGAGAGAATCTCCTTTAGGGAGAGGAAGAGTCACGAAGGCCATTCAGCCTATATTATCTTGTTTTGACTCATGGCAATGAAAGTGAGACCCTATTTCTAGAAAAGCTGAACATTAATTATTAAGATATGGATGTGTTCTTCTTTCATTTCTATGCATAGCCAAAAAGGAGCTTGTGATTGGGCCAAGATAAGAATAGATGGCATGATATATACAGTTTCAAAACAACACCATCCAAGATGGACATGGCAGATATCCACCATCTATCCTGAATGTAAGAGGTAAGTCTATTTTGTTCATTCTTGTTTGTAGAGACCGAGCCCATGTAAAAACTATGATAGGATTATTTACAAAGGCTGAATCGTGGGAAACTAGAATGACATTATTTTTATCCCAATCTATAAGATGGATGTGTTTCTCTATTTCATGTAAATTTGAGTCTTGGTGAATAAAGGATATTGGCATGCAGTCGAGTCATGATGGGATCACACAGTCTCGAATAGGGACGTTCTTGTCTACTAAGTAGAATTATTGGTGTTGAAGGATTAGAGAGTAGAGGAAATGCCATTCAAAGGGTAAGGATCAAACATAATAGATGGTTATTGACTTATATAGTCTAGGAAAAATGCCATCACATTACAGGTTCTCCCAGATCGAGATGAATAATAAGAGACAATCCCAAATAGGTAAAGGGGAGATCATCTATTCTGAGACGTAGGATGGACATGGGTGATTAAATTTTGTATTTACCTAGTCTCAATGGGATGTCTTGGTCAATTCAATAAAATCCTTGTTTTTAGGCGAAGAAGGATGCACCTGGGGAACCAGAATGAAAGCTCACCAAGTCGATAAGGAAGACATATACAGTCCTAAATGGAGAAACTTGATTCTTTCTTTTTGAAAGGTCACCTAGGTTCTATGGAGGCTTCTACACCTAACTAGTAAGATTCTTTGAACATTGACAAAAAAATACATAATAAAATTGTAGGCAGAGCCAAGCCTGAGTATATATATGTTGATGTCTATTTTCAAAAGCCAAGGATGCATAATGTAACTGCGAAATGAGAAAACCTAAGCCAAGCTGAGCTAGGTAGTAGGTGTTGGCAGCATGTATGTATAATAAAATTTGATCCTGGAGATTAAAGCATCTATTATGTAAGGTTTTAAATTAAGGATGCTAGTTCACATGCTTGAAAGGAAGGAAATTAACATTCAATTTCAGAGAGTTCAATATCATTGTTTGCAGTCTGATGACAGTGCATCATTTTTGGTATTAGAGCTTGAAGCTCTTGGGATTTGGTAATTTATCATGTTTGTTAATAAGTTGTTGCAGAATTAAGAAAAGAGATCTTTGGGATGGTTACATTTTTTAATGATGTTGCAGTTGTTACAGGATTCGGCAAAGGGATTAACAGGACAAAGCACTAGAAGACCCTGTGGAGGAAAGGTATGAGTAATCTTTGATATTTGATTTGAGTTTATTGTGTTTGAGAAGCAAATAGGTGAAAAGGGAGTCTTAAAGCCATTGAGGCTTGACAAGAGAGAAGAGAAGATTGGAAAGCTCAAAAGTAAGGGAGCAAGTGAATGCTCAAGAGGAAGATCCAAAGCAAGGTAAGCTTGGATTTGTGAAATTATTGATATTTGGTTAAAGTAGTGTCATATTGTAGAGCATTGACTCAGTGTGAAGCTCAATAAATCCATTAAGGAGGATCAAAAGACTAGGATGCAAAAGGCCTAGGTGAGATCAAGGAGATTGTCAAAAGACCAGTCAAGGAAAAAGGCTTGGGTGAGACAAGTGGACCAAAAGACTAGGGTGAAAAAGACCTAGGTGTGGACCTAAAGGGATCAAGAGACCAAGGTGGAAAATACTTGGGTGAATATCTCAGAAATAGAAGTATTGTTAAAGGCACTACAGAGCAGTAGAATACATGAGAGTACCAAGAAGAAAACAAGCATCCAAAATAAGAAAGGTATGACCAGTATTGAAATTGATAAAGAGATTGATAGTTTGAAAAGAGATTTACCTAATTTTTCAGATAGATATGAATCTTGGATGCAGGTGGACAAGCAAGCATGGGTATGGCCAATGAGGAAGAGGTTGAAGTGGCCAATTGATCTTCTAATAAAGAGGAGAAGAAGGCAAAATAAGATTGCCAAGAAGAGAGAAGCCCATAGAGGATTGAAGAAGATAAGAAGGTTTCCAAGAGAGCAACAAAAAGAGGAAGATATTGTGAAAAATGTTCTCATTGTGGAGAACAAGACAAGAGAAGAAAGAAAAGATAAAGTGTTAGGAAGAGCACTTGAAAAGATAAGAGTGTTGGTGAAGAGAGCACTCATAGGGACCTTGTGGTCTCTTATTTTTGTATCTAATGTTGTCTTTGCATTGGTAATTGCAGGTATGAGCAGCCTTGTGAAGGTTAAAAGAAAGGCCTTGAAGAATGAAGAGATTGGTGCAAGAGAGAGAGGTGAGTTTGTTGTTGATGATAAAGAAGAAGAGATGCATTTGTTAATGAATGAGGGAGGTGTTGAGGACCCCATACAAGCAAGAGGAGAGATGGAAGATGAATATGACTTCCATGATGCCATTGAAATCCAAGAAGAGGCAAGAGAACATTCAATTATAAGGGAAGAAGAAAGTACAAACAATCAAGAAGCTATGCAAGTCAAAGAACTAATGAAGCAGCCCATCAAGGAGGTAAAGGTGAATCCAAAAATTGATTTTTCTTATTCTTATAAGCATGGAAATTTTGATATGCATGTTAGAGAAGCAAAGAGAAAGGTGAAGTTTCCAATTAACCATGGATATGTGATGCCTAAATGGTGGAAGAATCAAACTCCCAAGCAACAGGAAGTGTTGGTACAAGAGCATGGGTGCAGGATGCTTACATGGTTTGAGAAGACAAATGATAAGAAGGAGAAACAAGTATGGGTACCTAAGAAGGCAAAAAGTGAAGAAGATGTGAGTGTTGAGGCAACAACACCAAGAAGTCAATGGAAGAGGATTGAAGGTGATTCAAGAAACCAAGAGAATGAAGGTGAGATGGTGAGTATGGAAGAGGCATTCCATGAAGATAGGATGCTTGAGAGGTATACCAAAGAGGTAAAAGGTAATCAAATGGTTTATGGTGATGTTTTTTAATCCTTTAATGATCTTTTCATGAGGAATGAAAAATGGAAAGTGGCTATGTGGACTAATATGTAGCAAGGAGAGAATTCTAAATGGTTGGTTAATGAAGAAAGAGATAGGTATACAGCAAAGCAATGCCTCATTGAAAATAAAGAACAAACAAGATGGCTTCAAAGAGAAGTTGAAGAGAGTAAGGAAACACAAGGTAATGGTACTTAAATTGTTTTTGATGAGTATATTAATGAAAAATTTGGTTTATGTGATGACAAGCTAAGAAAAGATGAGATAAGAGGTAAAGGACAAGTAATCCTTAAGAACGAAGGACCCAAGTTTGATGAAGAGAATAGTGAGATAGATGAGATCTTACTAAAGAAAGAGTTGAGAATGTTGGAGGAGATGTTTGGTCATTCAAGAGAGTTGTGTAAAGATACAAACCATGATGAGAACACCATTGGTGAGAGTGAAGCAAGAAAAGAGCAAAGCAAAGAGGTCAAGACAATTTTGATCAAGGAACAAGAACATGAAGACAGCCAAGAGGCTTCATGGCCTAAATATTTTGATTCTAAGGTGGCTTTGAATGTTTTGTATGCAGGTATGAAGGTTGCTAAAGTGAATGACATACATGAGTCCTTGGAGAAGCTCATGAAACAAGAAGAACAACAAGAAGATCTAGAAGACATATATGAAGATGAAAAAGCATGGAAGTGGGAGATGGCAGTTGAGAAAGAAATGAGAAGGACATATCTAAAGAGGAAGAAAATCAAAATGAAGGACAAAGACTATTCCAAACAAAGACAAGCATTGGTATTTACAACAAGACCTTGGGATCCAGGAATATAGTGAAGACTAATGCATGGAGGAAGCATTTCATTTGAACTAAGGTTCAAATCTTTTCTACAGGGAGAGTATGATGTAGGAGCATCTACAATAGCTTCATGGAGGACTAGTTGAGGTCATCAAACATGTAAATTCAAATGATGTTCTAGCATGAAGTTGAATTCAACTTCAAATTCTTTTTTTCCCTCCAAATTGTGTTTAGATTTCAAACCTTTACCTTGAGAGTAAATGTAATTGTCAAAAGTGAAAAGTGAAAAGGTAAAATTAGGTAAGAGAGAATCCCCATGTTGGAAGCCAATCTTGGCTTAAAGAGAAAATGAGGGGAGTGGTTGAAATCTTTCAACCGTACGATATTAGTTGAGATAAATCTTCTCTAAATTAGTATATTGGTTGGATTGTAAATCTTTCTTATTGGTCTTAGTGCCCAAGTTGGGCATAGGAGAGAAGAGACTCTTTCAAAAAGAGTAATATATGTATTATGTTGGATTTCATAGAGAGAGAGAATCTCCTTTAGGGAGAGGAGGAGTCACGAAGGCCATTCGGCCTGTATTATCTTGTTTTGACTCATGGCAATGAAAGTGAGTCCCTATTTCTAGAAAAGTTGAACATTAATTATTAAGATATGGATGTGTTCTTCTTTCATTTCTATGCATAGCCAAAAAGGAGCTCGCGATTGGACCAAGATAAGAATAGATGGCATCATATATATAGTTTCAAGACAACACCATCCAAGATGGACATGGCAGATATCCACCATCTATCCTGAATGTAAGAGGTAAGTCTATTTTGTTCATTCTTGCTTGTAGAGACCGAGCCCATGTAAAAACTATGACAAGATTATTTACAAAGGCTGAGTCATGGGAAACTAGAATGACATTATTTTTATCCCAATCTATAAGATGGATGTGTTTCTCTATTTCATGTAAATTTGAGTCTCGGTGAATAAAGGATATTGGCATGCAGTCGAGTCATGATGGGATCACACAGTCTCGAATAGGGACGTTCTTGTCTACTAAGTAGAATTATTGGTGTCAAGGATTAGAGAGTAGAGGAGATGTCATTCAAAGGGTAAGGCTCAAACATAATGGATGGTTATTGACTTATATAGTCCAAGAAAAATGCCATCACATTACAGGTTCTCCCAGATCGAGACAAATAATAAGAGACAATCCCAAATAGGTAAAGGGGAGATCATCTATTTTGAGACATAAGATGGACATGGGTGATTAAATTTTGTTTTACCTAGTCTCAATGGGATGTCTTGGTCGATTCAATAAAATCCTTATTTTTAGGCGAAGAAGGATGCACCTGGGGAACCAGAATGAAAGCTCACCAAGTCGATAAGGAATACATATACAGTCCTAAATGGAGAAACTTGATTCTTTCTTTTTGAAAGGTCACCTAGGTTCTATGGAGGCTTATACACCTAACTAGTAAGATTATTTGAACATTAACAAAAAAATGCATACTAAAATTGCAGGCAGAGCCAAGCCTGAGTATATATATGTCGATGTCTATTTTCAAAAGCCAAGGATGCATAATGTAACTGCGAAATGAGAAAAATTGAGCCAAACCGAGCTAGGTAGCAAGTGTTGACAGTATGTATGTATAATAAAATCTGAGCCTAGAGATTAAAGCATCTATTATGTAAGGTTTTAAACTAAGGATGCCAGTTCACATGCTTGAAAGGAAGGAAATTAACATTCAATTTTAGAAAGTTCAATATCGTTGTTTGCAGTCTGATGACAATGCATCACTATCAAAAGCATGGAGATATTATCCATAACCCTTCACAAGATTTATAACCTATCACAATACCTTGTCCATTTTCCACATGGGGACTCAACATCATTGGGAAAATAAATCATAGTTCTTATGACTGACATAATCACATTATAACTACAACCGATTGTTTTACCAAGTGGGTAAAAGTAATACCACTTACCTATGTGACTGGAAAGCAAATTTCCAAGTTTATCCTTAACCACATTGCCTATCATTTTGGTATTCCCACCACTCTCATTATTGACAATGGAAAATCCTTCAAGAATAAAGATGTTAATATTCTTTACCACATGTATCATATCAAGCACAGATGGTCTAATCCTTATTACCCATAATTTAATGGTAAAGCTAAGGCAACAAACAAAAATATTCTATCCATTCTTAAGAGAGTTGTCAATAAACTTGGTCATGACTAGCACACTCAATTATATCCTACCTTTCAGGCATACCATACTAGTATCTACACACCCATGGGGGCAACCCTTTATTCCCTTATTTCTGGTAGTGAGTCTATTTTACCCATCGAGGTTGAGATTTCATCTTTGTGAATATCTTTGAAACAAATCATAGATGAAGAATCAAATCAAACATCATGTTTAAGTGAACTTGACCTCTTGGATGAGAAATGACTCAATGTTTTAAACCACCTACAAGTTTACCATAATCACCTTTGCCATATCTATAACAAATGGATTAAAGCCATGGAATTTAAAATTAGAGATCTTGTTCTAAAGTAAAATTAGTGAAACACTAATGCTAAAAGAGACAAGGAAAAATTTGAACCTAATTGGTTAGGTCCATATATCATTATTGCCAAATATAGACCAAGAGCTTACAAATTAACCCCAAAAGATGGAGATGATCTTGATGAACCTATGAACATCATGCATCTTAAAAAATTATATGCTTAAAATTGGTTCTATATGCTATTATTGGTATATCCAAGGTCGGAAATCAAAAATATCAAAATGCAAAAAAAAAGAGAACAAAAAAGCAAAAAACAAAACATGTGTACATAGATCGTCCACACATGAAAACTAGTTTAATGGCAGTTTAGATAAGTACCATGGTGAAAACTAGGTTTTTAGCACCATGTGTAAACCATTATCTATAACTACCCCAATTACTTGTGGGTATCATCCTTTAGTCATCCATTGTATATTTTCCAAGTGTGTCATTTTGTCCATTGTTAGTCATTTATCTTAAAGCATGTTAAATTTTGAGGTTGATATTGATTTTATGTAAACTTGCATTTTTTCTCATGATTGCAGAAAATGTCTTGCAACTTATTTCACATAATACTCAAAAAACAAAGGGAAAAGCAAAAAAAAAAAAAAATCATAAAACACTCTAAAAAAAATACCAAAAAAGTAATAAAACAACATAATTTATTCTTTTATTTTATTCAAAATGCTTAAAACATCAACATTCATCATGATTATTCAATATCATTGGTGGTACTATGTTTTATGCTATATTAAAAATCAAGTTGCTTAAAAACACTATCTACGTGCCCAATCTCTGTATCCTTAATATCATCAACATTAGAAGCAACTAAGGTGATTGGAAAAACACTTTAATACTTGCACTTCATTGTCTTTGATTTCTTTAGAGAAACTTTAGTGATCTGGGAGAACCTTTGTCAAAAATATGTTGACAAAGAAGGTTCTTGAGGAGAAATTGTGATAAGAGTCATGATCGCGCAATTAGGAAATATATTGGCAATCTAGGAAAATTGCACGTTGGGTGATCATGACTAGGAAAATGTGTTTGAAAGGGCTGAGGTGTGAGCGAAGCGGGCTCAAAAAATGGGAAAAATGAAAATTTCCCATAGTTAGTGAAAATGGAGGGAAGATATGCATGGGTGGAAAAAATTGCCGCCTTTGCATAAAAGCTTAAAAATATGCAATGGTAGCAAAAATTGCCACCTTTGCATAAAAGCTGAAAAACATACAATGGCAACAAAAATTGCCACCTTTGCATAAAAGAGGAAAAATATGCAATGGCGGCAAAAATTGCCACCTTTACATAAAAGCTGAAAAACATGCAATGGCAGCAAAAATTGCCACCTTTGCATAAAAGCTGAAAAACATGCAATGGCGGCAAAAATTGTTGCCTTTACATAAAAGCTAAAAAATATGCAATGGCAGCAAAAATTACTGCCTTTGCATAAAAGCTGAAAAACATGCAATGGCGGCAAAAATTGCCACCTTTGCATAAAAACTTAAAAAACATGCAATGGTGGTAAAAATTGCTGCCTTTGCATGTAAAAGCAAAAACAACACTAACTCTTTGAAATTTATCAAAATTTTGACATTCTGATCGCATCAAAATTGCAACAATTTTCACGTTTACTGGAAAATCGTAACCAAGGTGGAAAAACTTTCAAAGATGTCAGTCGACAAAACCAGAGATCAAGAGAAACTTACCTCAAAAGATGAACCTAGAGTGAAAAATATGAAATGGACAAGTTTCATAGGGTTGTTCCAAAAATGAGTGTAGCTAATTTTGGGAACAATAACTGGCTCCTGTTGGGGAACTTCCATTGATTGTAAAAATAATTGAAGGGAGTAGAAACCAGAATCTCCAGTGCCTTCATGCATGCCACTGGGCTATGGATTCATGCTACCCAAAAATAAAGGCACAAAAACAAAACAAAATGAACCAAACAAAACTAAACTAAATGAATTTACAAATATATAACTGCTCTCATCTGATACTTCAAAGATTAGAATGCTTCAGATGCCACCTACTATGAGGTAATGAAAATGGAGTTTCATCCTGATACACCAACAAGAAACCATTTTCACCCTAGAATCGATGATTGGCAAATGAAACTCTCCACCAAGAATCAAATTTTTTGTGCCTTCCTTTTGGTTTTCTCCTCTTGCCCCACGGTAAGACTCAATCTCTAGTATGAAAATCATGAATCCTTGCTCCCTTGCAGAAGAGTTTCTTTTCCTAATTTTGACATGCAGTAGTATGGTCCATTGCCATAATTCATTATTCTTCTATTTCAGTTGAGCTCATGATTTGATGGTCTCCATCAGACACCTGCCAATGGTTGGCATTATTAATTACACTTGGTCGAAAGACTAGTTTGATAGTGTACTTGTTATCTTTGAAATCAGGGTGAGGAACAATGAAGGTTGTAAGGATAGCCAATGAATTTACATGATTATGAAGCCCTCTGGGCACTACAAAAATATTGAAGGCTTTAAAACTTTCAATTTGATCCCATACTAGATTTTGGTAATGTCACAATTTTTTGTTCTTGGTTTGATGCAGATTCCTCACCTGATAAACCACCAGTTCAATATCTCCTTGGGTGTGAAGAAGCTTGACACCTTTGTCTTGGGCAGCCTTTAAACCGAGCAACAGTGATTCATATTCAGCAGTGTTGTTAGCATTGTTGAACTATAACTCATATGCATAAGGGAAAATATCTCCTTGAGGAGATAATAAAATAACTCCAGCTCCAAAAATGGTAGAAGAATTGTTGCCATCAAATTCTAGGATCCAAACATCATCAAAAACTGATCTTCTATTAGATTTTTCTTCATTAGAGAGGGAAGATCCTTTTTCATCTATACTATGCCTTACCAATTCTTTTGTTGTCTTGTTTGAATCAATTTTTGGATCACCACCTACAGGACTTTCATCTACTATAACAAGAACATCTTTAGTAGACAAAAAATAATTACCCCTGCCTGAAGATTCAAATAGAATTTGAGCTTCAAGGGTCAACATTTGGGTGACAATGTACCTCAACTCCTTCTCAGGGAGTAACCTCTACATGACACCTTTGACAAGGTTCCTCCCCTCAGATAGGTCCATGCTCAATTCTCCACCAATGTCCTTGAAAAAATTTCACCCAAGAATAATGCCATATGAGGCTAGGACATCAACCACTAAGATTGTCATTTTATTTTTTTTCTAGAAGGTTGTGAATGCAAACTGGGCATCCTTGATTTGTCCTAAAAGTGGCACTTGTTTGTTTTCCATGGAAAACATCTCCCAAAGATCTTGCTTAGTGTGAGACCAAGAGAATCTACCACCTTGGCAGGCATAACATTGTTAGAGGCACCAAAATATATTATATAGTTGTTCAACTTGTGTCCATTTATCAAAAAGGAGACATAAAATAGTTATGTCTTCCTAGGGGCAGCTGGAGGAGTAATGACAAGGTTATTCTAGGTGGATATGTTCTTGGTGGGACTAGGAGTTACTTTCAAAATTTCTTATCCTACAGAGATGGATTTATTCTTTACACATTCAACTAACCTATCCAACTTCTTAGGGTTGGATTACAAGAATTCAAACTTAGTCATTTGAATTTTGGTCTTCTTAACATGGTCGATTATGTCAAATGACTGGAAATGACTAATGATAGAGGAGGGAGATTCATTCTTCTAGTTTTAGGGGGGTGGTACTGGTCTGAGGATTTGAAGTAGAAGGGAAAGTAATATTTGATGTACTTACTTTTTTAGCGATCACTGGGTCCTTTGATTGAAAAGGCAGAGTGGTCCCTCTTTTAGTAATTGAAATTTCTAGTTGAAATTCTTCCCCTATTTTTTATTTATCAGTTTGCTAAGCTGATTGATTCTAGGACTGGGTGAATATAGTGTATGATCCATCAAATGCTTATGGCTTGCTTATGGCTTGCTTCTAGCTTCTTCTTGATAATTTTGGAAACCAACATTGGAGTCACCAGCTAATTTTTCTTCCCTTTTAGTGAAGAGATTAGCATCATCTTCTTGATCAAACTCAAGTTAGAAAGAGAAATCATGTTCAGCTTCAAGGTAACCAATTGCTGAGTTAGATGGTGTTGCTTCAATGGCAAGTTTCTCTTGTGAGGGAGGCAGACGATTTGGTTGCCCTTGATTTTTGGTAGCATTGCTTTGATATGACTAGTTCTAAAATGTCCTCCTTGGCATATCTTGATAAGGAGGAGCAAACATACCTTGGGCCATTTGTCTTTTCAAGGCTAGCAGTTCATTTGTCAACTTTTGCACCATAAGATCTATGGTGCTCATGGAAGAACTTTCAGAAGATGAAGAAGATTTACCTTTGTTAGGATCTCTTCTTATTTTTCTTACCAAGATAAGATCATTTTTCACCTCAGTGGCCAAATCTTGATTTGCAGTGAGATCCATAGGACCAGCCTACCTCAACAAAAAACTTCAAAAAGTTGCAAATTGATGAAAAAGCACTTGAGGTTTTCTGGTGTAGGCTAAGCAATTATAGGAATTCAGTTCTTCAACTTATTGAATTGTGTTATGAAATCCCTCATAGGCTCATGAGGTTCCTTCTTCATTTGCGTAAGCTAAGTGAACAAGGCATGTGCCTCTTTAGGGGGTTTGAACCTGGCCTCAAACTTGGCTTTGAGTGTATTCCAGTCAGTTATAGTTTGAGCTTGAAGGTGGTAAAACTACTCCACGATAGTGCCTTGCAAAGTTTCTACAAATAGTCTCACTACTATATCTTCATATTCCACACCTATCACACCACATGCTATGGATAAGGTATCAATATGCTCATCAGGATGAACCTTTCTGTCACCATAGAATTTGGGAAAATTCTTTTTTGAACTACGAGGTAGTTCATGTAAAGGTGGGGCAAGATTGAGAGGACCAAAGGAGTTACTCCAAGGGCCTTGGACTGCCATGATATGTCAATTAAATGGTAGGATAACAAATCTTAGTGGGGTCAATATAGACAAAACCTTACTAGTACTGAGACTAGAAGCTTCACCAAGTATGAGAGATCTGACGTTGGTAGGAGGGAAACTCCTGGTTCACTGAAGGTGAGATGGTGGAGGAGAAATCTCAAAATTAGTTCATCACACCAACTCAAATGTAGGATCAACAATACCTTGAGCTCTTTGACTTTGTGTATACAGTGGATCTGCTAGAGTGTAAACTAAAAAAGGACTGGAAAGGCTTTAGTTTGAAGCTTGAGGCTTCAAAGTACACATTCATTTCTAGTGGAGTGTGGAACTACCAGAATATGAATAAGGCTATATAATGGAAATGGATATAAAATAGAAATGGATAAGGATAGGAACTGCTTCAATCTGAAGCTTGAGGCTTTAGACTGCATGTAACATCCCCAGCGGAGTTGCCAAAAGCTATTGGGTGAATATTTTGTTCTGAACTAACTAATGGAAAAATAGTTATATCAACCATAGTACAAGCAAATTTATATAGCAAAAAGTCTAGGTTTACCACATCCTAATGAGATAAATCTCTCTTCTCATCAAGGGGAGGTTCCCTATAAATCACTTATATGCTATATATATATATATATATATATATATATAATTAAGTAGAAAATAATACTCAGGGTAGGATAACACCATCCATCTCTCTTTTTTCAAAGATGATGTTCACAGAGCAAAAGAGAAATCTTGGTTGATGACTAAAAGCATTCCTCTTCCTTCAAAAATAGTATTAGCAAATAGCATAAAATCTCCTCAAGTAGTGACTAGGTCTATGAGAAACGCATGAAAGCACAAAGTCTTTAATTGCCTCTCTCACTAATTCAAAGCATACGTAACAGTAGAGTGAAGTAAAGCTCAAAGTCTTCACCTAAAACTACAACAGATAATAAAATCACAAAGGATAAAAGCAGTTCAAAGTCTTTCTGATATCCTTCAGAATGTCTTTAGATAATTTCAACACACACACTTTGTTTATTTAATCAAACAAATGAGAGATTATCAAGAAAAAGAACATAATAATGATTTCTTAAATAACACAAATTATTTCAACACAAAGTCTGAAAAATAAACTTCTCATTCATTCAAGAAAATTTGATTTACAAACTGAGCT
Source organism: Torreya grandis (assembly GCA_037957365.1). NCBI lineage: Eukaryota > Viridiplantae > Streptophyta > Pinopsida > Cupressales > Taxaceae > Torreya > Torreya grandis. Next base: position 709,128 of record JARHVA010005588.1, on the reverse strand, counting down.
CAAAGTCTCAAGAAGTATCTCAATTTTAGCAGAGTTTTTGCTCTCAATTATCCAGAGATAAATATCATTACAAAAGAGGCTCCCTCTATATATATAGGAAAAAGCCTTCAAAATTGAGAAAAGACTTAAATACTAAAACCTAGTCAAAGATGAGTCTCCGTTGACTTTGTGACTTTTCCAGATTTTTACATGTATTTACTCATGATAAAAGTACATGTACAAATGTCCCAAATCAATTACAAAGTGTATTTTGAATAAAGCATGAAAGAACAACTTCAATCTTTATTGCCAATCTTCTTCATTTCATGGCTGGGATTGCTTGATTTGGTTCTCTCTATGAACTCGGCCATATCTATGTGCCCGATCTCTGTATCCTTAATGTCATGAACATTAGAAAAAATTGAGGTGATTGGAAAAACACTTTGATACTTTCACTTCATTCTCTTTGACTTCTTAAAATAAACTTCAATGATCTGGAAGAACCTTTGTCAAAAATATGTTGATGAAGAGGCTCTTGAGGAGAAACTACGATAAGAGTCATGATCGCATAATTAGGGGAAATATTGGCAATCTGGGAAAATTGCACGTTGGGTGATCATGACCAAGAAAATGCATTTGAAAGGGTTGAGGTGTGAGTAGGTCAGATAATGAAAGGGACACAGGCTCCAAAAATGGGAAAAACAAAAATTTCTTAGAGTTACTGAAAATAGAGGGATGGTACGCATGGGTGGCAAAAATTGTTGCCTTTGCATAAAAGCTGAAAAATATGCAATGGTGGCAAAAATTGACACCTTTGCATAAAAGCTAAAAAACATGTAATGGCAGCAAAAATTGCCACCTTTGCATAAAAGCTAAAAAATATGCAATGGTGGAAAAAATTGTCGCATTTGCATAAAAGCTGAAAAATATGCAATGGCAGAAAAATTGCCGCCTTTGCATAAAAGCTGAAAAACATGCAATGGTGGCAAAAATTGCCACCTTTACATAAAAGCTGAAAAATATGCAATGGTGGAAAAATTGCTGCCTTTGCATGTAAAAGCAAAAACAACACTAACTCTTTGAAATTTATCAAAATTTTGACATTTTGATCTCATCGAAATCACAAAAAAAAATCACATTTGCTAGAAAATCGTAATGAAGTAAGGTGGCAAAACTTTCAAAGATGTCAGTCGACAAAATCGGAGATCAAGAGAAACTTGCCTCAAAAGATGAACGTAGAATGAAAAATACAAAATGGACAAGTTTTGTAGGGGTTGTTCCAAAAATGAGCATAGCTAATTTTGGGAACAACACATCTCATAGTCTATAATTACATCTAGTTATGGTCAACAATAGCCAAATTAATCATCATACCCCATTATGGTCTCCCCTTCATTAAATAAATAATTATGTGAGGACCATCTAGAATATGTTACATCATTTCAAACTATTTCATCACCCTATCTAGGATATATCTCTCTATAATGTACACATGTCTATCGATGATGTAGTAATGGGTCATCATGTAATCCATATGAAGCTCCTCATGAGGCCACTACCACATAATCTCTCTATATGATCTCCAGGGAATCTGGTCATCACCTAGATCATCCACCACTCTCTTATAAAAGTCTAGATTGCTTAAATGTATTATGTGTACCCTGATAATCATATGCCATGTGTATGCTAATGGCTCATCCTCCTTTCATGTGCTCAGATACCCAACTAACCTCTCAATCACAATGTGCTCCCAACACTAAACCTATAGTAATGTAGAAGGCCCTATCTCTATCTGACTTGAATAAACAAAATGATGTAAATCATGGTATAGATGTGGTAAAATACATGGACACCATGTGAAACTCTCTCCCATCTCTATCATATCTCCAATCATATCTAACAATCTAATAAGACATAGTCTCCCTCTCTTGTGAGGAAGAAAAATGACACTGACAACAAACATGAGTATAATAGTCAAAGAATACATATCTAAATCTCTGCAATAGTCTACATTGATCCTACCTCTAGCCACAAATATTAGGCCATCACCAAAAAATTGGTGTAAAGTCACATCCTAAAGACTTTGTCCCTAGTAAACAAGTCTACCCTATATCAGAATACCTAAAATATGATACATGTCCTCAAGTGTAATAGTCATCTCCCCAATTGGTATGTAAAATGTACTCATCTCATTATATCACCTATCTACTATTATTGTCAATAGAGATCTATCATCTCAAACCTCCAGCATCTATGCAATCTCAGATAAACCACTTGCCTCTAGAATGACAAACTCATACTCAATGAAACTATCCATATGCACCATAGCTACATAGCTCCACTCCTGCATCACCATCACTGGTAATATCTCTTGAAAATCAATAACATTAGAATTTTTTTAGTTTTAAGTCATCATTATGTCTTTCATTTTCTTTACCATCTAAATACTTAACCATAACAAATAACAAAATCAACTAAAAAATATCTTCATTCATTACAAAATCACTCTTGCCTTTTCCAAACTTGCTCTTGGCTTCTATAAGTTCATTTCTAACATTCTCTTTTCAAAATCATTATTAACCTTAATGAAATCACTTTGCAGAACAATTATTTCATTGTCATGTTCAATGATTTCACTATAAACTACCCTAATGAAATCACTAAAATTGATGTCGAAATTGCCATTTTCAAAATAGTGATTTTTTTAATTCAATTTCAAGCCCTAATAAATACTAATAAAGTCCAAAATTTTCAAAAACCAAATGACTTAATAGAAGCCCACTCCTCTCAAGTCTCTAGAAACATCTCACTCTCTTTGTTTGATGCTTGTGGTGAGGAACACCATCCATGTTTCCTTACAAGGATCAACATGAATCTCTCAAAAAAATAATTCTTAGCTACTAACCTTGAAGATTAATTTACACAAATGATTTTCTAAACACCATTTCTTCTTCTTATATTTTTCTATCTTACCAATTATTTTGTCTCCCTCATCTAGCCCATTATTTCATTCATCTAGATCAGTCAAGCAACATTACATCAATTTATTTTGAATTTGTATTCAAAATATTACAATAATCTCTCTATGTAAAATTAACAAAACCATTTACAAACTCAATACCTTTTTTATATTTATAGATGCATAGTTTATTATTTTTGGAATATATCATTCCCACACTCACTCAATTGACCCTTGCATCATCAGTAACAACAATAAGTGTGTAATCTACAAATGGTTAAACTATTATTTTCAAATCCATACTCTAAGTTTTTGTTAACTAGGGGAAACCTTTTTACACAACCAAAATCTTGAAAAGATGACATCAATTCAAACATAAAATGCTTTATCATTTTTCCACATCATTTTAATCATTTCCTCTTTTCATAAATTTCAAGTGTGTGTTCATGTTCTCACACAAACCCTCGAGGGGGAACCATCACACTCATTTTCATTCATTTGGGCAATATTTTCTTTTTTAATCATCAACACTCTACTTCTTATACTATTCTTCGAAGTAATATTACTTCACAACAATATTTCAAATAGGATCAAATGTAGACACCTAAATTTTGTTTAGTGTTAAAATGCACCTAATCTATTTAATAATTCTTCTTAAATTAATAAACCACATTTCCTCCCAAATTAAAATTATTGTATAATTCAAAATATTAAATAAGTCAATTGTGCACCCTTAAATCCTTATTTCAAATAATAAAGTCTAGATTTTTCACCTCATCAAAATATCTCCCACCTCCCTCATCCCAACCAAATCCATAAAATTCTCCACCTCTTATGACTCATCCCTTAAGTTGTCAAACAAACTAACTTAGTCTTGTTGAGTCAGCTAACCAACCCCACTCTTTTCTCAACCATTTTGAAAAAATCTTCATCCTCATGGGTGAGTAATCATTAGCCACCATTGATCATTTAGATCATTGAAAAATTCCAAGTGATCCTTCTCCAAACATCTATAAATAAACTTTCAAGTCTCTATTTTCAAGCATCCTATCACATCACAATATCTAGAGATCACAATGAAAATTAGAAACCAGATCTCTACACATAAGTGAATCAAAGACTTCCTTTTGCACCAAAATATTTCCCATTATCTCTTTATATTGGAGGAGTGAGCACCACATATTTGAAACAATAAATCAAATATATATCGTAATGGATAAATATTGTGCATTTAAAGCATAAAGTTTATGATTTTTATTTTCTTTATTTGTTGCTCTACCATAGTTTGATTTTTATCTTAGATTAGAATTAATTTACTTTATTTGCACATCTAAATTTGATTCATACATTTTTGGCACTCTCGGTGGTATCTTTCCCACATATTTTTATCTTTTTTTATCATAGTTACACTTAGATAGCATTTCTCTTTTGGTTTGTGTTTTTTATGTTTGTATTTTGCATTTAATATTTCTTTTTTTTAGTGTTGATATGAGATAAAAGTTGATATTAATTATTTTATATTTGACTATGTGCACTTCTCTACATAACAACAAATTTTGGAGATTTAATAATGAAATTGTAGAGCATAATAGTGAAATTGTCTTATTTTCTTGCATTTTTATATGTTTTCTATTTTATTTGTAGGTTAGTAACATTTTTTTTTTAAATAATGATTTTTTCATCATCTATAACATTTTTATCAAAAAATAATGAAATCGCTCCTTCTTGCAATGAATTCATCATTTTCTGAGATGAAATCATATTTTTCTATAGTGAAATCATGTTTTTTTTTAGTGAAATAATATCTTTGGATAGTGAATTCATTCTTTTATATAGTGCATTCATCATTTTTGGATGTGAAATCATTACTCTTGGCAATGAAATCATCTTGTAAGCATAAGTTATTTTATTTTTTATTTTCTGCTTTCTATGTTTTTCTTGTGTTAGTTTATTTCAATTTTTCTTTTTCTAATTTCTCTATGTAACATCAATTTTATAACATAGATGTGTTTTTTTCTTGTTTATAATGGTTTTTCACTTGTTCTATTACAGGTTATCTCATTTCTAGCCAAAGCAAACATTCTAACAACTTGTTTGCAAAACTCTTGCTAAAGAGGATCAACAAAAATAATCAATAAAAGAGAATTTTTCTTGTTACTAATATTTATTATTTTTATTTTTAAAATTTTTAGTAATTACATTATTTTTTTTTATGATTATATAATTTGCATATACTCTTTCCTTGGCATTACATTAGTAATGATACTCAAAAATCAAAAATATTTTAAAAATTGTTTGTGTTATCTAAGTAATATTTGGGTATGCTCTTTCCTTGGTGTTACATTGGTGACAAAATTTGGAAATCAAAAATGGTTATATACTTTTTTTTTTCTTAGGGGCTCTATTAACCATGGATTTCACCACCATGTAGTAGGCCAAACCCCATTTACCAATGAAGTATATAAATCAAGATCTAGTTATTTTAATTGCCTAAGTGGTTTTGTGTTTTAAGCACATTATGACATGAGGGGATTTCATGCTCCAATACCTAGGTTTTTAACAACTAACTCAAAATATGATAACATCAATTATCAACACACTAAGACCCCTATGGTTATATTGGGCACTTTGAGACAAGACCAAATAGTGTGCATCTACTTTATTAATTTCTTCCATGGTTTTTCCCCTTAGATAAGTTTGTTTAAACCTTATGTCTAGGATAACCTTTTTGCCATTTGACTTTGGTGCAGCGGTTAGTAGTTAACATCGATAAGCAACTTTACACACACCTTCAAAACTAGATTCAGTGGGCCATGGGAATGGCAAGATCTTCCATGGTTAGTTCCTTAAAATATTAGGTCACAACTAAGAGCACAGATGAGTAAGTGAAAATGGAAATCCCAATAGTTATTCATGACCCTTCATCCTAATTTTCACCCTTTATGTGCAATTACTTGTTTTTTTAGAATATAAGCTTTGTGTATTATTTCTTTCTTGTGTTTGACATGTATCCTATTTTTAAAGTCATTTAATAAACTTTCAAGTGTTTTAAATTCTTTGTCAATAGTGTTGACCATTGTAAAAATAATATCATCTTGGAACCATAACACAACCAATTCCATCCTGCATCATAATGCAAATAATTTATATTATAATCTAGAGTTTAATCCAACTAACTTTGATTCAAATTCACACTTGAATCAAATCAACCATCAAGCCAACCAAATTCTAAGTTTGAATATGTATTCAAACTGAAACCTCAATCGATTGTGTCATAATATGGATAATTTTTCAAACTTCCTAAACAACCAATTCAATCCACATCATAACCAATCCATTTCTTATTCATGTTCACCTATATAAAAATATCAAAACTATAATTTAGAGATAACATCAAATCAATTTATTGATTATAATAATCAAACTTCTTTGAATTGTTATTCTAATCCTACTCCATCCACCTATCATATACCACCCAATATAGATCAAACTATGTACATAGACCCATATGGTTCTAATCATAACATCAACATAAGTCAAACTTTTAGTCCATCCTCACCATCATTTTCTAACACTCATATGTACCGAAAAAACATTCACTAGTCAAATTCCAATGCAGTCAAATCCAAATACATTGCACCCAAAATCAACCTCCCAATTTCTTTGCCCATCAAAATCAACCTTTTTGCAATACTAAAAATCAATTATTTGATTTTTCATCTAGTTCACCCCAAAATTCAAACCTAAACTTCTTCACTAATCCCCAAAGATTCACAAATCCAATAAACTAATTCTTCCAAAATCAAGCAACTTTTTCAACACAATTCATTACTAGTGAATATCAAAGCTTTTCCCAACAACATCATTCTATCACTAGTAATCCTTCATTCCAATCAAATTTTCCATCCACTAGTTACAATTCCAACATCCCTTATCTCACCAACTAAGATATGATAGACACTGAATACATTATAAATAACCCACATCTATTCATATTTGAGAAACCAAATTTATAAATATGTCAAGATGTCTTTCTAGATACAAATCACACCATCTCATTTCCAAATCAAAATGATAACCTTTCATCCATTATTCACCAAACAATGATTTTTTATCAAATACCTATTTTTGATGAGCATCTAATATTGACTCAAACACCCTATAATCCACCTATCGAAATATCATATGCCTTCAAAACAACACCCAAAAATTCACATTTTTGAAAGGCTCTTCATCTAAGATCAAACATTTCTAAAAGATAAATAAAAAGGAAATATGGTACTAAGGCACTTCGATAGGATTTTCTAATGGTTTCATCTAAACCAAGGACAAATATAGTGTCCAAATTAGATATCCACTTTCTTTTGGGGTTAATAGAAATTTCAACATCTATTTTGGTCCCAACTATAGTTTTATCAGTAGACAAAATTTCAAATGATAGTGACAAAATTATAAGTAAGGAATAATCCTCATCCATAATCAATACAGATCCTATTAGCAACATTAAAGCAATCTATTCCATTTTCATCAACACTATTCTTCCTTTTCCTATTAACATTATGCTACCTATACATGTCAACTAGAATCCATACCAAAAGACCTCATTGGACTTGTCTCATGGAAACTTATCAATTATAACATCCATGAGAGCATCCCATTTGGAGATATGCTACTCCACCAACCATTGCTTGAAGCCTTAAAAAGCAATCAAAGAACACCAATTGATGCACAAATAGGTTCTTTGTTTCTTGAGGATAGTTATACAAAAACATTGAAAACACCAAATTAATTAAGATAAAAACCACATGGAATGATCTCTCATACATATTACAAGAAAGAATCTTAACTCCTATGTTACATACTTATTATGCCAACCTAGTGGAATGGCATTACAACGAGTTGGATCATGACTTTGAGATTAATTTTGAATCACATAACAATCAATTTGAATATTCTAGATTCACTAGGGAATTAAGAATAGTCAGCACAAATTTATCTTATTTTGAATTTTGTATCATTTGGTGGTTAGTTAATAGTAATTGGGTGAGGGATATTGTCTTTTGTACATATAGAGAACTTATTATTCCCTGGTTCATAATACTCTTTAATAACATAGCTTGTAGTCCTTATCAAGAAAGCCATTTAGATTCCATGATGGGTAAATGAACTATAAGAATATTTCTAGAGTTCAAATTTACCATCAAACACATCAATGTAGGTATAATTGATAATTGTGTTTTTCCAAGGAAAACCAAAGTTAATACTAAACTTTATCAAATTAAATTAAATATGCACATCTTCATTCAATAAGGATTACTCAATCGAGAGAGACTCTTCAGATGGTTTTCTTAGTAGCATTTGGTGGGTTCAACAACCTCATCCTAGTCAAGTGATATTCAAAGTCAACAATAAAATTGAAATAAAAATTGATGAGGAAATCCAATCAAAACAGTAATGACTATCTAGAGTAGGCATATGGTGAAGAGCGAGAAAATTAGGTAACTTACATGTCTTGTAAATTTTTATTAGGTATAGATGTCCAAATTGAAAAAACATAAAATCATAAAAAATACCAAAAATAGTAAGTTGTTATTTGTCAACCCCTTGACACTTGGGAGCACCTTGTTTATACTCATTTTTATCTTCATAGTATTTTATTAAACCATCATGTCTATTTTGTCTTCTATATCAATGATTATGTTTATTGATTGTTTAATTATCAGTTTGCATAACATAAACATTTCAAATTATAGCTTATTAAGTCATTTCAATCTTATCATAGTAGACATTTTTCAAAGTTAGTGTTACATTAGTTTTTAACTTAAGTCTTATGAGCATTGTAAATATTTTTTATACAACTCTTTGCTAAACTTACAACATACCATCCCATTATTTTATTTATGAGATTGCCCATGATAAAAATATCCTTTTGAAAATTCCTTTTTTAATCATAAAATATTAATGCATGATACAAGAAGAAATAGGATAATTTACTTGCCTATCTTGGTCTTCGATGATAATTCCTTGCATCTTACTAGTTGCATGGGGCCATGATTAGGTGGTTTAATTTTTCCACATATCAAAACATCCTTATTTCATATATATATATATATGTGTGTGTGTGTGTGTGTGTGTGTGTGTGTGTGTGTGTGTGTGTGTGTGTGTGTGTGTGTGTGTGTGTGTGTGTGTGTGTGTGTGTGTGTGTCCATATCTCTGTCCCTTTGTTGATCTTTAGTGACGAGTCTTCACATCTTACTAGTTGCATAGGATTAACATTGGGGAGAGATATCCTTACTCACCTATCTTTAGTATTTGGTAATAAGCCCATGTGTTTACCTGGTCACATGAAATTGCATATTGGGGGTCATAAAGCAAATAAAATTAAAAAGGATGAATAAATAAATATTTCTTCAAATAGCTTGTTTACATGTCTATGCTACAAAGGCAATACAAATATATTCAATTTTATCCTAGATATGGAAGATTTGGGATTTTTTTTGAATTTATACTCCTTCCTTAATCCATGTTTCCTTCAATTTATACTTTAAGAAAATACCATCTCTTAAGTAAACCTCATGAATTTTACCCAATAAGTCCTATTATTTTTTTAGATGTTGAAGCAACATAAGATAAATATAAATTTTGGAATTAAAAAAATTCAATTCTTAATCTATAAAAAAGTTTTTTTTTTAATTAGGAAAAAATTGGAAATAATAATGCAAATACAAAATGAAAAGTAAACCAAATCACCATAAAATCAATTAAATTTCTATTAAATAATTTGATTGGGCAAGGAAATAAAATTGGATGCAAATAAATATTTGAAATAAGAGAAATATACATCAATATAAGCAAGCAATATACCTCCAAATGCAATGGATGTACTATAAATTTGACAAGATGATTATATTTGATAGCTTCAATGTTGGACTAAAATGAAGAGCTCAAGACTTGTATTAATGAAGTAAATAAATTGGTAGATATGATTACATAAATTTTTCATGGCTTGTGTATGGAGGAAGGGTATTTAAATAGAAGGTGGTGAGAGGAATGGATGATCAGATTTGAATATTGTGGAGGTAAAGATCAATTGTGGAAAATATTTGAGGAATTAATTTTTTAATGGGAGGGGGACTCATTTAATATCTAAGAAATTAAAAATTCCTTATAAAATCCTAGAAGAATTGGTATGGGGTTCTAGAATAGTATTCAATAATTATAGATATGTTTAGTCTAGTTAATGAAGGTTAGGCGAAGGAATATAAATGGGATTTGTAGGAGTTAGTGGAGGATAGTGAGATGAAATTAAAATTCCAAAAAAATGGATTATTTTATTAGTGACGTAATAGGGGTGTAATAAAGATGTAATAAAATGACTAATTAGCATGTATGGAGGGTAAGGTTAATGTGTGATATGAAAAATATAGGAAATATTAGGTTAATGACTAGAAGAGTATAATGTTAATTAATATTATTAGTAGGTGAATTTGAGATGATATTGATCGTAATAATTACCAAATACCATCTTGTTCTACACTCTCAAAGTATCTTTTAAAATTCTCATCTTTTGATAAAATTTAAACATAAAAGAACCTATTCTAGGAACAAACCCTCACCAAATTGTCTTAGGTTGTTCTTCAAATTCATGATATTTGAGTTACATGATCTAAAACTTAAAATGAAAAAATCTCAATAAATTTATCGTTCTTAATGGATAATGTTTTTTTGATATGATCATAATACATTTAAAATAAATTATTCATTTAAACAATTACCTTGTAACCATATGTAAGACAAAATTAGGAATTTGTATGTTCATTATGAAATATTTCTAAACACATTCCTCCTATCAATCAATGCAAATTTACCTATTTTTTGAGGAAGACACATTAATGAATTAAAAGAAATAAAATCCTAAAAATATTTCTCCAATTTAGATTGCTTCAAAATTCTACCCTTTTGTTGATCGATTCAAGAATGGCATTAAAACCACCCTCAAAAAAAATTCCTTTTAAAAATTTGATTTAATACACTTGAAATCATGGTACACATCTCTTTTTTTCATTTTAGATTATTTGGTCCATATGTATTTATAATCAACCCTAAAATATTTTCTTTGTAGCTTTCACATGCCACCTAATTTACACCTTTCAAAAGTAAATCTACTTATATTTTATTAAGATTCCAAAAAAGACCCAAACCTCCTAAATTGCCTTAGCATTACTTTCAAAACATTTCCAAATTTTCTATTTTGAAACCAATAAATATTTAATATCCTTCTTTGTTAACTATTTTTTTGCACTAATACAATTTATGAATTTATAAGATCAAATTGGTGATTAAAAATATGCTTCTTATTAAGAGCATTCATGACCCTTGCATTAAATAAGAGGAATAACATGATATTCATGAAGGATCCCTCCCCCTTGATAATAGGTCAATAGAAGCAACTCTCTTTTGAGATAATAATGGTTCATAAAAAGGATCTTGATTCAACCTCTATGCCTCAGTTTTCCTATTTATTAGTTTTTTTTTTGCTATACTATACACTTAGGAGGGGTAAAAAATTGATTAAGCTCAATAGTTTAACTTATCATAACCTCCTCATAGATAAACATGTTGTTTTTAATATATTTAAGAGGCAAATTTTATGGATAAACATTTCACACAAAGTTAATATCTATTTAACTTTTTTAGTAGGATAATCAAAAACACCCAAATCCTAAAAATGTAATGAATTTGTAGTATTTATATATAACCAATATTATATAGCATCTCTTGAAATATAATCCTTAACTTTGATATCTTTCATGTAAATTTTTAAGACTAATTTCTCAACATCATTTTAAGGGTAGAAGTCTCCTTCAATATCCTATAATCATTGCTAGTTTTTTGTTTATGTAACTTTCCCTCTATACTATGTTCCACCAAAATATTTTGAGTTTTAACCTACATAGAAGTATGCCTCATTTACTATTTCTATATCATTAAGTCCATTTATATAACACTAATAGCCTTTGTTATTAGAGGTAAAACTTGGACCCTATCTTTTTCCAATTCCTTCTCAAAACTTCTATCTAATTATTCTTTAATCTGATATTACTTATTGGATATATTGGCACCAAAATCATGAATCAAAGTATCTTCTTAACACATGAGTTTTGGAAAAATAATGAATTTAAGAAATATATGTCACCTTTATCCTTCATATTTTATTATTATAGATATGTTGATTCTTATGGTGTCAAGGTCCTTATCGAGAATATAAATATTTACTTTGTTAGTTTTATGAGCCTATTGAGAGTTAACCACTCCCTTATGGCCCCATGCCTCCTTTCACAAGTGGAAACCATCCATTTGGATATTGGTAGTGGTTTGTGGGAAATAATTACTAACATGATTAAATTATTGACACTTAAACATCTTCTAAAAAAATATTCACATTCATTTTGTTGATAAAAATATTCTCCCAAATGAAAATTGAATAAAATTTACCAATGATTCCTAGAGATTAACCTATACTATTATTATTTCATATATATGTGAGTGCATAATATTCAATCTAGGATAAATTGAGAAATATTATCCCACAACATCTCAATTTTTTTTTTAAAATCATATTGCAAATATTTAATAGATAAGGCATAAATTTTAATCCATACTTGTCTAAAAATACCTTTTTGTCCATGCCCCTAAAATTTATCCTTCCATGACTATACCACAATGGTTTTATTAAAATGTCACATATTATTTTGTATATAATTTCATTTATATCATTATTAATATTGAAACTTATCAAGAAAAAATCTTTTGGTATAAAATAAAAGGATGTAATGATCATTCTAATCTAATATTTAACCATTCACTCATTCATTGTTTAAAAGTCTACTATACCACCTTGAAGTCTTCCTAGAATTTCATTATAATTCATAGAACCTATAAATTCCACAAGCTTAATGTGATCAACCATCACCTACCTTCTAATCCAAAACTAATTAAAACTTTAGAAAGCCCCATTGGATTTGAATATTTGCATCCAAAATGAACTTTATTTGAGTTGGATGTTGTCTATAAATGTTGATCCAAAATAATTTTATTTTAACTAAAAGTTGTGGATTGGATTTGACTAAAATTAAATTTATTTAAATGAGAATATTTAAATTGGTGTTGACCCTAAGAAACCTTATTAGAAGCATAAGCTATTGATCTGTATTATCCCAAAGAAAACTTATATAATCCATTAACTAGAATAAAATTACCAAAAAGTCCCTCTTCAATATTCTTATTTGAGTCCTTAAAACCCTCTTTCCTATGATTATTAAAATAAAAATTATCTTTATGAAATGAATTATCCTTTGTAAAAAAAATGTTTTTCCAAATAAAGATCCTTGATGGTCTTTATAAAAAAAACTCATTCTAAAAAAGAGTATTATTTTTTAAAGGAGAGACAAGAAAATTAAATTGCAAAAAAGGATTTTCTGATAAATTAGACTTTAAATATTGAATATTCCCATCTAAAGGTTTATGAATTTCCAAATCAACCCTTCCGATAGAATGACATGTTATGCTTAGTTTTTAGAGCTCCACAAGCACCATCTTGGCATGATTTACCTTAATATTTAGCAACTCCATTTTATATAGAATAAGAAAAATAAAATGTGTTACATGAATCAAATTTTGGGTATCTATGCCTCTAAATAGCTTATCAACTAGAGTGGATAAATTGAATTTTTTGTGTATCATATTAACCCATTTAGTCATCCATTGACTATCATAAAACACTAAAGAAAAAATATTTAATTCCATCACATTCTTACTTGTTGGTGCATCATTTAAAAAGATCCAAATCTTATTGCATTCTTCTAATTTTATATCTATATTATCCGAAATATCCATAAAATCTTTACTAAGCCAAAGCAAGTAATATTCAATGTGATAAGTGCCAAACTTAAAAACATAGTTATCTCAAAATAGATTTGCAGCTCTCAAAAAAATAGAATGAATAATTAATCATTACATTTTTAAAATTTTGAATGAATTGTTTGGAGATTTAAATATGCTTTCAAATTATTATCCACCCCATCCATGGCCTTTAAGAATAATTATTTTTCATTCTAAATATTAATTACAATGATTTTATAAACTTGGATACCCCCAATGGTTATTTATAAAAAAAAATAATATTATTATTATGAAAATCATCAAAAAAAATTATTATCAATAGGATATTTGAAAAATAACTTAACTTCATTGATTTCACTTTCTCTATAGTTTTTTTTATATAAAAAATGTTAATAATTTCATTACATATGGTTATTATAGGGCTATCAAATCCCTTAGATCCATCTAGTACGACCACTTCAACAACATCAATTTCCAAAAAAATAATATCTTCTATAACAAATCCTTTAAATATTTGAGGAGAAATTTAAGGATATTTATATCCATCCACAACTTTGGTTTCAACAAAAACATCCTTATTTTTTACAAGAACCTCATCTATAACAATAAACACTAGATCCAAAGGAGACTTAGTTAATTCAATATAAAGATCTCCACTAGATATATACCATCCATAACTTCATTCACAACTATAACTAAATAATATTCAAAAATTACCCTCTATTAGGGTTCAAATCTTAGATCTAATTTATGATTTCCACTTATTGTCTATTAACATTAAGTTATATTATATATTTATTTATAAAAGGGTAATACACACACACACACACAAGTTTCACAAACCTTAAGAATAGATGTTTTATATTATATTAGGGTTAGGACTTATGATTAATTTATTACCCTCTTATGGATCAAAACATTATCCATATGTGTCCATTCTTTGAATTATACTTTGTTTCATTTTATAAATTCATTATGTTCTACATAAGTTATACCTTTTGATTATACCAATGAATGGACATATTTTGATCATGATTGCATGAACAATGATAATGCCTATGTAAAGTATGATCATTATTATGTAAATAATGATAATTAGTATGTGAGTATAATCATTATTATATAAATAATGATATCAGTATGCGTGAATGATGATATTAAGGATTAGTATTATAGTTATGTATCATTGTGCAATGGTAGAAAATGAGAAATAGATCAAATTGATGTTATAATTAAAGACACTAACTCTCATTTCCATTATATAGACCTTTATAATAGTAATGAAGTATAAAAATAACATAGTAAAATGGAATCAACAAACATACTTCTTGATATTATAAAGCTTATGAATAAAAAAATATTAATGTTGTTTTGATATAATTAAAAAATGGATAGATGAGATATATGTCTCATCTCATATTTTTTAGAATGTTTCTATACCTCGCAATGTTATGATTTACAATAATATTTTAGATAAAATGACTTGCAATGATGAATTTATTTATATAAAAAATGATGATGTTTCTAATACATGTAGGAATTAATCTAATGATATGCAATGTGATGATGTTTCTAAGTAATGCAATGATAGGTATGCTTGTAGTGAACCTATTACACACATGTTTGGGATAGATGTCAAAATGGAACCTATGAATTATCCATTCTAATTTATAATCATGCATACTACTCATATAGTGTCAATGACGCATGTAATGTATAAAATCAAAAAACAAGTTACTAGCTTATCCTTAGAGGCTATAATGGTAAATTTGGTAATAATTTTATAGTAAGGATACTTATAGTATGAAGGATACTTAATCTTCCATATCCAAGATGAATTATTTTTTATATGATCCTCTTGTTTGATGGATATAGATATCCTCATACCAAACATTTTCACACTTTATGTCTTTTCTTGGAGGTCATTCATGTGATCGGATAGTATTGATAAAAGCCATTCATCAAAATTTAAAAATCAAAGCCCTATATTGGTTTTATGAGTTACGTAGTGAGTTTATATGTTTCTTTGTAAAATTAAAAGAGGTTTTATTATCTCATTTAAACAATATTAGATGTCATAAATTGACACTATAAAATCTCCAAAACTTTATCAAGGTCATGATGAACCCATCAAAGATTATAATTTAAGATTAAAAAATGCATTACATTTCTTAATTTATCAACCAAATGATTTATAAAAAATAATTCATCTTTAGTAAAGTAATTTTAGATATACTTAGGATGTAATCACTCTACCATACATATATTTATTTTTATAAACTTTACATGGATTTCTTTGCCTATGAGAGTGATCTTATACATGCATATGCATATGAACCTTTTACTTCATAGATTCACCAAAGTCAACAACTTCAAGTATCCAAAGTGATTCCCCATCTAAAAAGGAAACTTCATATAAGAAAATTAGTAAGGAAAATAGTTGTATAAATTCTGCCCCTTTTATAATTAACCACCTAATACACTTTTGAATTCTTAAGAATAAACCAAGTTATATTTTATGAATGTTTATTAATAATAAATTAAACAATTTTTAGTATGATGTCAATTATTTCACTTCATAGTTGATGTTATAATTAGATTTATTAGTGTGTTATTAGTTTATATGGATTCTTTTATTCACATGTTTCCTAGATTAGTTTTTTTATCAATTTTGGACACTTTTTGGAAATTCCTAAAAAATAACAAGAGGCACCTGTTAGAGTCCAATTCACTAAATGTGTACTTAATAAAACTCAAATACTTATCCATTCATCTTCAAAATGAAGATCACACTTTTTATATTTTATTTAACTAAAATTAAATTTATTTGTCAATTTCTTACTTTATAGGAATTTGGTTTGCCTAGCTTATTTAGCGTGAATGTGTTGATTACTTATTATGAAAGGCATTTTGCACGATGACCATATATTGTCAATGAGTCAAAATTGTTATCTTGAGTCTATTTTTAGTTGTCTTATAGTTAACTTAGTTTTTAATTAAGTTCTTAATTTACCATTCACTTTATGCTTTTTATCATCTTAACTTGTCATGCAAGTGACTTGTAATTGGCTAATTGTAGTCTTTCTTATTAATAAAAGATGGTGCCATAGTTATTATTGGATTTTTTTTTCATATTTTTATATATGATTTATTATTTAAGGTATTCAAAAAATTAAAAAAAAGTTTTATAAACTTAATTTGATGTTATTCAGTGCATATTTTGTCATCAATCACACTTATGATACTACTAAATAAATAACTAGTAATTCTAGGAAGATTAGATGATATATAGCTTCATTTTCAGATTAATTAATATTTTATTTTCACTCCACACAATAAAAAACTTAATTTTATATCAAAACCTTATTCATGAATGGTTTATAAAAGTTTTAATCCATTATTTGGAGAATCATGGCTTCAGTGAATTTTGCTTCTATGAATATTCACATTTTCAAAGGTGACAACATTAAATATTAGACAAATTAGTTGAATACAATACTTGTTTGGAAGGGTGTTTGGGATAATTGTATCCATGGATATATAAAACCCATATATTAGAATACTTGTCTCAATATTAGATTAAAAAATAATAAAAATGGAAGAAGAAAATGTTGATGCACATGGTTGCTTCTATCTCTATAACACCATAGACCCAAGCATCTATCCAAGAATTTTTGGATAAAAAAATACACATGAGGCATGGAATAAATTGGAAACTTGTTATCAAGGCTATATTAAGGTAAAATATTCAAAATTCTTAACTCTTAAAAATAATTTTGAAATTTTGAGAATGTTTGATAATGAAGATGTTGAAAAATTTTGCATAAGCATAAATGACTTAGTGTATAAAATAAGGGTTTATGGAAAAACCATAAAATATAAGGTCATGATAAGGAAAATTTTGAGATATTTGACTCAAAAATTATTGAATATTGTGATCACACTCAAGGAGTGTAAGGACATGAACACTATAAGCTTGTATGAATTAATGGGGTATCTTTTATCCTATGAGGATAAGATGAGACTATATGTAGGAGATCTAGAACTTGCACTTGAAACCGTGAAAATAATTTAAAAACCCAAAGATAAAAATTAAAATTATAATCAAGGGATTTAAATTCAAATTCAAAATTAGAAATATCAATCTAATTTCATAGGTAAAATCAAGAGATATCTATCTTGTTATTATTGTAAAAAACTAGGACATTTTATTAAATATTTAAGGATACTAGAAACAAAAAATCAAGTTAATCAAGAGGTTGAAGATAAGGCTTTCAAATATAAAAAAAGTGAGGAGTAAGATCACTCATATTATTTTATCACATGTATTATTAGAATATAGGGTTGAAATAATTTTTCATATCTTGATTCAGGTTTCTCGAATCACTAGACAAGTCATAAATGCAATTTCAATAAGTTAAATAATTTATGCCAAAGCCAAATGCATTAAAGTTGAAGGAAAGGACACCATGAAAATCACCACAAGATAATGTAAGGTTAAAATAAATAATTTTTATTTTTCTTCAAATGTATATTTTAAGAGTATTTATCAAAATTTCTTAGGATATAGTGATGAAATCAAAGCATACAAGGTTTATAGTGCTACTAATAAATCCAAAAAATTTTATAGGGATTGTAATTTTTTTGAAAATGATATGTATGATGATTATAATAGTGTAGTTATAGAGGTCATAAGTTAAAGGATATAACCTCTTTAAATTTATTTTTAGGCATTACAAATTCCTTGTCATGACCCAACCTTACGGGATATTGCATATTCTTATTGATAGACTTGATAACATGAATTATTTAACTATGATTCACATTTGAAATGCATGTTGTAGATAATATTCTAGTTTTGATATTTGATTCAGTCATCATGGTTAATTATTGTGACTCTAGTTTAACACTATAGTAGATGCTTATGTTTGATTTACTCATAGCATGCTTTACATTTTTACATAATTCATATTTATATTATTATTATTACTATATTACTATATTTCTAGATAGTTTTGATGCCTTTTTTGTGGTTTTAGGAATAAGGTATATAAGCTAGGCTCAGGGTTGGACTTCAACATCCAAGGTGATAACTAAGAGGTTAATAAGTAGTCAATATTGGCACCAACAAGTAAAATTAGATCATAACAGATATATAAGACATTGGTCAATATTGCATTTTTGTAGTTGTCTTTGTGACTATTTTTATGTCCTTAAATGTTACATTTGGTCACTATCATGTTATTACATGTTGTGCACAATGGTCCTATTTTTCAATGTTGTGTGTAGTTAATTATGTTTAACCTTGTCTTTTACCCCATATAACCTTAAAATTTTTAATTAATTTCATTCTTGATAGCTAGTGTGCTTGATAGCCTCTTTTTGCAAGTTGTTATGATGGTCTTGGTTGTTTGACCCCTTTTTGTGTTTTGACTCATTACAATTACATAGAAACTCCTAGGTGGTTATGATGGTTTGACCATACCCTTGTTGGTCTATGATGTAGTTGTGGCTTTGATGTCCTTGGTGGACTAGACCACTACATGGTCATTGACTTGGACTTATCACTTGTTTAAGTAGGACCACTAGTCATGATGACTAGGACCTATGTAGTCTTAGTTGTAGACCATGGGACCCCTTTGTGTGAAATTGGAATTACTCAACATGCATGATGAAAAAATAATCTTCATTGACATAATGTTTTGGGTGGTCATTATTATTTTTGGTTTTGATATTGGTTGACCCTTTTACCAAAGCTCTTGGTCAAGCATGCAACTTTTTAGGAACCTCAAGGAATGTTTAGAGCTCACTACCTAAGAAAAACACTAGGTTGAGCAATTATGGAAGTTGGGTAAGTTAGATGAGATTGTATGATTGGTTGGCATGGAGGTTTTAGGCTTGGTTCACACTCTAATTTTTTTTTGGGGTCGTATTTGGTAAAGTGTGGGGGAAGCATGAAACTGCTATGATGACCTTTAATGATAGCTAGGAGCAGAAATGGTGTCTATAGTGGAGAGTTAGACTGTATGGATCACTTCTTGGTGAGCATGGTAAATATTAGGATTAATGGCACTCTACAAATAAGGAAATTACTTCCATTTCCCCATGAAGGATGGCATTTTGGAAAAATAAATAGATTCTAGTTTTTGTTATGCAAGATGTCTTTTATTAGGTTTTCTAGTCTATTCATGTTTTGAGGGGGGTTTTATGGAATGAAAATAAAAAATTTATAGGTTGATGATGAAGTTTAGGGACTTAATCATGGACCTATAACTCAATTTAATCAATTTCCTTCCTTATTGTTATGTTGGATTGTCTTTAATTAAGTTATTCCTTTTTAGCGATGGAAAGTGTAGACACTAAAAAACTACACATTTACAGTTTTTGATGACTAAATGCCTCAGGACCCCCTAAACCTTCTTAACCCTTAACCAACCCCTCTTAACCTAACCAAATCACTATTCTCCTATTCACATAGTACTATTCAAAAATACTATTTGAAAATACTATTCACTATCACTATTCATTGTGGGACCAACTATCACTATTCATGATGACATGGCAAGTGACATGTAAGGTGATTTGGGATGTGATATGGCAAGTGACATGGCTTAGAAGTGAGGTGGATTGATGTGGGACATCATACCCCATCTGAGACCCTTTCTCAAGGTGCATAATGACCTCATTTAAGCATCACAAGGGTCCCCCCCTGAAATATGGAGAATTTCCTCTTAAGAGGCCATCATTAAACATGTATTTTATCTTCACACATGAAAGTGGCCTTAAAAATTGGATGTTAACCTATTTAGTGCTTTGGAAAAAATAAAGGTCACTATATCCACCCAATTTTTACTTTTTAACCCAAATGGGAAACCCATGATCAAGGTGGGAATCCCACCACCCTCATATTTTGAATCATTCATGCACCCACATGGAAAATGGTGCCATAGCTTGTGGGGCATCTCTTTAAATTATTGTATGAAGACAAGAAATGGTGGTGAAAAGTCTTTTGGCCTCATTTAGGCCCATGTGCATGATTCCCATTCAAAATTGGACTCATGTGCAAGGTGGGAGACACACCAAACCAAATGAGAAACC
Organism: Torreya grandis; assembly: GCA_037957365.1. NCBI lineage: Eukaryota > Viridiplantae > Streptophyta > Pinopsida > Cupressales > Taxaceae > Torreya > Torreya grandis. The sequence continues at coordinate 688,190 of JARHVA010005588.1, read as the reverse complement.
CATGATCAAGGTGGGAATTACACCACCCTCATATTTTTACTCATTCATGAACCCACATGTAAATTGGCACCACATTTTTTGGGGCATCTCTTTAAGTGCTTGGATGAAGACAAAAAAGGGTGGTGAAAAGTCTTTTAGGCTCATTTAGGCCCATATGCATGATTCTCATTAAAAATTGGACTCGTGTGCAAGGTGGGAGACACACCAATCCAAATGAGAGACCCATGATCAAGGTGGGAATCCCACCACCCTCATATTTTGACTCATTTATGCACCACATGTGAAATGACACTATATTTCTATTATTCCCTCTTTTGGCATGGTTCTTGACAACAAATGTTATAAATACCCCCCCTCCTTTGCCCAAGATTAAGTTGGAATTCAGTATCTACTTATTAACATCTTGTTTTAGGTATTTTAATAAGGTCATCATTTTGGAGGTCATCCACATCTTGGAGAAAAATAATTCAAAGCAACGAAGCTCTATCGAAATTGCCACAGGATTCTTGCATCACATCATCAACAACATCAACCACATCGACAAACCTCATAGTAACCTTATTTATTTTTTATTTCATTTCAATAATTTATTTAAGTCCTTAATTTCATTACCTTTACCTCTACCTCCTTTAACACCTTTTCCATTGTAATTCCATTTACCTCCTTTTCCCTCTTTGCACCTTTGCCACCTTCACCCTCTTTGTCCCCTCATCCCTTTGATATCCTAGCTACTTTTTGTTTTATCTTTTCAACCATCCATCCCTCTCATTTTATTATCCCAATCAACCCCAACCAAACCATTATTTTTACCCTCATCAAATTACCAAACTTAAAACCACAACCTTTTCTTAACCAATTTTTAGTATTAGTATAATCAAACTAGTTGCTTTATTTTGGTTAACTTAGCAAAGCATATAATTTTATAAATTAATTTTTTTTCATTTTATATATTTTATTTCAGTTTTAAATTAATTTCATGTAAATATATTTATTTTATCATTTTTACTTAAGTGTTTTAAATAAGGTGGATTGACAGCCTCTTAGAAAGCTTTCGCTTATAGGATCTAGCTCATATTAGGCAATCCACCCATCTAATTTTTAACAAACAAGTTTCTTTTATTATTTTATTATTTTTAGGTAATCCTCCCAAGCCAAATATTATATCTCCATAATCATTTATATTCAACATGCACATATTCAACAGGTATTCTTCCACACCCTTCTTAACTAGTTTCTTCTTTTCACACTTAAAAAAAAGCAAAAATTAGACAGAAACATTTTGGCACTCCCGATGGAACCCTTGAGTTTTCTTGGGTCCTTATATGTTTTAATACATTTATAATTTCATTATTGAAATTCATTTAATTGAATTCTTATAAAATTAATCTTCTTTATTTACAAAAAAAAGAAAGAAAAAAAAAAGTTTTAGTTGCATTTTTATAGAAAATTAAATTTTAGTACATTTCTAATAAGAAAGAAAAGAGCGTTCATCATAGTATTAGGATTGTATTTTCATGTTTAATTTAGGTGAATTCTATCTATTCTTGTCTTCATTAAAAAAAAATTTAAAAAAAAATCTTTTGGTTAAAATTGAGTGCATCCATTGACTACTTGCTTGATTTTAGCTCACCCAATTTAATTAAAAGCATTATGAATTAATTGTAGTTCACAAATGTTACACAAACCAAACCACTTTCAAAAAAAAACATCAAAACATAATTGATACAAGGCCCAACTAGGATTTCATCACCTAATGGATCACCTTATCATTTCTCAATTATCTTACATTTAATCACTAAGGGGATAACCAACTCAGTTCTCTGATTGAGTATAAACTCTAAAAATTGATACATATTAGCTAAGCAACCACAATGGATATGGGATTGTGACATGAGGGGTGAAATCCCCAAGTACTAGGCCACTTAATCAAACCAATACATACTTCTATTGAGTGCCTAAATATGACCCAAAACCAAACATAGACTACTTTGTTTAGGACCTATTCAAGCTAATTTCCTCTTCACACTTTTTTGAGGCATAAGAAAAAAGAGAGATTAAAAAGAATCCTAGGATTTAACGCATTCTTATTGAATTCATTATTTTCCTTGATTATTTTTATTTATCTTTATTTGAGGTGTGAGAATGTATCATCCTTTTCTTATCTTATTATATGGTTCTCACTCGCAAACACTAAAAAGACTTTGAGGAACAAAACCCACCACCAAATCAACCATCACCAACTTATACCTCTTCATCCATGGAATTCATTTCCAAACCCTTGAACTCTGCTCACTCTTCAATAAGTCCTATTCCAATAGTCTTAGGAGATGTAGATTTTACCACTTTCCTAAACAACAATCATGTAGCCTTACAACACTACTTAAGAACCACATCTTACCAAATTCCAATTTCAACCCCACCCATAGATCCACCTTATGACATACCTCTCCACCTCATGGATAATACCTCCACTACTAATAGAACTACTCAAGCTTTAGTCTCCCAAATGTTATCATCAACTAACAACTCCCACCAACCCAAACTACCACTGCCCTTATACTTCTTACTAATCACTCCCCCATAATAAGAGGGCCTACCTCTGGCACTACCCATCTTCCTCTATTTACCTCCAATCCATCAAAAACTACTCCACTTCCAAGCCTTGTGGTGTCTATACCCTTCATGTTACTACCAATCAACACAAGAATCACCACCCTTCCATCGGCCACTAACCCAACCACCACTCTAGCCCAACATGCAACCTTTAGTTATCTTCATAACCCACAAGGGTATATGCATACTATCCAACCACCCACCTCCACATACCAATATATATTTTCCACGTAACCTCCAAAGACCACATACCAATATGTGGAGTCATCTCATCCATTTACTAGTTATTCATACATTGCCTAACCTCAACAAGACATACCATATGACTACATATCATAATAACCTCAAGTAGACTTCATAAATTTGATCATGGATAAGATGACTACCCTTGATTCATCCAACTATAGAGCCCATAATCTCTTATCCTATGATCAAATTTGTAATGAGATTATTTACCCTTCAGTCCCCATCAGACCTTATCCATCCCAGTGGGAACTTCCAAAATTTACTAAGTTTAATAATAAATAAGACCCTAAATAACATTTAAGATCATTTAGGCATTGATGCTACTTGATTTCGCATGATTATGCTCTTCTCCTCCATACCTTTCTTATGTCATTATCCAGACCAACATTGGATTGGTATAGTATCACACCCAAACATTCCATCCTCTCTTTCATCTAATTAACCCAAAACTTCTTGGATCACTTTCTGATCAATATATCTAAAAAAAATTATATTATTGGCCTCTACTCTATTTGGAAATTTGATGATGAATCTATTATCAATTTTATGGCTCATTGGATGAGTTTAATCAACCAATTTTCCTTTTTTATTTCTTTGACTTGAGCTTATAGAGATCTTACATTACATGTCCAAAGCTTCCAGACCTTTGATGAATCTTTTACCATGGCTTACAAACTATAGAACATAGTTATTGATAAAGGAAGGTTAAAGTTCAAGAGCAAGAACTCAACTTACAAACCCAATGAGCCATTTTCTTCCAAACCAAACAATCAAACCAATCCCAACACTAAAAACAAAGCAACTACCAATACCATTATCTTCAATGTTGCACCACTACCATATACCAACCAACAAAACCCAAGGAACTAAACCTTTGACTCTTCTAATTATTCAAACCAAAACCAAAGGAACCAAACTTGAAATAATCATAAGAAATTAACTCCACTTGGAGAGCCCTATCCTCCTATTTTGGAAAAGTCACTAAAATCCAATATCATCCAACTTCCACCAATTAAACCACCCCAATAATTTGATGTTTCTCACCCCATACCAAGTTGGTATAATGAGAATGACCATTGTGTCTTTCACTGAGTCATAAGACATGACATCAATAGGTGCAACACCTTTAAATACTTTGTCCAATCCCTCATTAACAAGTGGGAGATTACATTGGATAATCCCAATGCACCACCAAACTAGGCCCTTGACATATTATACAAGCCTTTTCCTAATCATGCTCCTTTTACCCCTTATCATGAAAATAAACCATAACCATCCCATGAGGCACATACTATTAATTTTATTACTAATGAACCCATTTTTGAAGAAAACATCACCTCAACTATCTCTTTTCCCATCCCCTTAATGGAAGGGGAGAAATTGCCTTCTATTTATTTGGACACCCAAAAAAAAGGATCCACCATATCCAAACCTCCATTGGAGGATACCACACTTACCTCCCCTATCATAGAACCATCCACACCCTCTTTGGAAGCTAGCTCATAAGAGAATATAAATTCATCCACCCAACCTCCAATTTCAAAACCTTCTATCAAAAACCAAGACAATGGTAAAGGAATCATTCCTTCTCCTCTACCTGAGGGATTAACCATTAAACAAAATACCCAAGTAACCAAACCCCCATTAAAATTTGAAACAAAAACAAATAAAGAGGTAAAAATATCAAAAGGTCTAAAACCCTGAATTTTGCCTCCCTTAAACTTTCCCTCCATTTTGGGTCCTCATCCCTCTACCTTGAGTAAGAAACCCATTATTTTTACCAAAACTAAACCGCCTTTATTGGTCACACCTTCATACTTTCTTTCTAAGACACCTCTCCTCACTACACTAATGATTCCTAAGTTACCTATCATGCCATCCTCTACTTCCAGCTCATCAACCATCTTGCCTAAACCAAAACCATCAAAGCGTACCACCTTACCCAAGACACCTATCACCAAACCCATGTCCAAACAACCTTCTATCTCAACATCTAGATAAAAAACTACTAAATATTTACCACATTTAGTTGAGTCCTATTCAACCATTCTACAAAGATTGTTATGAACCTCTTCCTTGGCCTTACCACCCATAAAACCATTCAACCCTTCACATCTTAAACCATCATGGTTTAACAATAATTTGATTTCCTATATCATAAGACACTTAGCCATGACATGGAGAACTAAAAATCTCTCCAAACTCTTATCCATCAACTTTACGATGAGGATGATCTATTAATAGATGAACCTCCTATGCCACCCCTACCGACCCAAATAACAACCATACCTACCCACTCCTCCACCTTCATCTAATAATAAAGGTGAGTTGAACAAATCCACTATCTTAACCTCTCCTATTATCCATACAATCAATGTGGTCACAAGATCACAATAGAAGGATAAAGGAAAAGATAAGGTGTCTATTCCTTGGACTTATCCCTCGCCAAACTCCTACGCCGTTAATACCCAACCATCTCCATTGTCAAATAAACCCAAGGTGTCTATCATAGGTGCCTCCCCATTTAACCCTCCATAGCCTAACCTATATGCAATACCCATCTAGAAAGCTATCATTAAGAAGCTTCACCAAACTCTATCTAAAATAAGCTTGTATGAGTTAGTCTTTACCTCTCCCCATCAACACCAATCACTCATATAAACCTTGCAATCCATCGAGGTCCAACCCAATGGCCCTAAACCTCTAGCTATCTTTTTTGGTTCCCTTCGAACTTCCAACCTTGTCACCTTAAAAAAATCAAAAATACCTTCTATTCATCTAAAGGATCCTAATTCCCCCTCTTCATTATGACATACATTAATCAAACTTGCATCAAAAGGGTGATGATTGATGGAGAAGCCAACATCAATATTATCTCCTCTCATGCATATGACTAGCTGCACTTACCCATGAATATCATGTTTGAAAGAATAATGATCCTTCGCTCTTTCAATGATACCATGGCTACTACCTTGGGCATAGTTGTCCTCCATATCTATGTAGGTCCCCATACCATTCTTGAACATTTTTATGTTGTATAAGGAGAATTTTAATTCAATACTTTACTCAAGCACCCTTGGATTCATGCCATGAGTTGTGTCCCTTCCACCATACATTGATGTGTTAAATTTGAGCATGAAGGGAAAGTTGTGACTATCTAGGCTGACCCTAGTCCTTTCACATCTTGAAATATGACATATCAGCCTAATGATGTCATTCTTCCTCATTAATCCACCTCACAACCATCTGCTAATGACATAACCCCACCAACCAAAACCTTTGACACTTCCACACCAAATGTTGATGAAGCTGCTACTAGCTTGTATAACCCTTCTTCCTAGATTCCTATAGAGAACCCCATGATAACCACATTCCAATGTCTTTCCCTCAAAGAATATAGACTCTTATCCCTAGATGCCTTCTCTCTTCCCTAAGAATATGGGAATCTAATACATGACCCTTAATATGACCCTAACATTGGAACCATCATCCCCTTTGGGCTCCCTAACCATCAAACAAATTTTATCTATGGAAGACTTGATCAACCACTTCTAGCCCCTACCACTACTTTATCCATCTAACCATTTACCTCTAACTTTTCCTATCTTAGCAAACTAGAGTTCATTAAGTTATATCTTCATAGATGTGCTTGGAAAGGTTTTGGCCTTAGTTTCTATGAATAATGGCCTCATGAGCTACCTCATATCAAAAAAATTCAACCTCATGAGTCATTTGGCCTTGGGCATGAACCACCTAAATAACCCACCAATTCACCCAAACCCATTACCACCATGGAGGAAGATATCTCATCCTCACCAACCCAACCACTTTCCTCACTTGAAGATCTTGACATCATCCCCCCTAACTTTTTTTTTAGTCAATACCATTAGTTTGGGCCCTCTCATCTACCAAAAGGGTGGCCAAACCAAAGTCATTCCACTTGTACACCCTAAAATGGTAGAGAATTATTCTCCTACCATCAACACCACCAACATCAAGATGATTCCATTCTTACCTACCTCAATTTTGGGGATTCTTTTATCCACAAATCCCTTCCTCTTGAGGCCTTGACCATGTAAAATGAATCCACCATGGATATCAATTTAGGCACTTTGGACAACCCTGTATTGTCAAATTAGGCCAATCAATGAATGTCGAGAAACTTTGAGACTTATCCTCTTTTCTCTAAGACTATAACATAGCATTCACTTGGTCTTATAGTGATATGCCTAGGATTGACCCCACCATTACTACCCATAACATAGTCACTCATCATGTTTCCAAGCCTATTAAATAGAAACTTTGATGCATGCATCCTTACATAGGCCTTCTCATCAAAGAAGAGCTTCAATGTCTCATATCTGTATACTTCATTCAACCCATTAACTACCCCTAATGGGTCTCAAATATTTTACCTATCACCAAAGTCACTAGGGGTTTACACATTTATATGGACTTTCATGACCTTAACCTCGCCTACCCTCAAGATGAGTTTCCTCTACCTAGCATTGACTAGTTTGTTGATATTACAGCTAGCCATGAGATGTTTTCTCTCATGGATAGGTTTTTAGGTTATAATTAGATCTTGATTGCTCCTAAAGATTAGAACAAAACCACCTATACCACCCCTTGGGGAACTTTTTACTATAGAGTCATGCGTTTCAAGTTAAATAATGCTCGGGCAACCTACCAATGTGCCATGACTTATATCTTCCATGATATCATTCATAAGATTTTATAATATTATGTGAATGACCTTCTTAGGAAATTGAAACTTTAAAAAGATCACTTGACTATTCTTACAATCATATTTGAATTCTTCATCCATTATCATGTTCACCTTAATCCAAACAAATGCATTTTTGGGGTCCTTTCAAGAAAAATTCTTGGCTTTATCATCTCTCTTCATGGAATCAAAGTATACCCTGCAAAAGTCACTTTTGGACATGCCTCCTCAAACCAACCTTAAGTAGCTCTATAGCCTACAAGGAAAACTACAATCTATTTACCATTTTATTTTCTAATTTTCAAACTAGTGCTAACCTTTCCATCACTTTCTAAAGAAGGATACCTCTTTCAAATGGTATAACAATTGTCAAAAGGCCTTTGATTTGCTCAAATAGTACTTTTTGTCACCACTTGTCCTCACCCCTCCTAATAATGACTATCCCTTTTACCTCTATATCTCTACCACTGACCATTCCCTAGGGGTAATTTTGGCTTAATGAGATGAACAACAAAAAGAGAAATTCATATACTATATTAGCCACATGCTTGTAGAATATGAAACTCGATATACACATACCAAGAAACTCTGCTTAGCATTGACCTTCATGTCCACCAATCTCTTCCACTACCTTCTCAACCATAAAACCTAAGTTATAACTAATATCAACCCACTTAATTACATGCACTTTAAACCATACGAAAATCAATGTATGACTAAGTGGATCATGCTCCTAGCTGAATTCAACCTTGAATTCCTCCAATAGAAGTTGATTAAAGGGCAGGTCATTACTAACCAATTGGCCAAGCTCCTTTACCAAAAAACCAACCACCTCTTCTTGCCTTTTTGGATGAGTCTATTTTGACTCTTTTTTAAGAAGATGGCATCACCTACCAAATTACCATGTTCTTCAATGGCTTAAAGTCCCAACAAGGAGGGGGTGCCATAGTTATTCTCATTCTTCTTGATGATGAACCCCTTCCTCTCATTCAAACTTGACTTTGAATACATCAATAATATGGTTGAGGAAGCCCTAGTGATAGGTATCCAAACTATTCTAACCTTAAGAATTAAGACAATCCATATCTTTGGTGATTCCCAGCTTATGGTCAACCAAGTCAATGGATCTTATCAATGCAAGAATGATGTATTGCAAAAATATAAACTTTTAGTTGACAAACTCTTAACATCATTTAAACATTACTTGGTCTAATTCGTTCAATGATATTCCCATAAATTCATGGATATAATGGCCTACCTTACTTCCCAGATCCCTTCTCAGCGTTCCAATTCCAAAATATTTGTCACCATTCATCATTTTACCACACCCTCTTATAGCCAATCTGGCCTCCCTACCATTTATAATGTGGAGGAATCCCCATCCAACATTTGGTATGACCAAAATTTTAACTACCTCAACCTAGGCATCATTCCTCTGAACCTCTCTAGGAACACCCACATAAACTTTGTTTAGAGTACATCTCATTACACCATATTAGGGGGAATCCTATACAAAAATGGTTTTGATGGTCTCTTTCTTCATTGCATATGTAGCCATGAAGCTTCCCACACCATCATGGAAACTCATGATGGGATTTATGTGGGACACTTTAGCAGTTTAGTGGTTGTTAAATGTATCCTTCACCTTGATTACTATTGGCCCACCCTCAACCAAGACTATTGTGATTCTACAAAAAAGTGTGTTAAATGTCAAGAGCATGCTGATTTGCATCACGTGCCAACTAATAGCCTCCAAGTATCTAAGGACTTTTGGCCTTTCTCATAATGGGGGATTGATCTCATTGGGGAAATCAACCCCCATTCTTCATAGAGGTATAGCTCCATCATCATAAACACTAAATACTTCACCAAGTGGGTGTAAGTTATTCCTCTTATCTCGACCAAAGTGGAGAAGATTATCAACTTTATCAACCATCATATCATATGTCACTTTGGCATTCCTCATAAGATCATCATCGATAATGGAAAATCCTTAAAAAATAAGCAAGTCAAAGGTTAATGTGATGCATTTAGCATCGATTTAAGCTATTTCTCACCTTAGTGACCACAAGCAAATGGATAGGTGAAAGCCTCTGATAAAATCCTCAACAAAATACTAACTAAAGTTGTTAGTGCTTCGAGTCAAGATTAGTATTTACACATCTTGTTCACCTTATGGGCCTATTATACAAGTGTTCAAACCTATATGGCTGCTACTCCCTTCTCTTTAGTCTTTAAAGCAAAGGCAATTTTGCCTCTTGAAGTCAAAATTCCCTCTCTTCGCATATCTTTCCAAGATCTTATTTCTAAAGAAGATTATCATCAACACTGTTTAGCTCAGCTTGAGCTACTTGATGAACATCATTTAGTATCCCTTACCCACCTCCATACCTATCAATATCATATCAAACGTGCTAATAACAAGCATCCCAAACAATGAGATTTCAATAAAGGAGACCTCATCTTAAAATAAAACCAACACGTGACCAACATAGAAAAGAGTAAATGAGGAAAGTTTAATTTCAATTAGATTGGACCCTACATCATTACCCATAAGTATGGATCAGGAGCTTATCATTTGTCTTCTCTCAAAGGTAAAACAAAACCTGAGCCTCTCAACACTTCGCATTTTCATCCATTTTTTTGTTAAAAAAGGATCAAGATCACTCATTTTGTCTAACGTAAGCTCATCCCTTAATTATGAGATTTTAACCTTCACCCATCTTTCTCCTCTCCTTTTGAGGATAATTGATTACAACATAGAACCATGAGATTAACCATCATTGTCATAGCCTAATCCTAAATATGGGTACCATGGATCTACCCATAGGATGGTTCTTATGGATACTTTTTATCTCTAACAAGATGGAATCCCATGGTCATTGTCTCTCAAAAACCATACCTTTTTATATCATTAACCTTCTTATGTTAAAATTCCACCTTCATAAAGGCAAACCTCTGAACCTAATTAGACTTGTCCATGTTTAAAAACATTGCATCCAAAAACAATTTGGCTACTAGAATATTACTTGGGTCAATATCTTAAGCATTGTAGATTGTTCACTTGATGGACAGCTACCCAAAAACAAAATAAAATTTTTCAAATATAAGGTAGACTTCTGCCTTGAAAGACAATTATCAAGAGCATTAAACAAATCCAATAAGCTTAGACCACTCCCTTGAAGGATGGCTAAGATAAATTTGTCAAAAGTAGAGCAATTTCTTGGAAGCTTCCCACGTTGATCACCTTCCCACATACATCAATAAAGCAAAAGACCCACTATCACAACAAAATATAAATCCATAATTAGCTCTCAAGTAGCATAATAGGTTAGAAGTTGCAATCGGATTTCACATGTAGACTTCTTGCATTGATCAGTCTCCATCTAGCATATGATGTGGACTTGTCTATTACCATTCTTAGGCCACCTATAGTAGGGTCAAACTAATTCACATGAGGTTATCTTACATATCACCCATTACCCTTCACACCACCTATCACCCATATTCCCTTTAGACTATCTATCAATTAGGGGATTTAGAGCTTACTTGACACCCTGTGATCAAGAAACCTTTTTTTATCAACTCATGACCACTCATGCATAGCATTTGAAGGGCTTATATTCATTAAGTCAATTCCACTTTGGGTGTTTTTTTAGTCCTTATAAAAAATAAACCATCATTCCCTATTCTTATATTAATGTGATTAGTTGATGTTTTCATCATAACTTTTACCATCCAGTGTTGCAACAATAATAATCATTCTTTTTACATTAAGCAAGATTACTACAACCATAACCATAACATTCATAAGTATCCACATAACCTTAAGCATGATGACATTCAATGAGTGACATCGAACACATTTTGTACATATTTACAACAAATTATTAAAAAAATTATTTAGGGTGCGAGGAGTCACATGGCACATACAAAGTTATCAGACTATCCACACTTTTCCTAAGGCCCCTACACACATTATTTTTTACCTAAGCATTAGGTTAATTTTTTGATGACTCTAGATTTATGTTTAGCCATCCTTCTACTTGATTATTCCCTGAACTAACATTCATAACATTCCCTATCTCATTAGTTGATAAAGGGTGTACTCTATTCTCCTCTTCTGCATTCATCCCCATAGAGCGAGAATCATATTCGGCTCTAGGTTTTTCACCCTACTTACCTATCATAGTGATTGCATCCCTCTACTCTAGTTTTTCTATTTTCATAGGTACCATCGATTGTTGCCTCAATACACATCCCCTTGGATAATGAGGGTTCCCTCCATAGATAGGTTAATGGTCATGTTCTCTAGCACTACATCTTGCACACTAAAATTCTCACCTTCTTTGTTGATGTAGAGGTAAGAGTTCAGGCTCAAGCTCAGGTTGTGGGTGCCTTTCCTCTTATTCTTAATCTAATAGTACTTATGTTATCTCTATTATAGTTATAGTATCTATTAGATTTGTTTATTCACCATATTAATTATTTTGGGTCATGTGGTTGTTGATTATATGTACCAGTATTTCCATTGTTTACCATCTTCAAATTTATGTAGTTCTTTGCACTCTCTATAATCGGCAAAACCAAACAACTCAATGATTAATGCTTGTCCTAATCATGATTCTTTAAATAGAATACCTAACCATTTTTCCTCACTGGCATGATTCTCCATTCCACTAACGAGGAAGGTCATATGATGTCATTGATTCTATTAAATAGTCTTCCCACTTGAAATGGTCATGTCTACTTATCTTTTCATATGGATACGTCACCTTCAATTTAATTGGTCATCTTGATAAAGCCATTATGCACCATCATGATATCTTTTGTTTCCTTTATCATCTAATTCACATCTAATGTCTTTCATTAATTTGTCATCTTATGGTCTTTGTGGGCCTAGTCATCATTTGCATCATTTTCACCTTTAGCCTGGTTGACATAAATTGGCTTCCAACCATGGGTCACTATAATGATCACGCCTTTGAAACTACCACTATTATTGGTGGTGGTAACTCCAAAATGCTTGTTGTTTTATAAGCTCCCCCATCTGATCTAGCTATATAACCAATATCTTAGACCATGTAGCTCCCTGCTACTAGGTCCTCATCTAAGTAGAACCCTAAGTCATCAATTCCAAGGAACTGTGATAGAGGATGCAAACATAGCCACCTTTTATCTAGCCTACCCATGCAGCTCTTGGGTTAGACATGGTCCATCCTCTATCACTCACCATGCTACCAATTTTCCAACTCATATAATCTACTTAGCCATCAAAAAAATTCTTTGTAAGTCATCACTTCATTACGACCTTTAAAACTTAGCTCATAGTGATAATGACCTTTTATCAACATGACTATGCATATTATGATAAACATGCACCTCTTAAAACTTGTTCATAGTGATAGATGTTGGTACTATACTTATACCCTCACATAATTTTAGATGGCGTAACCTCCTTACAAAGGCACCTCTTCTTTGGATTAGCTCCATTGAAGGTCATTTGTGGTTCTTAGCATTATGTTCCCTTCTAATTTATCCTACCTTGCCCATCCATGTCTCTCATCCTACTAAATGTGGGATCATTATGGTAACTATTCACCAATTTACACCATGCACCTTCACTATCACCTTCAGTAAAACCCAAAAGCTCTATTTTATAAAACCTTCTCCATCAACCCAAACTAACCCATGTGGTCTATCAAATTGGGGTAGCCAATTTGAGCACCATTTTCAAACACTAGCTGAATTACATTAGCCTGATGTCCATTGACTATGTAGGTGTTGCTTGACTTCTAAGGGTGTTTAGCCACTAACAACTAATTACCCTCCCCTTTTCCTTCTCATTAACTTCCATTAATAGCAATGCCCTCTTGCCTAGGGTGTCCTATGTTAGGGAATCTTTTGATTATTCCTATCATCCTTGTATTTTAACATCATCTAATAATTCCTCTTCATTTTTCCTCCCTTACTAGGAGAACTACATTGGCCTAAGGTCTATTTGGACTATGTAGGCAGTGCTCATCTACTGAGGTTAGCTTGGCCATATCCTTTACTTTATTTGCCCTTCTCACCTAATATATTTTCCTCCACCCCTCTACATATCTCCTCACCACCCCCCTCCCTTTAGCTTTTCAATATATTTTAACCACTTTTCTAGCTTGTCAATCTCTTTTAACACAAGGACTGGCAACCTTCCTCACTAGCCCCTCTTATCTCCCATAGAGCCACCACCTACTCTGCTTCATTGGCCTTCTCAACACATTTCCTTGTGCATGATTCATGACTCACTTCCCCACCCTCTTTTTGCATTTTCCCCCTCTCTCTCCACATTTTACCAACCTTGCCCCTATCTCCTTTGTCTTTTTTCCATCCTCATCATTTCCCCATGTCCTTGGCAATTTGTCACACCCTCTTCATCACTCTCATTTCCTCACCAATTCCACATCATACTATGCATCTTGAAATCTTTTTGTTTCTTTTGTTGTTTCACTTTTTGTTTATGTGTACCACCATTCTCTATCATTTTGCCACTCTTCACACCTTTCCCATTTTCCATTCTTCTTATTTTCTTTATTTGCATCCATTCATCCCTTTTGTCTTCTTTTTTTCCTCCACAATGGGTTTTTACCTAGGTATTTATCCTCTAAGAAACCTTCCATAATTTCCCCTATTCTTCTTATTAGTTCTTGCCTTTTACCTTTTGCATTCCCCTTTTCTTCTTTCCATCTCAATACTCACTTATCTTTTGCATCTATGTGAGTATTCATGCTTTATATCCCTGCTTCAATTCTTCCTTTTTCTTCTTATCATCCTTGATCTTCATCCTTTATATTCATCTCATTCCCTTTCATTATTTTCCACCATCCTCTCCCTTTTCTCTATTTCATTTCATTTTTCTTATCTTGAGGACACTCATTCTTCTCAACCTTTTTTCCCTCCTATATGTCCATGCCTTGATCCTTCCATCCTTTTCCACCTTCATCTTTATATGCAACCTCATTGTTTTCTTCACCTATCTCTTCATCCATCTCTTGTTTCACCTTCACCTTATCTCTTGTTGGATCCCCTTTATTTTTTCCCATTCAACCTCCACCTCTTCAGAGTGTAGTCACCAATTGTACTACTTCTACATACATCTCCTTGTTTAATTCTTTGTGTCCTCCATGCCCTTACTTTAATGCACAAAATCTAGTTAGGTTCATTACTTTAAGTGCATCCATTTCTTCCTTTAATGCCTTTGTATGTTGATCCTAGATCCTCTCCGGCTACTCCCTTCACCCTACCTATCACCTTTTTCCCTTTTAAACCCTCTACCCATTTTGAGCTTATATGATCACAACATATGGCATGCTATGGTTTTGAATGTCTTCCATTTGATTTTGGTTTACTAGTGAGATATATACCAATCTTATAACTCTATAATGAAATTGGCCATACCCACAAGTGAGCATGAGCACCACCAGATATTAGGATACAGATTCCTTCCCCATCTCTTCTAGTCTTGCCTATTTTAAACCTCTTTTTTGGAGATGTTAGAATCAAAACTAAAACCACCTTCAAATGAAAGATTTGGGTTACCTGCATGTGGCTGTTATCTATGCCCTATCATGCGACCTACCTTCTAACCAATAATTTCTCTTGATTCTCCCTACCTAGCCTACATCTTCCTATGCACTGTAATATCCCTACTCTTTAATTACATTCCACTTAATAACCTATTATAGGAGTCCCCTCTTCCACCAAACTATTTTCCTCTTTGGTCTCTTTTAGACCTATTTATCCCACCTTCCTCTTCAACTCCCCAATCTATTTTTCGTATATTCTTCTTCTATTTTCCCTCATAATTTTCCATTTATATCATTTATTTTCCTTCCTATTTCCACATGTTCCATCATTTTATTATTATTATTATTATTATTATTATTATTATTATTATTATTATTATTATTATTATTATTATTATTATTATTATTATTATTATTATTATTATTATTATTATTATTATTCACCTCATTCTATATTCTAAAACCCCTCAGTGTCTTTCTCTAAATTCCCTCAAAACTAAATGCTTACTTATTTTGGGGCCCCACTAGCTCTAGGGTCAAGGGTTTGAATCTTCACCACTTCTCATTTACCCACTCTACTACTTTGCTTCCCAAATATTTAATAATACCCTTTCATATCTTTTTAATGACATTTTTGTGGAGTGTGCACAATGTCAACTTATCTGGATGGTGATGAAAGAACCCATTAGGTCACCATGGCAATTCGAGTAGTGCTAGATTTTCTAAATCCTAGTAAAGCATATTTATCCTTTTTTTCAACAAATGGTGGCATAATTTTCATGCTTGAACCTATTTATCCATGGCTATAGATTATTTTTACATAGTTAAATCAATCATCTAATTTCCTCCTAAGTAATCTCATCCATTGTTTCTACCAAACTAATCAGCAAATTATTTGATAACCATCTTTTTCATCCTTTAGAGCTTCCCTTTCTCCAACATCCTTCAACCAGACCTAACTACATGATACATCAAATTGGGACAACCAAATTAACAAACACTCACCACCTCAAAAGAACTACATTAGGTCTGAAGTTTATTTTGGACATTATGTCCATAGAATTATGTAGGCAACATCCTCTTGCCTAGTGCATATGGAATCCACTCAGCCACCCCACTCCAACCAACTAACCCACTTGCCCAGATCCACCTTGATGTTGGCCATTTTTTAACTAACCTCTTTTCATGTTTTGTGATGACCTTGCCTTAGTCCTTTTAACTACACCAACTATACTTGTTGTGTTGTCCTTTTTATGCCACACCTCATGTGCAACCAAACCATTTGTATTATTTATAAGAGCACTTCCTACCCTAAATACCTGTGAACAACACTGACCTTATCTAGATGACTTGATAGGCTTAATCTGATCAACTATGAATAACATTATGGACTAGTTACCCTATCGTATGTCCATCTAGAACCTAACCTTATTTTTATCAACATTTGTCACTTTAGTCTTTGCATAATCTTGACTATCATGCTTAGTCACCTTTTGTGAACCCATTGGCATTTTACATGCCTAGCTACCTTTTGGCACCACCTTGTGCCTCCCCACCAACTTCTTATTAAACCTACACCTATTCAACCTACCCTTATCAACTCTTAGTTTTAGGGGGAACATCTCCTCCCATACTTGGTGTACCCTGACCTTCAACCAAGTGATTTGTTTTTATTTTGTAGCTTGTTAATTCAAACCCATAGAACAAAAAGAGGCAAAATGTAGACACTAAAAATTTTTACGTACAATTATTGATGACTAAATGCCTTAGGACCCCCTAAATACCCCCTAAACCTTCTTAACCCTTAACAAACCCCTCTTAACCTAACCAAATCACTATTCTCCTATTCACATAGTACTATTCACTATCACTATTCATTATGGGACCCACTATCACTATTCATGATGACATGGCAAGTGAGATGGAATGTGACATGGAAAGTGACATGGAAGGTGATTTGGGAGGTGATATGGTAAATGACATGGATTATAAGTTAGGTGGCTTGATGTGGGACATCATACCCCACTTGAGACCCTTTCTCAAGGTGCTTAATGACCTCATTTAAGCATCACAAGGGTCCCCCCTTGAAATATGGTGAATTTCCCCTTAAGAAGCCATCATTAAACATGTATTTTGTCTTCACACATGAAATTGGCCTTCAAAATGGGATTCCCACCTCTTTAGTGCTTTTGAAAAAACAAAG
Source organism: Torreya grandis (assembly GCA_037957365.1). Lineage (NCBI taxonomy): Eukaryota > Viridiplantae > Streptophyta > Pinopsida > Cupressales > Taxaceae > Torreya > Torreya grandis. Next base: position 670,834 of record JARHVA010005588.1, on the reverse strand, counting down.
GGCACTATATCCACCCATTTTTTACTTTTTAACCCAAATGGGAGACCCATGATCAAGGTAGGAATCCCACCACCCTCATATTTTGACTCATTCATAGACCCACATGTAAAATGGAACCATATTTTTTGGGGAATCTCTTTAAGTTCTTGGATAAAGACAAGAAAGTGTGGTAAAAAATATTTTAGCCTCATTTAGGCCCATGTGCATGATTCCCATTCAAAATTAGATTCATGTGTAAGGTGGGAGACACACCAACCCAAATGGGAGACCCATGATCAAGGTGGGAATCCCACCACCCTCATATTTTGACTCATTCATGCACCCACATGGAAAATGGCACCACATTTTATAGGGCATCTCTTTAAGTGCTTGGATGAAGACAAGAAAGGGTGGTGAAAAGGGTTTTAACCTCATTTAGGCCCATGTGCATGATTCTCATTTAAAATTGGACTCATATGCAAGGTGGGAGACACACCAACCCAAATGGGAGACCCATGATCAAGGTTGGAATCCTGCAAGCCTCATATTTTGACTCATTCTTGCACTACATGGGAAAATGGTGCCATACTTCTACTATTCCCTCTTTTGGCATGGTTCTTGACAACAAATGCTATAAATACCCCCCCCCCCTCTCCTTCACCCAAGGTAAAGCTAGAAGTTAGTATTTGGTTATTAACATATTATTTTAGGTTTTTTAATGAGGTCATCATTTTTTAAGTCATCCACATCTTAGAGGAAAAGAATTCAAGATGATGAAGCTCTATCGAAATTGCCACAGGATTCCTTCATCCCATAACCTTATTTGTTTTTATTTCTTATTTTTTTTAATTTCAGTTATTTACTTAAGTCCTTCCTTTAATTACATTTACCTCTACCTCCTTTACCAAATTTTCCATTGTAATTCCATTTACCTCCTTTTCCCTCTTTGCACCTTTGCCACCTTCACCCTCTTTGCCTCCTCATCCCTTTTCTATCCTAGTTACTTTTTGTTTTATCTTTTCAGCCATCCATCCCTCTCATTTTATTATCTCAATCAGGCCCAACCAAACCATTATTTTTACCCTCATAAAATTACCAAACTTGAAACCATAACCTTACCTTAACTAATTTTTAGTATTAGTATAATCAAACTAGTTGCTTCATTTTGGTTAACTCAGCAAAGCATCTAATTTTCTCAATTAATTTATTGTCATTTATTGTATTTTATTTTAGTTTTATAATAATTTAAGTCAAATATATTTATTTTATCATTTCCACTTAAGTTTTTTAAATAATGTGGATTGACAGCCTCCTAGAAAGCTTTTGCTTCTAGGATCTAGCTCATGTTAGGCAATCCATCCATCGCCTTATCTAACAAACAAGTTTTTTTAGTGTTTTCTTATTTTTAGGTCATCATCTCAAGCCAAATAAAATATATCCACAATCACTTATATTCAATGTCTGCACATTCAATAGGTATTCTTCCACACCCTTCTTAACTAGTTTCTTCTTTTCACACTTAAGAAAAAGCAAAAATTAGACAGAAACAAAAAGATTGTTGGGTTTTATCTCCAAATAGAAATTATAGAGCTAGGTTGAATGTGATGTTTTAATATATAAACCTTATTCTAAATGGTGAATCTATTTGGTTTTTGGGAAAGGAAAAAAATGGTGTTTAAATCCCTATTGTATAGGGTATTCGAATACCATCATATAAATCCTAGTTGGGTGAAATAATATGTTTTGGAATGGTTCCTACTTGTGATTGAAAATGGTTTCATCTGTTTAAAGATAAATATCAAGCTATCTCTTTTGATTTTTCCCAACTAATAAATCAACCCTCTTTGTTATGGCATTTGAATTATTTTAACCATTTGAACTCATTTGCATGGGAAGTTTCTTGAGCTCAAATTTTGACATACTATTGTGGGAAATTTTTGTGTCTTTATGATTTTCTCAACCTTGCATAAATAGATTTGTGTAATATTTTTATTTCATGCTCATAAAGTTTTAAAAAGGATAGCTTAAAATGAACCTATTTGAAATATTGTGGGTTACCTTAAAACCTAGTTTTGTTGTGTTTGGGCTCAACCCTGGTGAGTTCACTTACCGAGTATAATTAATCTAATTTTGTTAATAAGATTGTAGTATGTATTTCATTTAGTTGATAGTGAGATTTTTTCATTGAAACCCTAATGGTAAATTCATAAATTACATTGGGATTGATTTTTTATTTTAATTTCTAAAGCTATAATATTTATTAGTTCAACCTAGTTGGTCTACCTATTTAATTTCATCTTATGTGAAATGGCATCTTAACCATAAGACTCTATTTGAATTGTTATTATATTTTTGTCAAGATTGAATCATTGGGTGATATTATTGCTCTCATGTAAATTTTTATCCTATGCTTAATACGTTTATGTGGATGTGAATTGAAGGTTTTTTTAATTGACCTCCTTGGAAGGTGGTAGTGTCATTTTGCTTAATTTATGTGTTGATTTGATTAATTTGATGGAGTATTATTTTATAGAGTTATGCTCTTCTTATGTTCTAAGTTGTTGTGAACTATTGGGAGGATGTTGTGTGTGTTCAATGCTCAGGTTTTCATAGTCTTTAAATTGACTAGTTTTCTGCCCCTTCATTAAAACATTGGGTTTTGTGCCTATGAGCCTTTCTTGGTGTTGTTGATAAGCTTATGGGTTGAGCCAGTTACTTAGGTATTATCCAAGTAAGGTAATATGGTGTCATTGACCTCAATTTAGTGTCAAATAGATTACAATTAACACCAATAAGAATACCTAGGTGTTGTTTAACTCGTCATGTTCATTTGGCCCAAGCATATGGTTATGATATGAATTAGACTCATTATTTAAGGAAAGTTTCCTTTTTCCATTTGATTTTTGAGTGTCATTAAGTTATTGGATCTTTAATTTGTTATACATTTTATTGGATGCTTAATTATTGTCTATTTTTGACATCATAACCTTGGCTTAAATCTCTACATGCTCAATCTTCCCATGAAAATCTAGAGGCCAAACTCCACCACCTAGCTGATGGTTGGGGGTGGTGAGGGACACTGATGGAGGGATCACAAGACTAGTGTATGGGCATTTTATCATAGATGATTTTTTGTGTTGGTGGCATGTTTCTTCTCTTCCTTATGGGTGTTAGTAAATTTATGGTTGTACATTATGAAAGTTACCTTCAATTGTTCTAACGTTACAGTTAGATTATTTATTTGATATAAATCTTGTATCCCCTTACTATAACATCAAAGTTAAAATATTATGGTTATTTTCTCATTGATGAATTAATTATTTTATAAAGATATATACACATCTTAAATGGTGAAAGGCATGGTGTTCACACACATACACACACACACACACACACACACACACACACACACACACACACACACACACACACACACACACATAGAGAGAGAGAGAGAGAGAGAGAGAGAGAGATGTTGTTTTAATTTTGGTAATGGCATCTTAGGGCTATTAGAAATATAAAAGGAAAGAGTAATATTATAATACTTAATCATCCTATTTTTAAGGAGTCATATGATTTTATTTTATTTTATCATTTAGGATGAATTCCTTAGTGTTTATATGCAGCAGTAAAATGTTATATTTATATTAATTATTTATGCATTTATTATAGTTGTAATGAAGATAATATAATCATGTAACCTTATATACAAGAGTTATGTTTTATGAGTATATGATCTTTTTGATCCATTACTAATATGAAAAGCATACTTGTTGTAGGTGATTTATTTTAATTTTCTATGGTATCTTGGATAAAATTTAGTTTAAGGTAAACTTGTGGCTTATCTAAAGTGCTAGATACAATTGAATGAAGATACTTATATGTTTATGTTTTTAATTAGTTGAATATTTAAGCGCTTATGTTATAACTTTAGGGTGCAAGCACTTGCATTGACCATGGATAGTTATTTCTAGGTTTACTTATGATGTAGTTATTTTTAGCATAAGGCCATTAAGTCATGTAGTAGTTATTTCCTTATTTATCATGCTACCATGCATGATTAATAATTTTTAACCTACACTTAGATTATGGACTTGGTTAGTTGTATAGTTTATTTCATAAGAACCATTTTGTGGGTAGTCCAACTATGTTATCATGAGGTATCCCCTATTACTTAACAAAGACAATGAATTACTCTAATTTGCATTCCTTTATGCCACCTACGAAGTATGTGGATAACTCAATGGTAGTTGTTCATTTTGAATTAAATTAGCATATATACATAATAATATTTTGATCATTTCTAATTGTGAATGATGTATCATATGTTCCCTCGTACATAGAAGCATTGAAAAATACATGTAGGCTGTAAGATTAAAAGTGGTTTGAATTTTTATCTTACTATGAACTAATTAGAATTGGTGAATTGTAGTCAATAGGAAATATTAGTCACGTAAAATAAATTGTATTCCATAATTCATTATGGTTATTGGTCACTACTATGGTTATGATAGACCCTATGATCATAGGATGGGAAAGGACTGATAAATAGTCTTCTTCACATCCATGGAGGGCTAGTAGACATATTACACTCATTTGTCTAGGAATTATCATTTATATTATTTTTATTGTATAAGGTTTGTCAACCTTGAAATATTTAAATGCAATGTACTATGATATGAGTAAACATTTTTTATGATTCTCCATCTAGAGAGGCTTAACATTAGATCTATCTTACATCTAATTAGATTAAAATAATATGAACATCAGATTGAAGGCTTGAATTTATTGTTGGTTATTAGATCTATTATGGGTATGCCATTATTTTCAAAGCTATGGATTATAAATGATCTAAGATCATGGAAATAAAATAAGAACCTAAGAAGTGTGCAAGTTAATATGATTACTTCCTTAACTCCTCCTAGCATTGATTGATTAAGATTAAATGGTACAACTATAATTATTATTTTTAGTAAAATCTCAGAGTGTATTATTCCTTATTGTTCATAACCAAGGATAATCTGACTCTTGAGACCCTACATGAACCAAATTGTGATGTGGTAGTTGGATATAAGTTACTATTGGGCCTATAGTTGACCATGTGCATGGAGGTTAACTAGTGGTCAATGATTATTAGTAATGTAGGCATGAAACTATATTTTCATCCATTAGTTATGATGTGTCTCATTTTGAAAAATTGGCACAAGGACCCTAAGGTTAGAGATTGAGCTATACAATCTCAACTTGTAGCACCATTAGAAGTTGTCTACAATTGTCCTAATGATATATTAATCATGATAATTTTTTACATGTTTTGTAATTAGCCATAAATGTGGTGAATTATTGTAGTGAATGTAAAGGTTCTTGTATTCTTATTCATATAATGACCTATCATCCTATTCTTATTAGATGATATGGCTATTGGAAAAATAGTAACAGTTGTTATCACCTTGTAAATACTCAAGTATACAATGTGTAAATGATATTGTGGGATAGGGTTGGTTTTAATGTACATTTTTTTATTTGTTATTTTTGGGTTTTTACAAATTGGTATCAAAGCCTATGCTATAACAATTATCAGAAATAGATAATCACTATATCCTTTCCTATAAGGTAACATTACATTTTAGATTTTGATAAAACTAAACTAGGTTGTGCTTACCATCAACTTTCCACTAGTTATTGCTCAAAAAGGGAACTTTGGGAAAGTATTGTTTTAATCTGTAATCTAATAGGAATATTATTTCTTGATTTTCCCAAGAGAATAGATAGAATGAGATCTAATGGAGAACATGGTCAAGGTAATAATTACCCAATAAGTGGGAAGAGGTCCTGACTAGTATCTTAACAGCGTATAATATTATTCAAGGTAGGATTTACAATCAAAAATGTAGGTTGAATAATCTCATGGGTTTTTTCCTTACCTAAAATTTCCTCTACTGGGAATTGGTCAAGCAAAATAACCAATGCTATGAGAGATGGATTTCACAGTGGTTGACCCAAGTTTTAATGTGCTCAAGGAACTCCCACAACCTACATTTTTAGGTAAGGAAGTGGGTGATGTATCTGATATATGGATTTACATATGTAGATGTATGTCAGTCTGCATGATGCAATAACTAAATTTTAGCTATTAGAGCAAGAGAATATGACCATTCTAAATATGAGAAGAAGTTCTTATTAAGTATACCACATAATTTGGACTACATGTAGGATGAAGAGACAAAAGTGATAAAATTTTAAAATGAAAGGTAAAAGGCATCCAAAGTCCTGGAGAATGAAAGTTACTTTCAACTTGGTTGATAAAAAAGATAGTATGATGTTATGTAATAATGAGATACTAGAAACCTATGAATTTATTTGGAATTGATGAATGTGGTAAATATTTAAATTCCATAACAACAATATGATATTCATCTTAAGTTTTGGCCAAGTCTACCTTTCCCAAATCTATGCTACATTAGAACAAGCAACACTAATTAATCCTTGGCTTGTATGGGCATTCCAAATGGGGGATTAGTGATAAAAGGTTGTTGTTGGGAAAAAAGGAAGGATGTCGAGTATTCATTGATGGATTTTCAACATACAATGATCAAGGTGTGTTATCCTTGGGAGGACTAAAGTTGTGACTTAATCTTGGAGGGATGAATGGGATGAATATGTTAGTAGACTAGCAAGTTTGTTAATTCATATCATTGTAGTAATGTTATGACTACTATGATTATTATTTGGTTATATAAATCACCCTATAATGGGTATAAGTGGTGCTTATTATTTATAGTTGTGTTGTAGGATAAATAATCACAATGGAATGTTGTATGTCACAAAGTTGGGCAAAGATAAGATTACTATAGTCATTGTTTTCAACTGATTTGGTTTGAATTTCATTGTGTTAGCTAACTAATTTTATTTTTAAAAAATATAAGAGAGTATGTTAGGTGCAAAACTAAATGATATTCTAATATTTTTATATGAATCTCAAATGCAAAAAAAATCAAGCTGATATATCACTCTAAAAATGAGTGGCATCCAATTGATCAAAATATATCAACATGTTAAATTGATCATGGTTGGTCAAGGTTGTTTCAAGGCTAATTATCCCTTGGGTTGTGTGAAGGTAAGCCTTAGTGACCTAGTAGTTGGTTGTTATGGTAAGTAGTTGATTTTGCATATTGGAAAATATGTTGTTTTGGTTGGTTGATTACAAACATGATCTAATCTAAATTTAGAATAAGTTATTGTGAGTCACTATTTGGTATTGAGTATTGGATTTTTATGCACTAATAGCAAGGTTGAAATTAATTAAGTGTAGGCACATGTTGGATGTAAGTTAAAACATGTTGTGAGTAAGGTAATGTTGTTTTTACCTGAAAGCAAAATTTTGGAATGAATATTTTATTTTCTTATTGAGCATGACTAAAATGTATGTTAATGGCTCAAAAAGAGAGTTATAAATCCCTAATGAGGGGGTTTAAAAATATTATAATACCCACTTAATTCCTTGAAGGAGTGATAAAATTTGGGTGAATGCCCTCTGTTGGTGGATAAAAATATAGTGGGATTGGGATTATTGGACCATCATGGGAGATCAAAAGTAATGGAGAACATGTTGTAATCCTTGGGGTTATATGTGATGTTCGAAATGGATTCTTTGATTTTCAATGTGGTTTGTGTAAGATGCTTCACTAACCCATCAATGGTAAATATTGAAAGAAAAGTAACCATAATGGTATGGATTACTATTTATTAAATGGAATTTTGTGATGAATGTTATTAAGGTTATGCACAAGACATAATGCTTATAGTGGAAGATTCTATATAGATGCATTACAAATATGGTTAGATCAAGCATTAGTCATGAAAATCACAAGAATTTCATAAAGAACTAACAATCTAGGCCAACCTATTTTATGGGGTATGTAAATGTTAATTAATAGAAAATGAAAGAAAGAAAACACAAGTTACCTTCCCAAGAGATTCCCACCATCCATATGTGGCTCAAAACATGTTTTTCCCCTTGATTGGGTGTTCAAGTCTTTAACAATGGTACAAGACCAAGATCATCCACCATCATAAAAATACCAACTAAACTAGGATCATGATATGAAATCAATGTTATGCCTATCAATGAAGCTATCCTATCAAAAATTAAACATAATAATCAACACACACAAATGGCATGTGGAAAGAATTTTGCATAATAAGTTTACATAAATGAAGCTTAATAAAAGTGGTGTTGGCCCTCTTATTTATATATTTTCCAAATTTATCAGGATTGGCCATGACTGTCCATCTTGAGATCAAGATGTATGGCCATGAATTAATCTAATTATGTAAATAATATCTATAAATATCTTCATACATATTTGAGAGGAAGAGGCATTAAAGAGGCATGGGAATCTATAAACTTAATATCTATTGCATTTATGGCTTATAGATGCCACCCCATAAATGACATCACTTGATGATGCAGTTAATAGGAATCAATTTTTAATAAATAAAATTCAATTTTTTCCATGGAATTATTACTTAAGCTCATAATTTGGTTTAATTTGCCTAAGTAAGAATAATCAATTTTAGTGTAATTATTTGGAAATTGGTGTACTTCATTAATCAAATTGATCATAAAGTCATATTACGAGGTCATATTATAGATCGTTATCCCATTTAGGATGCTGTCGACATAAAATAACACATTCACATGTTGTGTTCTTCCAAATTAGAAGAAAAGAGCGATCTAGAGCACCAAAATGCATTTTCACCATTTTGACTCAAAATGATTTGATCAAAGTTAATAATCACATAAAATGCATTTCCACATTTAGGGATACATTTGCCTAAATTGGCACTTGTATATGACAAGCTCGAACCATTTAACGTGTTTAAGTGATTTTGGCCTAAATTGTGTGTTTTTATAAATTTTGAGTAAGATTGACAATTTCAAAACAATGGTGTTAGGAATTAGATGTCTATAGATTCCACTTCGAACCTGTAAATTTATTTTCAAATCTATTTGGATTGGATTTTTAGGTCTATGCGATAATGTATCCTTGGAAAAAATAGAAATTAATGACCCTAAATTTGTTTTATATTTAGAACTACTATCCTAATTAATTAACAAAAACAAAACTTTGGTGAACATTGTTATCCTTGCATGAACTAACAATTGTAATTCTTGATTGGAAGTGTTTATATCACTCTCATTGAGAAGCATGCCAAGGTAAGTTTAAGCTATCACAATAAAATCACTATATTCCTAGAAAAGTTTTAGTTTCACATGCACATGGGTGGATAGAAAGAGTCATTTTCAGAAGTGTTGTGCTGAAAATAACAACTTTTTCCATAGAATTATGATGTTAAATAAAAGTAGGTTTAGTTGGTAAACCTATCTATATTTGGTTCTAATTATGTCAAAAATAGATAGCTTTGTAAGGTAGGTAATCTTAAAATTTTAAACCAATTTGGGGTACTTGTGTAACATTACGCTTTAAAAAGATGCATACCATACCCCATTTTGCCCATCTTAGTATCACAAAGGACATAAGAATTAATAAAGTCATTACTTTTAGCCTAAATTAAAGAAATAAATGGCTATCATAATGGATATTAATGATATTATATCAAGTTACAGATGAGTACTACCACTTTGGAAGGTTGATATTCTTATGATAAAATGCTACTTGGTAAGTAGAACATATTACGAGTACTATTGTTCCTTGACTATTTGATAAGTTATAGGGATGGCTCCTTGATAAGGAGGGGAGAATGTCATGACCTGACCTTAAGAGATATTACATATACTTGTTGATAGAATTTATAGCATTATTTATTTAATTTTGATTGACATTTGATTAATTAACAAGCTAAAATCTAGATTAATTGCAAAAGGGTTTGCACAAACATATGGGGTTGACTATGAGGAAACTTATGAACCCATGGCATATAAATATAATATAATACAAATCAGTATTGTAAATACTCATTAAGGATGTAAAATCAATCAAATAAATATCAAAAATACATTCTTAAATGGAGTGATTAAATAAGAAGTATATGTGAGGTAACCACAAAGGTTTTGAGGTAAAGGGTAAAGAGTTTTGGGTATATAAGTTGAAGAATGTTTTTTATGGGCTAAATCAAGATTTAATAGATGGTTAATAATTAATATATTTTTTTTTGGATCAAGTAATTTTAATAATAAAAAATGAACCAAATATTTACATACAAGCATTGGGTTCTAGTGTGTTATATGCCTGTCTCAATGTAGATGACTTGATATTTACAGGTAGCTCTATGGAGATGTTGAGTATCTTTAAGAAAGATATGAAATTATATTTTTATGTGACTGATCCTAAACTTATGAATTTATTTATTGGCATGGAATTTGATAAAAAATAAATAAAAATCAATCATTTTTCAAATTAAATATGTTTAATATATGTTAAAGAAGTACAATCTTCAAGGTCCTAAGCCTATGAACACTCCAATTTCAAGTGGTAAAAATCTAATGAGAGAGCATGGGAGTCATTATATGATGAAAATAATTATATGAGTATGATGTTAAGTTTCATGTATCTCACTATGGTAATACATAATATTAGTTTATGGGGTTTCACTATTTTTTAGATTTATGAGAAAATTATTACTCAAATATTTGCAAGCAGTGAAGATATTTATAAGATATGTAAAAAGTAATTATATTCATGGTATTCACTTATAATCATAAATTTTATTAATTATAATTATATATATAGATTCATATTGGGGTTATCTCTTGATGACAAAAAGTCAATTTTAAGTTATTGTTTCACATTGGAAAGTCAGTTGGTTAAATGGTCTTCAAAGAAATAATCTATAGTTACATTATCATCCACTGAATCTAAATATACATCCCTTACATAAGCATTCACTTAAGTAATATGGTTGATAATACTCTTATTTGATTTTATAAAGGCTCAAATTAAGCCAACATATATTTTATGTGATAATAATGGGGCAAATTGTCTAAGAATCCAATTTTCCATGCTAGAACCAAATATATTGAACTTAAACATCATTTTTTATATACTTGGTCATATATATATATATATATATATATATATATATATATATATATATATATATATATATATATATATATATATAATGTGATAAATTAAGATATTTTATCTTATATTTTCATGAAGGTATTGTTGAATAAGACTTGTGGAAGACTTAAAGAGATGATAGGTATTTCTGCTCTTTGCATCAAAGAGAGAATGTTGAATATGATGTCAATGTTAGTATTTGATAGTTGATGTTAGAATTATATTTATAAATTTTTTATTATTTTTATGATTATTTAGTTTATCTTTGTCATATATTAGTTGTTTTGTCAAATTTGAACACTTTTCAAGAGCTTCTTAAAAAATAGCTAGAAGTACCAATTAAAGTCTAGTTCATTGAATATATACTTAACTAATCTCAAACACTTATCCATTCATCATCAAGATATGGGGCACACTTTTTAAAGATAATTTATATGTAATTAAATACATTCTAGTTAATTTCCTACTTTATATAGATTTGGGGCACCTAGACAGTCTAGTGTGAATGTGTTGCTTCCTTCTTTAGAAAGGATTCTTGCATGATGACCATATCTTATTAATGATTCAAAGTTGTTCACTCGATTCTATTTTTATTTATCTTAGAATGTATTTTTAGGATTATATTAAATTAATTGTTAATTTATTAATTTAACATTCACTTTCTAATTTTTTTGATTTTAACGTGTCATGCAAGTTACTTATAATTGGCTAGGTTTAGACTTTCTTGTTAATAAAGGATGATGAAATAGTGTTGAACCATAATTATTCTTGGAAAATATGCATTCATATTTTTATCTCTAATTTTTTATTTCATTTATTCACAAAGAAAAAACTATCAAGCTTTATAATCTTAATTTGAAGTTATTTAGTGCATATTTTGTCATCAATCGCACTTAAGACACACTAGATTAATTGAGAGTAATTCTGAAAAAAATTGGATGATATATAGATTCATTTGAAATTAATTAAAATATAATTTTCACTCCCTCCACACATTTAAAACCTTCAATAAAATTATCTTCTAATAAATATCACCTACACATCGTTTAACATAAGTGGGGGCAATACCATTTTTTTACTATCATCACATCAATGGTCATAGAGATAAAAAATTACATAGATTTAAAAAGAGAAATCTATATGACTTAGCCTAAAGGTTTCAATAATATTAAAAAATAAATTTGTGTGTAAGTTAAAGAAATTTATTTATAGTTTAAAACAATCTCTTTGAGTTTGGTATTCTAAAATCACTAATTATTTTTAAAAATTAGGTTTCACTTACTATTATTCTGATAATGATCTCTTTGTTAAAGTTGAAAATGGTCATTTAATACTAATTTTATTATATGTTAATGATCTTTTTATTACTGGTTATTTGACTAGGTTAATTTTATAAATATAAAGATAAACTAAGTCAAATATTTGAAATGACTGATTTAGACATTTTTTTATCATTTTTTAATAATGGATATATTATAGGATAAAAATTTAATTATTGTATCACAATCTCAATATACACATAATATTATTTTTAAGTTTAATATGATTGACTGTAAGCCTGCATCTAATCCTATTTAATTTGGTGTTAAGCTTAATCTAAAACCTGCGTGTGACAAAGCTAACCCCACTTTGTATAGATAACTTATTGGTAGTTTAATTTATCTAACCATTAATAGGCCAGATATTTCAAATGTTTTACATGTTGATTTTAGATTCATATAGGATCTATATTTGGATAACTAGAAATTATCAAAATGAATACTTTGGTATATCAAAGGAACTGTAAGTTTTTGTTTGTTTTATTCTTCCACTGATAATGCTAAAAAATATGGTTATTGTGATGGTGACCATGTTGACGATAATATAGATTGTAAATATACTTCTCCATATGTGTTTAATTTTGGTGTAGGTGATATCACTCAGAGCAACAAAAAACCTCCTACTTTTTTTATTTTATATATATAATTCGAGTATAAAAGTTCTATGAAAGTTACTAAAGAAGCCATGTGGCTATGAAGGTTTTTAGGATAACTTCATTTAGATGTTTCTCATAGTACTACCCTTCTATGTGATAATCAAACTTGTATAGCTTAGTAAAAAAATCTAGTGCAGCACCAACAAACTAAGCATATAAAATTTTGTGTACATTTTATCTGTGAGAAAGTTCTCAATGGTGATATTGATTTGCAGTTATATCTTATAGATGAACAAGTAACATATATCTTAACAAACGACTTCATACTACCAACTTTTGTTAGTTTCTTGTAATTTTAGACCTCTCAAAGTTGGCATTGAGAGGGAGTGTACATGACAATATCGCTTTATAATGGACATGTGTTCATTCTTCTTCTCTATACTTATTCCCATTGTGAAACATTGTAATAAGTCACTATATTTGATTTTTGTAAACTTCATAAATTTTGAGTTTATAGTGTACCCAATACTTATAATCATCTATTTTAACTAAGGTCCTTATGTTATAAAAGGCTCCAAATATTCTTGGTTGATTACTCTTGAGAAAATATGAGATGCAGTCTCATGATCTTGTTAGCATAAACTTACTTTGATTAGTTTATGTATTATAACTCCTTTTGTTTAAAAAGGTGATGTCTTACATGATAAAGGTTTTAAAATCTTTAAAATTTATACATAGCATAATTAATTTATTAAGGTGACTAAGGAATTTATCTCCACTTAATAGTAAGGGGAAGTGTTAGAATATTTAATGTCTAAATGGTACTATTATATACCCTAAGTACATATTATGTAATTAAATAATAATTATTTATTAGCATAGGCTTAAAACCTTATGTAAAGAAATAATAAAACAATGTTTACTAATTGTGTAAAATGTTCACAGGGAAAGGTTAAACCCATTGGTTATAATGGTCACCTCCCCTCATTCCTATTATAAATAGGGTTTTACCCTATTGGTAATAAACATTAATGCACATATCAATACATGACAATAATATTGATGTGTGGAAAATATATTTTTGAATAGTTTTGTGAAGAATATTGGTACAGAGAAGAAGTGAGAAGGAAAGATTTGTATTGGCAAAAATAAGTCTCTCAAATATATGAATAATCAATATTGTGGTTTTACCTCTTTGAGGTTTTCCTCATAAAATTATTGTGTCAACCTATTGGTGTCATTTTCTATTATTCATCCATCTAGATCTATGTTCTTGCATATTATATGTCATATTATATGTATTTTATCATAGTAATGAGTTTAAGCTAGTTGGAATGAAGATTAGGAACATAATGTATCATATTTTCTTAAAGGTGAGGGTCATCACATAGAAATATAGGAATATTGATGTAGAAATGTGAAATTGAGCATGATTTAAGTGTGTATAAATGGATGGTCATAAGTATGCATTTTTTTAGCATTAAATGTTAATTTTAGTGACTACAACATCATTCATATAGTATGACTAGTGGGAAGGATAGTGGTTTAGAAAGACTCACTTTTGGGTTGTAATTTAATTATCCATTTTAAGCATTGGTATAAGAGGATCATGATGAATGTCATTTCATATTTGGGGATTGCATTCTAACAAAACATTAGTAAAAACTTAGGGATCATTGTTTAACTTATCATTTTAATTGGTATATAAGGAGAAACATGACATTACCCTTTATGGGATTATAATGACTTAGGGTATGATAATTAATATCCACAGTTAGTATTATTATGAAAATCATAATGAGTGGGTAGATCATGACTATCTTGAGAATCATTGCATGATATTTCATTATCATTGCTTTGTAAATCTAGAATCATATTGTCACTCTATATTTTTATTTTGTATTCATTAGCATCTTGTAACATTTTAAGAGAGGGAGATAAACTTATACCATTATTAATTAGTTACAATGGAGGAGAAATAGTATCACAATATTACATATAATTGATCATGACTAAATAATAATGTGGAATATATGCATCTATAACATCTACCATTTTTAGGGGGAAAGATATTAACACAATCATTTATATCATTTGACATTTATACACAAGGTCTATGTTTTTGTGATTTTTATTGATAAATACAATAGAATATAAGAGCCAAGTTAAAGGGGAAAGAAGGTGTTATAGTTAGTTATTTTTTATATTCTAATCCTTTTGAGAGAGTAAGGGAGAGAAGATATTCATTATCAATATGCTCTTTTTGATCTATTTTTGAAAAGAGGAATACAAGGGAGGAATGGGATCTATAATTTATACATCAGTTAGCTCATTTTCATCTCCATAATTATACCATTTATCTTAATTCTCATAATCATAGTCATATATATCATGTTCTTGATTAATTTTATAATCATAAGAGATTTTACAAGTATGATCATTAGTCCATTCATTATCATAAGCATAAAGTGTGGCATTGCTAGAAAACATTACATCTAAAGGATGACTACCATTGGGAATTTTATATTTAGATACATATTGAGGAGCCATTTTAGATATTTTAACCCTCAATATAACAAATATGTAAATTATCACATTCAATGCTAAAAAATAACCAATATTATTATGAAAATATAAGCTTATCATTGGATACAACTAGGTAGGGTGCATTTTTTATGGGCTCTCAAATATATTGATCCTAGTTGTAAATAGTGAGTATGACTATGAAGGTACTACCTATATAGGATTCAACCATTCTTTTAGCTAAATTATCCTATCTCTAGAGTATGTTGATAGTAACTTTTCATGGCTAACTACATACTGATATGCTACAAGATAAAGTAGCCAAAGGCTTCCTATGGATGAGAAATAAAACCATATACATTTTTTATATATTATGAGGTACATGAAAATTAAAATCTATGAACAATTTCATATAATGAATTGAATATTTGGGTATTACCCTTCACACCATGGCTCATGTAAAATTGAAGATAAGCTTACCCATAATGATAGCTCCTATGAATTTCAAAACTATCAAAACATATTTTCTAGGAAAACAAAGAAAAGTGAAAAAATTAAACCAGAAAGTAAAATCTCAAAAACAAATGTTTAGATTCATAACTATGTTTTAATATAATTTATAATTAATAAAATAAATTTATTATTCTTATTATGTAGGTGTTAAACTATAAATATCAGAATGTTAAAGATATATGATATTCAATAATTTTTATTTTTATAAATTGCCAAACATAGAAAAAATGTTATTTGGGAAAATACTATGAATAAGAATACTTACCTCATATACTTATTTATGTTAACTTTTATAACTATCTAAAAGTAAAAAATATATGAAGTGATTGTGTAGGCTCAAGATTAGGCAAAAAATAAGAAATTATATTTAAACAAGTCTATTGTAAGTTTTAAACCCTAAATTTAGATAATGGGGGGATAAAATTAATAATATATATATATTGAACATAAGGGTTATAAACTAATTTATATCAAGAAAATTAATTCTAAACTTAGATAAATGAATATTCTAAATTATAATACTAAGATATGTTAAATATATAAAGTACCAAATTAAAAAGATGTTAATTTGATTGTAACACCAAGGAGAAATTATAATTAGTTGGTTTTACTATGCACAAGTAGATCTAGACTGGAAGTAGATGAAAAAGATATGCAACAAATTAATATAGATCTATAACTTATCTAACTTAGTAAAATATAATATTAGATAAGATAATCAACTAACATCTATTGTAATACATATTAATATCAAGAGCATGACCAAATTGGATATGTTAAACCTAACCAAGTGATCTCTTACTACACAACATCAAATGATAGTGTTCTAAAGACTCTAGGCAAATGACATTATGCAATAACTTTAGCTAAGTCTACATATATTAAATAAAACTAATCTAGTGCTCACAAAATCTTATGGCACAAATGGGATTAATAACAACAAATAACACATAAAAATAAAATAAATTTATACTCAATCCAATTTATAGGTAATATAAATTAGGAGAGATACATTCAAACTATTAATTGTAACTATATCTACCTATCAAATTAAATAACAAAGTTAGAGATGCATACTTCCAAATGAACTTGTCAAATATCCATCTCTCCCTTGGTCAATGGTGCTTTGAAACAGGTTATTTTGGATTGTATGGATAACAAGGATAAATTAGATCTAGGATATAATACCTCTCTTATGCATCCAATATGAATGATCTGTTGGGAAATAAATAATGGAAGCACATAATTGATTACCAAGCAACTTAACATGCGGAAATTAACCAGAATACACAAGTAACTAGAATTCAAAAATAACACAAAATATGAGAGACAATACACAAATTGTATTAAAACTCTTACAGAAGGAAATACAAAAAAGAAGGCTGCCACAGTTCTTCTTCCTTACACACCTCTAGGGCTCCCACACCTTTAGGGCATAAACAGTAAATCTTCCCTCAAAGCTCTCTCTCTTAGGTCCCAACACCCAACTCAAACACAGAGTTGGTGTTCACCTCCAACCAGCCAGTATCCACTACTGCCAGTACACCTGTGCTCCACGCACTCCACAAGTGCTCCATGCACTCCACAAGTACACAAACGTACTTCAAGTAGATCTCCCCTAAAATTGCAACAACCTGCACCTCAATCTGATCTTACTTATGGAAGGATCTTCCTTGCCTTCCTCTTTGCTCTCTTTTTGAGTACACACTATACTCCAAGTAGATCCCACCTGATTCTACTCCCTGTTGTGTTGATATCCTATCTGATCTTGCACACCTGCAAATCAATCTAGTTCTGCACACCTGTGAACCTTGACCATGCACACACATACACCTACATATCAATGATCTTACTTACCATGTAGATCTCCTAAAGTAGCCATGCTCACCTAATGACCAAGATCATACACCCCTGAAGAATCCTGCTGACTCTCCAAAACCAGCACCCACACTTGGTATTGTGGCACTAAGAGGAACACACCATTTCTCTCCTCTCTCTGAAGGAGCTTATATTATTGCTCTCTTACTCTCTAGCACAATTTACAATACAACCAATGAGTCTCTTAAATAGATCTCGTGCAAACAATAATTAGACACCTAATTACAATAATTAGATCCGCAGCTTCTAGTCTAAATTTGGCTCTTGACATGCAAACACTTGGTTCATTAGCTAACTACCCATAACATTCGTAGCTCGAACCACACAGGTGACCGACGTCGGTCCCTGTCTGCCTGGGGGGTGCCGACGCTAGCTAACTTTTGACCGATGTCAGTTGCCTTCTGTCTCTTCCCTGTCGATGTCGATTGGCCTAACCGATGCCGGTGTCTATAACACTCAGCAACCTTCCTGAAACCTCCTCCTCTGTTTGCATCAGTGAAGCTTTTAGCTCCACAACCTAACATGATCTACTTCTCTAAGGCAAGACCCTAAGCTATGAACTTCTCAAATGATAAAATAAGAAAAAATTTGAATTGTAATGATGTAAAAATGAATGTTCTTCACTATTGGATTAAAGTGAAGGTTGTATATATATAAATGTATATGACTTAACCATTCTATAATTTTAGTCAAAAAGATCAACTAAATTGATCCAATTAGTTATAAAAATTTACTATTAGGCCTCGAACTAAGTCAGCTAGGTTGACTTTGTTTTGTAACGTGTACTCGAAGAGATTGAGACTTGATAAGTTATTACAAGAAATGAAATGTGAATAAATTATAAATATTAAAAACATTTTATGTTTAAAAAAATTATGTAAGATTAGTATTATGGATCATCTTTCAAATAATATAAATTTTATTTTTGTAGCTAGAAACACTACCATCAGATCTAAACACTACCATCGATGTTAGTGTTTGACTATGATGAAAGTGTCTAATAAGGAATAATGATTAGATTGATTAGACCAATTTTTTTTATTTTAGGTTTTTTCTCTTGCCTTTTTATATATTCAAATTTGAGATTTAAGTTGTCACTCTTTACTAATTGATAAAACCCTAGCTCTTTACCCCTCTTTACCCTTATAATGAGTTTACCAAAAATATTAGTGGCATCATAGTGTCGTTATAACCTCAATGACCCCTATATCACTGAGCATTTCGTACATATTCAATACTCTAATGAGGGTCTTATAATTATTTATTTCTCTCTTATATATGAGAGTGTGGGTGCACAAGGGTGAAATATACTATATGAAGATGCATGCAATGATATAAATTGTAACTTGACAAATATCACTCATGGGGTACTCTTTGAATGCTTCAAACATTTTTTTATAAATTATCCTATGATTGATAAATAAATAAGTATGAATAAGAAAGAATAATTTAGTTATGAAAAAGATTAAAAAAGACTTCATAGATGTTTGTTTGGTGTTTTTTAGATGAGGATTGAGAAGGCATAGAATTGTATTTATACCACACCTTTTGAGAATATATCATAGTAGGGTTTAGTAAGATAAATAATCCAACCCATACATTTCAAAACATTTACAATTTGGATGAATCTTAGAAATTGGACAATATATAAGGACCTAGACACTACCGTCGATGGTAGTATCCCACTATGGTAGTAGTGTCTAGAGGGATAGAAATTATGTCTAGATATGAAACTAATAATGAAGGATGGATATCATATTTTAATATTTTTATGCATTTAAAAAGACATGGGTCATCAAAATTATACGGATTGGAATAAGAGATAAGTAATTAGGCACAATGATATGATGAATGCGAACCTTTTGGTATCAGGGAAGTCTAGAACTGAAAGGCAGAGCCTTGATTGATATTTATCAAATGTACAAGATTGAGATACTATAAATATTCAATTTTAGTATCTACATTAATTGGAGGAGATGTAGTATGCTTGAGTTTATTGAATATATACTTTTACCAATTGATAGTGATAAAGTATATATAGGAACAAATAGAGAAAGTCATAAATATGGGAATGAAATATCATAGGCAAAAGTACAATATATAAATATAAGACTATTTCAGGTGGATAACAGCATAGTGCACCTGATTCCATTGATTTTAGACATATCCCTACTGATTTTGACATAAAAATGATTATTTCTCCATGTAATTATGCATTAATTAGGGCCATGGAAATATTTGTAGATCTATAACAATAAAAAACAAGGTACCTACAACAATAAAAAACTAGTTGATTACACACAAACCAAATCAAAATCAAATAAGGGGAATTATATGAAATGGATTGATTTGGACTAACCTTGGTCAATCCCCATTGAAATAACAAGCGTTACATTACATTTATAGTACTTTAAAGAGGGATCAAATTCAAATGTAGTTCTCCCACTTATGTGTGTGTTTATAATGCTGAATGAAAATCTAGATGCTCTTTCTTATTCTTTTTTTCCTTGGCACAAGTATGTAGATCAACATTTAACATTGAATATTTATTTAACAAATATATATTTATATATATAGAACATGGAAACAATTTGAATATATTATTAAGAGTGATGAGAATTATCCTTGATGCCTTATAGAGACCTTGTATTTATATATGTTTTTATTTTCAAAATGGAACCCACTGGAAGGTAAAATTTGACCCAAAATAATACCCAAAGGTAAAAAAATAAGAATAAAATGAAATATGACTCAAAATAAGTTTTTTAAGTTATTATTGGATAAGTCTATGCTAAACATGTCACACTTCATTCTTATCTAGTTATTGTAGACTTGTCCAAAAGTATAAAGGACCAAAATTGGGGATCTATATGACATAATGGAAATATAAATAACTAGTAGACAATCACACCAATAAAAATATAGAAAGACTCAAGTAAAATGTGCCAATGTATGCCTCATTTTTTTTCAATAGTATATGTGTATAAATTTACAATAAATGACATAAAGTATGGGTTTTTACTAATTTTTTTATGTCTATGCCATGTATAAAATTTCTCTCGATACTCCAAAAGGATAATCTCATACATATCACCAAACACTTCTCTCAACAACCACCTCTTTAGAATCAAATCCTCACTTCTATGAACATTATTTGTAAAAAATAACTTTTTTCCTCAAACCATGCAAGTTCAAAATACATTCTACCATACACACCTCTAATCTCTATAACATAAGTAAATAGGGTCCCAATAATAGAAACAAAATGTTGTGTTATTTTAAGATAGATCTACTGATGCAGAATGTCATCAGTAAATTTGTCTTTATTGGATGGAAACAAGAAACACATGCACCTCTAGAAATCACTGAGCTTTGATTTTACTTGTTTATATCTCTTAATCTTGGAACTCAAGATTGTAAACACTCTGTACTCCTTATAAACTTTTCATCTCAATCCTTCATGAATCTTGTCTCGATTCCTCTTCACTACATATTCAATCCATACCTTCCATAATTGTCACCCTTAAAACTTGTTCCATTCATCTATAACCTCTTATCAATCTCACTTAATCTCTCAAGATAATTCTCTTATCACATACCACCTCATTCACTATGACAATCTTTTCTACTAGCCTTTTTTCTCCTCTTTTTCCTAGTACGGATAGGTATAAACCTCTATTTAAAAACTAAGACCTTCTTCAGGTACCCTCTATTCTATCTTTTATATCCACAAATTTTCTTAGATCAACTTAATCATTTAACCACTTTTCTAATTCCTTATTGGTCTATGTTTAGGCCTATTAGGTCTCTTTGACCCATCCCTTACACATAGACCTATCAAAATCATACATAGTCATACTATATCAAATTTGAAATCCTAAAATTTCTTAAATCTTGTTGAAATAAAACTAATAACAAAATTTTGGGAATTTTTACCAATCTAATCTCTTGGAATCTTGTTTTTGGTTTTGAAAACCTAGTTCAAGGTTTTGACAGACTATATAAGCTCAAGAAGGGTTAAAATTAAGTTTCAAGATTGATAAGGAGTTTAAAAAAACTTTAAAGGATGTTTTAGGTCTATGCTAGCATATTAAACCTCTTTAAATCAATTCATTCTCATTTATTTACCTCTGTTCAACATTTGTTACAAGATTTTGTTTGATTGTGTCTTGAAACACACTGGTCCATAGGAATGGATACAATGTCTATAAAACTTATATGTTTTCAAACACCTTGAGTCACTTTAATAATATTAATAATATGTAAATGATATTTACCAATGTGTATATTAATTTCACTCTATTCACACATGGTCCTTCTCTCAATAATATATCCTCAGAATTCCTGATTACATCATATAGACAAAACAAGGTCTATGTTTGACCTCCTCAACAAATCTTCACCAAAACAAAAAATAATAATTTTTAATGGTCCTTAATAAATTATTATATCAGGTTAAAAATTAACCACACATTCCAAATTTACACCAACATAATCTTCTCTTGAAACTCTCATTTCCTCTCAATTTTCAAAACACATAATGTAAGCAATATAGGGTATACAAGTTTATCTTGAGTATCTTGTCCATATGTGTGAAAGAAACTTAATATAATGTAAATAAACTTAAAATAAAAATTAAAACAACTTAAGAAATAAAAAAATGTTATCATAAGTTTCTTATATTACACTTTCCATCATTGATCATTCTTACACAATCAAATTTCATTGCACTTATATAGAAATATAGGGTATGCTATCAACTGATCTTCAAATGAGAATGTATCTTATTCACTTACTTGGGGTTATTCTAAATTACCCTGTATAATCAAACCCAACCACTTGACTACCAAAAAAAGCATTTACAACTTATTTTATATCCTATAACTAATCTAGCTAACTTTTAACTCCCTCATGTACATTGGGAGAATGGAAACTACCTTAACCTCCAACATGAGCATCAAGATGACTAATCATAAGAGAAACATATGAATTTAGGTGCCATTGACTACTTTAGGATCTAAAAAACAAGACCATACTATTGAAAACTCCTACCAACATAACAATAACCTAAAACCCTGACAAAAGACTCAAAATTTCAAATTGAGGAAATTGGTGGGAAAATGTCAATGCAACTCTAATTCCAATTTGACAAGGACCTAGCATCTTAAAATTAATCTTACATATCTAAAATTAATTTAATGACTCCATAAAGACTCAAGACATTTATATTATATCAAAATTCACAAAATTTAGTGATGTTCCTACATCATACTATCGAGGAGCAAAAATAAACTTTCCATGAAAGTTATAACTGATATGATTTTGATGTTTTATTCAACATCTCTTATTCAATGAAATGTTATTCTATATCCCAAGTTCTATTTGAAGCATATATACCTTATTTATTCTTGGTTAAGGTTATGATGGATCCTCCTTAGATGATCTCTCCCTTGCTTTATACCTTCAAACTGATCATGGGTATAAGTTGTTTGTTCTTCTTCCTCCAAAAACTTGCAAATTATTGGCCAACAGATTTGTACTTATCAAAAAATATTTTATTTTGACTCCATACCCTTCTTCTTTCAAAAACAAATAATTTAAACAACAAATGGGTGAACTATTAAGGCTAGTTCCCTCTGAATTAAGGTACAACTCCCTTTAAGATTTTCAATGAATTCAAATATTCAGATACACTTTTAACCAAAAAGTGTTTTAAAGGTAAATTAAAATCCACACATCATCATGTTATGAATGTGATATTTTGTAATAGCAATGGATAATAGAATACACAGATTATATTTTAAATAATGATTAAATAGATAAACATATATATAGCTAAACCAGTAAAAGGATAAAACACATATAATGAATTATCTAATGGAAGAGTAATTACTGTATAAAAGAAGATTTCACATAGAAAACCTAATTTCAAATACTCAAACACACATATCTAAGTATTTAGTAATTAATTCTCCTTTTCATTTACAGATGAAAAATGTTTTAGATAAACATCACATATATTGTCAACAACAATGGTCTAGTTATAAATTTTTCTAACTCCTTTTATTTTTTTCTATATCGGTATTTTACAATTAAAAATATATATATAGTTGCCATAATTAATCCACCTATCAAACTAAACCAGAGTTAAAGTAACTTTGACCCATAAGGGATTTAGTTTTTATAAATTCAATAAAAATCAAGTTTTGAATAGAAAAGCAACTGAATAACTGAATAAAATAATGTAAGTAAAATCATTATTGAGGTGATGGACTAGGATCTCCAGATTTGCCATGTTTGGTTGGGTAGACACATTAAGCTTTCCATTCCTGAAATGTTGTAATAAACTCTTGAATTTTTAAAAGATTGGGAATGCTAATGTGTTTTATCCTTGCTTTCTAGATGTTTTCTTCCCTTCAAATTTTCCCCATCTTTTCTGTGTGATCTGGAAGAGTGTCGATGCAGTGACAAAGAAGTGAATCTACCTTTGAAATTTGAGAAAAATATTCAGTTGATAAGTTTTCACTTTATTTAATGATGTTGATCCTTTCCCTAAAGGATTGAATCACAATATTGATGTCTTTTTCTAGTTTTCCATCATCTTTTATGTATTTGATATCAATACTTTGTAGATAATGTTGTAATGACTAAATGAATTCAGTTATTTCCTTGATCATTTTTGTGATTTCCATTCATCCTTGTCAGGATACTAAATTTTTCCATTCAATATTTTTCTTGCTTACATATAATACATATTCATCCAAACTTGTCAAGTTCTATTCTGACAATAACTTTGTTATTCCATACTTTTGTACTTCATCAATCTGGTTCATCACGCTCATCTATTTTCCTTCATATTTTATCCACAAGGCATTTTGTGTCTTCAAATATTCAATAGTAATTTTGGTTAGATCATACACATTTTTTAATTTATGGATGAATTATATACATTTTTGGATGATGCTATCCAACTATTTATCAAATACCTTGGTAACCATTTTACCTCTGTGTATCTGGTCTAGCATCCTTTGATTGATAGGTGATTTTGGATCAAAATATAGGATATTTTGGGTGATTGATTATGGATTTGTACTATGAATGGCATCAATGTATTCTGCCATTGACTGCACAGTCTATTTTAATTCCCTTTTATCTTTTTCATCCTTCCAAGTTCTGTTGACTATCCTTTTGGTGGATGATTCAAGGTGATGCACATCTGTGGCACGTGATGCAGTCCCAAGATCTACCTTTTCAATTATAAACTCTTGAACTGTAAGATCTATAACTTCTTCATTAGTTCTTAGCTTGGCTATTTTTGTATTCTAGTTCCCTATATTAGGGTCAACGTCTATCCTGGATGTTGTTTTTAAATTTTTGGATTTAGGATTTTTCCCTAAACATTTACTCACCATATCCTCCAAGGGTAAATAAAATGGTACTACTTTCCCTTTGTTGTTGATTGAGCTTTCTAGCACTTGGGTGCAGAGGCTGAGGCTTTTTTTATCAGGATTTGGTTGATCATAAGGTACATTTGAAATGATCATTAGTTTGGTAGAATCAGAAGGAATCACTGTCTATTAATCTACACTAACCTCTTCTGCCATTAGGGAACTAGATTCTTTATCACCTTTGGCTTCTCCTAAATCTTCTTCAAAATTTAAATCCACAATTACCTTTTCAAAAATTTGACTTTTTTTCTTGCTTTGGGTCCTTGATTTGGTGGCACAAGGAGGCAAAGTAGTTATAAGGGCCTTCTCAAATTCTTTGATGATAAGATTCCTTCCAATTTTTGCTCTTGAAGTACCTACATCACAAATAGCAATAAGCTGATTAGAGGAGCTTGTTGGGAATGGTGATTCAATTATTGATGTACATTGTTAGGAAGCTATGTTTTAAGCTCCCCCCATTTTTTCTCTCTCAACCATTTCTCAGTTCTCCTTATCACTGGGATGGTCTTAACCTCAATTATATCTTCTTCATTTTTCTCCTAGTCAATTTTTGGAATAGGTGATTATTTTATTTGCTCAAATTGTGGATCAATCACCTATTCATTATTATTAGAAATTCTATAAATGTACATATTTAAATTGAGGGTAATAAGTTGCCCTAATGAGAACCTAGACCATATTCTTATTCTGACTTCAAATTCATTTGAACAATCCTCCCAATAATCCTCTAATTGAGGAATATGTGAAAACCCTGTTCCAAGATCCAAGTTATCTCTAGCAAAACCTTTGCTGTCAAATTGTGATCTGGTTGTGAAGTATTGAAAATATAATTTTTTAAGATCTAGTTCTAAATTCAAAGCATTAGATGTTGATTTACATGAATAACATCTAAGTTTGATAGGAAAAGATATACTAGATTTATTTTTCATTGTAAATTTTTTATCTACATGTGCTAATTATCTACAGACTTCTATTAACACAAATCGGTCAAAAACATACCTAGGCAACCTCAAAGGTTCACTGTCAAAACCCCCAACTCTGATATAAGTGAACTTGGAAAAATGAGTGAAGAAACTACCATAAATTTTGATTAGTTGTATAGATTCATTAGACAACCTTTTATTGCTATTTTTTGACAATTTAAAAGTCATTCTCCTAGTAAAAACATCATTGAGTCTCCTATAATCCTCATAGTAATTATGCATTTACAACTGTGATTAATAGTCATAAATTTTACTCTCTTTAGCCAAGGGTGTATGTGGTAATCCTACCCATTGTCTTGGAGATGCCAGGCAATAGAAGAGGTATGAAGACATATAAAACTCTTTATTTCCCAAAAAAATTACTTAAACCTAGATGCAAACATTCTACTACAATTTCTGCCCAATCTAAATATTTCTCTCCTTTAAGGATCACTTGTATGAAGAAGTACATCCAATCTTCCCAATCATATGCATGAGCATTGCCTTTTAGTCTATGTAGTAATACTATAATATCTTGTACTTTTGGAATCATATGATTTCTTGTTAATGGTTTGGGTAGTCTTGAACCCCCTTTTTGGAATTTCAAAATCCAATTCCTAGCAATCACGCTCTTATAAATTGCTTTCTTTAATGAAAAATAACCATATGAAGAAGTAATTATGAGGTCAGAGTATGGTTCCTTGGGATGAATTCTCATTACAAACATTAGGGTTTATTTGTTGATATGCAATAAAACATTGCCATCTGCAGTCCTGATGCACCTATTATGAGGTTCATATCTATTCATGCATTCAAGGACTAATTAAGGGCATTGGATAGCCATGGGAAAGTCCGCAACTTAAACTAAGCCACTTTTTACTATTTTTTGCATCATAAGATTTGACACAAGATTTATAACCCTTTCCTTAAAATCTTCCAAGTCATATTGGACCAGAGAAGTGTCCCCAATTTTAGGAGGAGAACATATGAGACCAGGACCATGCTCATAATCGAGACATGAAGATTTCATGGTTACAATTTGGAGGATATAATGAAAAGAAACTGTTTTAAACTTCTTAAATAATGTCGTAAACTCCAAAGGATCCTTCTTTCCAATCAAGTAAACGAAACAAATTATAGTAAGAGTAAAACTCACCTTTAAATTTATTTGAAATCACTACGAATTCAAGTGATCAAATATCTTATACCACCTATGTTGTTCTCCTTCATATTTCCTAGTATGCTCATTTTCTAAATTTGAATTGTTCTCTCTTGATACAAATATTAACTAGATTAAATGATTAAATTGAAATAATACGTGCTAAACATGCTTGATAAGACACACATTCTGACATATGCATTAATGGCAAGCATTTTTAATGCACAATTTTGATGGGTAATGATTATTTGTAACCTCATAAAAATTCAAAATTTTCCACTTTATAATGAGTTTCGGATATATTCTCCTCTAAATATGCTGTTAATTTTAATGTAGAGAAAGCCTCAGGGTGAGATGAGAGTATGGTCATTGAACCATTGAACCATTGAACTCTTTGATAATATGGTTCAACTTTAGGGTTTAATGATACGAGATGAACTACACAGACCTACCAATAGTCATATGATCTTTCCAAAAACTTTGAACTTTGAAACGTTGAACCTTTGAACTTTTGAACTCCACTATGTAGGTTTAATCAACAAGTTTAATCAGTAGGTTCAATGATACATTAAATTTATATAATGGAACTGAGTGAACATGACTCTTTACAAAACATCAAATATTGAACTTTTGAACTATTAAACTTTTGAACTCTGAAAAAGGGTTCAAGTTCAACCAAAAGGTTCAAAGTTATAATTGAAATACACGAAGGGACAAATAATTCACTTTGAGAAACTTTGAACTTTGAGACATTGAACCTATTGAACTGTTGAACATTTGAACTCTTAAACTCCAAGAAAGGTTCAAGTTCAAAGGTTCAATTCTTTTAAAAATTCACACACAAAAGGTGATAAATAGTTGAACTTCTTTTATGGAAAAATTCACAAAAAATTGAATAAAGGCGACTGAAAAGGTAACACACATGAAGCAAAAAAGTCAACCCTCTTGAAATTTACTTTATTTCCCTTTAAATTTTGATTGTTCTTTGGCTAAAAAATCTTCTTCATCTTGACTCAAGATTGTCATCAATGCAAACTCAACTACTATAATGTAGTCATTGTCTCTTATGAGACTTAAATCATCTAATTATTTCAATATTTGTTATCATGTCTACTTCTCCTCTACTATATATTCACCTATACCATATTGATCTTCCATTGGTGCCAATTAGGACACCTCTTCCTTTTTTAACTCATAAATTTTTCCCTGTATGTCAATCATTTCTTTGGGTACCTCCACTACATTTTGTCCTTCCATTAACAAATTCATCAACTTTGATGTATCCTCATACAAATCATCTTTAGCAATGTTCATATTAGCATACTCATCAAAAATAGCATTAAAATAATTATCTTAGGACTCTTTGCTCTCTTTAAAGATTTATTGACTAAAACCTACTTATTTCTTGCTTGTAATGAGGTATGGTGCTGCTGTAAACTCTCTCTCCCCTTCTTATTCATCCAATGGTTCACCTTATTTAGGGTAGCATAGAATTATATCACCATACTTAGCTATCCAATCAGTTTGTTCCTCAACCTTAGTATGTTGCTTATGCTTCCAATATTCTTCATCTTCATTTAACTCTTCATATATATATACACATTCCAAAAATTCATTAGTCATAATCTTTTGAGGCCTGCTTGCCCATTTTATTCTTCTTCTAGGCTACCTTCCTAATATCTTCATCACTTGTCTTCTTCTCTTTTCTATAAACTACTTGAGAGGCCATCTCACTTTTTTCTTAATGTATACATAGAATCTTGATCTCATCTCTTCCAAGACCTTATCTAACCTTGCCAACACCATCTTCATCTTAGAAATATCCTTTTCTCTCTCTAGTTATTTTTGTTTCACTTTCATCTTCTTGTGGCATCCCTCACTCTTCAAGTCCATCTCTCTTTCACTCTTCACACACTCTATTTAGGTCTCTTTTGACCTATCTCTTCTTCTTGAAAATCCTACCTACTATTAGGTTGTGGAGCTAAAAGCTTCAACTATGCAGACGAAAATAGGAGGTTGCTGAAGATCCAAAAGTACCGGTGTCGACAATATGACCGATGTCGGTCAAGATGAATGCAAAATGCAACCGGCATCGGCAGGGAGTCGGCTGACGTCGATCAGCACCAGTTAGATAGGGACCAATGTCGGTCGCCTGTGTGTTCTAGAACTATTCGTTGCACAAACAGTTAGTTTGTTGAACTGAGTGTTTGCATGTAAAGGCTATTTTGAGTCTTGAGCTGCGTGTCTATTATTAGTAAACTAAGAGTCTAAGTTATTGTTCAAGTTTGGGATCTATATATAGACCCATTGGCATGTATTTTAATGATGAGCTGGAAAGGAAGGCAAGGAAGATCCTTCCATTGTAAGATCATTGAGTTGCAGGTTGTTGCAAGCTCATAGGAGATCTACATGTGTAAGTATGGTCTGTTGAATTGTAGGTTGTAGGTTCATGGGAGATCTACTTGAAGTACTTTAGAGTGCTTGGTGTACTGGCAGGGTTATTACTAACTGGTTGGAGAGGTGAACACCAATTTTGTGTGTGAGTTGTGTGTTGGGACCATTTTTGGTAGGAGAGTGTTTTAAAGAAGAATTAGTATACACTTGAGGTGTGGCAAGCCTCTATAAGGTGGAAGAGTGTGGCGTCTCTTTATTGTATTCTTTTTTATACAAGTATTAATACAAGATTGTATATTATCTCTCATATTCTATGTTATTTGTGAATTCTAGTTACTTGTGCTTCTAGATAATTTCACATGTTTAATTGCTTGTATTTGGTAATCATATTGTGCTCTTTCTGAGGAGCAAGATCCTAAAAAGTGGGATCAAAACAGGTGTGTTTGTTCTTGGATTCCCCAACAACTTGTATCAGAGCTTTTGGTTGGGATACTAATAGTTTGTGTCAGATCTGGTTAGTGTGTGTTGATTACAGGTTACTCACAGGGGTTTTTGTTTGAGTGGGAGTAGAGCAATGGCAGAAGATAGTAGACTACGAATGGAGAAGTTTAATGGTAGGAGATCCAAGTCTAGGTATGGTAGAATAACCTACTAGAAATGTGGAAAGCAAGGGCACTTAAAAAGATATTGCAGGTCGGGTGAAGATCAGCATGAAGGACATGAAGAAGAAGCAAATGTTATGGATTATGTTGCACATGATGCTCTGGTATGTTCTTTGGATAAAGAAGAATCTTGGGTTTTAGATTCTGGTGCCTCTTTTCATGTATCCCCAAATAGGGAATTTCGTCATGAGTATGTCTAGGGAGACTTTGGAGAAATTTGTTTAGGGGATGGTAAGCCTTGTCAGATGGTTGGCAAAGGGAAAGTGAAGCTGAAATTGCAGACAGGTAACACATGGGTGTTAAAGGAGGTCATGCATGTCCCAGTTCCGGAGTGGAATTTGATTTTTGTAAGAAGTTTGGGTGATGAGGGTTACACAGTAACTCTCACAGCAGACTCTTGGAAGGTTACCAAGGGTGCACTTGTTGTAGCAAGAGGTAAGAAAGTAGGTACACTTTATCTATCTACTTGTATTACTGATTCTCTTTCTAGGTTATCTACTTCAGCTGTAGATTCAAAGATGTGGCTTAATAGGCTTGGTCACATGAATAAGAAGGAGATGCATGTTCTTGAGTCAAAGGGTATGATTTCAGATTTGAAGAGCATAGATCGAGGTTTTTGTATGCAGAAGAAGAAGGTAACATTTTTTGAGGAATCCGATGTTCGTGACAAGAGCAGGAAAGCCTTGGTTTTCAAGGAGAAGGTGAGGAATAGAGTTTAGCACAAGGGGTAGAAGAATTCTGAGCAGAGCAAGGGTGATTTGGACAAGGGTTTGATCTAAAAGGAGCTCACGGGTAGAAGTCAGTTCTCACAATCAAAACATAGAGACCGACATCGGCTAGAAAACCAACGTCAGCATCCAAACAGGGACCGATGTCAGCTATGTGCAGCCTGATGTTGGTGACTCAGGGATAGATAAACATCGACATCGGCCAGGGGGAATTGACATCGATGATGAGGCAGTCATAGGAAACTGACATCGGTCAGGTGCAGACTGAGATGTGACTGGCATCGGTCACTGAGATGAATTTTGGGTGGACAGCAAGCTGTTAAGGAGTCTCAAGCACCCATATGGAGGACTTAAAGGGTATGTAAGCCTCAAATTCATCATTTTCCTTCTTTACACTACTTGTTGCTCACTTATGGTAAAGAACCAGGAAGTTATTAAAGAAGCAGAGTAGGTAGATCCAGGAAATAGTGGGAGCTTGGCATGGATGAAGGATGTGATTCCTTGGAGAAGAACCAAACAGGTGTTTTTGGTGGAGTTGCCAGTTGGAAGAAATCACTGAGAGATGAATGAATGTTTAGGATGAAGAACAGTGGAAATGGATACGTGAGATAGAAGGCCAGGGTATATGGTCTTGAGTAAGCTACAGGACAATGGAGGTTTGACCATTGTGTTTCTCTTTATCAGATTGGATAATATTAGCTACATTATCCTATTAATGTATGATGTGCTTGTTGCAGGGTTACATATACAGGGAGTTGCTGAACTAAAGGTAAAGCTAGTTTAGAGGGGTGTCATGAGGAATCTAGGAGCATCAAGATTCTTTGGCATGAGTGTGTTTTAGGGACATGGAAGGTCACATGTTGACTTCATTTCAGGATGATTGTGTGAGACTGGTTAGCACACCGATGGTTGGACAGTTCACAGAATAGTGTCTTGATTCACATAATGAGGTTAAGTGCATGGTATGTACTAGCTTGAGTTGTCCCAAGCAGTGGGAGTTGTCACAAGTTTGGAGCCAATCCAAGAAAGAAGCATTGGAGGGCAGTTCAGTGGATTCTCAGAGGGACCAGCAGCAGGTGCACATACTAAGCAGGGTCAAGTTATTTTCTACATGGGTTTGTAGATGTGGATGTGGTAGGTGATTTGGATGATAGGTGTTGCACTACAAGTTTTGTGGTGGTTGGTCTTCAAGAGTGATCTTGAAGAGGGATACAGAGCCAAGGGAAAAAACTAGATAATGTACAAGTATAGGTACAGGTGCAGCTATTTATCTCCAAGTGGGAGATTGTTAGATTGTGGAGCTAAAAGCTTCAACTATGCAGATGAAAATAGGAGGTTGCTGAAGATCCAGAAGTACCGGCGTCGGTAGTATGACCGACATGTTGGGGAATCCAAGAACAAACATGCTTGTTCTGATCCCACTTTTTAGGATCTTGCTCCTTAGAAAGAGCACAATATGATTACCAAACTTAAGCAATTAAACATGCAGAAATATATCAGAAACACAAGTAACTAGAATTCATCAATAGCACAGAATATGAGAGACAATATACTATCTTGTATTAACATTTGTACAAAAAAGAATACAATAAAGAGCCACCACACTCTTCCACCTTACAGAGGCTTCCCACACCTCAAGTGTACAGTAATTCTTCTTCAAAACACTCTCCTACCAAAAATAGTCCCAACAACTAACTCACACACAAAATTGGTGTTCACCTCTCCAACCAGTCAGTAATAACCCTGCCAGTACACTAAGCACTCTATAGTACTTCAAGTAGATCTCCCATGAACGTGTAACCTACAATTCAATAGACCATACTTACAATGGAAGGATCTTCCTCACCTTCCTTTCTAGCTCATTAGTGGAACTAGGAGAAACACACACTTTGTTCTCTTCACTAGCACACATTACAATACATGCCAATGGGTCTATAAATAGATCCCAGACTTGAACAATAACTTAGACTCTTAGTTTACTATAATTATCCATGCAGCTCAAGGCTCGAAATAGCCTTTACATGTAAACACTCCATTCACTTAACTAACTGTTCGTGCAATGAATAGTTCTAGAACACATAGGCGATCGACGCTGGTCCCTACTTGCCTGGTGTTACCGACGTCAGTTGACTCCCTGCCGATGCCAGTTGCCTTCTGCACTGATCATGACCAACGTCAGTCATACTGCTGATGTCAGTGCTTTTAGGTCTTCAGCAACCTCTTTTTCTTTGTCTGCAACAAGTTGAAGCTTTTAGCTCCACAACCTAACAATCTCCCACTTGGAGATAAATAGCTGTAACTGTACCTATACCTATACACCATCTAGTTTGTTCCCTTGGCTCTGTATCCCTCTTCAAGATCACTCTTGAAGACCAACCACCACAAATCCTATAGTACAACTCTGTTATCCAAATCACCTGCCATATCCACATCTACAAACCCATGTAGAAAATAACTTAAACCTACATAGCATGTGCACCTGTTGCTGGTCCCTCTAAGAATCCACTGAACTGCCCTCGAATGCTTCTCTCCTGGATTGGCTCCAAACTTGTGACAACTCCCACTGCTTGGGAAAACTCAGGTCTAGTACATACCTCATTATGTGAATCAAGACACTATTCTATGAACTGTCCAACCATCAGCGTGCTAACTGGTCTCACACAATCATCCTGAAACAAAGTCAACCTGTGACCTTCCATGTCCCTAGAACACACTCATGCCAAAGAATCTTGCTTCTCCCAGATTCTCCATGACACACCCTAAACTAGCTTTACCTTTAGTTCAGCAATACCTATATATGTAACCCTGCAACAAGCACATCATACAGTAATAGGATAATGTAGCTAATATTATCCAACCTGGTAAAGAGAAACACAATGATCAAACCTCCATTGCCCTGCAGCTTATACAAGACCATATACCTAGGCCTTCCATCTCATGTATCCATTTCCTCTCTTCCTCATTGTGAACATCCATTCGTCTCTCAGTGCTTCCTTCCAGCTGGCAAATCCACCAAAAACTCATGTTTGGTTCTCCTCCAAGGAATCACATCCTCCATCCATGCCAAGCTCCCACTGTTTCTTAGATCTACCTATTCTGCTTCTTTAACAACTTCCTGGTTCTTTGCCATAAGTGAGCAACAAGTAGTGTAAAGAAGGTAAATGACAAATTTGAGGATTACCTACCCTTTAAGTCCTCCATATGGGTGCTTGAGACTCCTTGACAGCTTGCTGTCCACCCAAAATTCATCTCAGTGACCAATGCCGGTCACATTCTAGTCTACACCCAACCGATGTCGGTTCCCTATGACTACCTCATCACCGATGTTGGTTCCCCCTTGCCGATGTTGGTGTTTATCTGCCCTGAGTTGTCGATGTCAATCTGCACATAGCCGATGTTGATCCCTGTCTGGAAGTCGATGCCAGTTTTCTAGCCAACGTCGGTCTCTATGTTTTGCTTCTGAGAACTGACCTTTTCTCATGAGCTCTTTTTGGATCAAACCCTTGTCCAAATCACCCTTGCTCTACTCAGAATTCTTCTGCCCCTTATGTTGAACTCTGTCCATCACCTTCTCCTTGAAAACCAAGGCTTTCTTTCTCTTGTCACTAACATCAGATTCCTCAAGAAACGTCACCTTCTTCTTCTGCATACAGAAATCTCAATCTATACCCTTTGACTTAAGAACATGCATCTCCTTCTTATTCATGTGAACAAGCCTATTAAGCCACATCTTTGAATCTACATCTGAAGTAGATAACCCAAAAAGAGAATCAATAATACAAGTAGATAGATAAAGCGTACCTATTTTCTTACCTCTTGCTACAACAAGTACACCATTGGTAACCTTCCAAGAGTCCGCTGTGAGAGTTACTGTGCAACCCTCAACACCTAAACTTCTTACAGAAATCAAATTCCACTCTAGAACTGGGACATGCATGACCTCCTTCAACACCCATGTGTTACATGTCTGCAATTTCAGCTTCACTTTCCCTTTGCCAACCATCTGACAAGGCTTACCATCCCCTACACAAATTTCTCCAAAGTCTCCCTGGACATACTCATGAAAAAATTCCCTAATTAGGGATGCATGAAAAGAGGCACCAGAATCTAAAACCCAAGATTCTACTTTATCCAAAGAACATACCAGAGCATCCCGTGCAATGAAATCTGCAACATCTGCTTCTTCTTCATGTCTTTCATGCTGATCTGCTACCAACCAATAATCTTTCTTTTCTTGCTCTTTCTTTCCATATTTCTAGTAGGTTATTCTGCAATACCTGGACTTGGACCTCCTGCCATTAAACTTCTCCATTCATAGCTTACTATCTTCTGCCATTGCTCTACTCCCACTCAAACAGAAACCCTTGTGAGTAACCTGTAATCAACACACACTAACCAGATCTAATCCAACCTATTAGTATCCCAACCAAAAGCTCTGATACCAGTTGTCAGGGAATCCAAGAACAAACACGCTTGTTCTGATCCCACTTGTTATGATCTTACTCCTCAAAAAGAGCACAATATGATTACCAAACTTAAGCAATTAAACATGTGGAAATATACCAGAAACACAAGTGACTAGAATTCACCAATAGCACAGAATATGAGAGACAATACACTATCTTGTATTAACATTTGTATAGAAAAAAATACAATAAAGAGCCACCACACTCTTCCACCTTACAGAGGCTTCCCACACCTCAAGTGTACAGTAATTCTTCTTCAAAACACTCTCCTAACAAAAACAGTCCCAACAACCAACTCACACACAGAATTGGTGTTCACCTCTCCAACCAGTCAATAATAACCCTGCCAGTACACCAAGCACTCTATATTACTTCAAGTAGATCTCCCATGAACCTGTAACCTACAATTCAATAGACCATACTTACAATGGAAGGATCTTCCTTACCTTCCTTTCTAGCTCATTAGTGGAACTAGGAGAAACACACACTTTGTTCTCTTCACCAGCACACATTACAATACATGCCAATGGGTCTATAAATAGATCCCAGACTTGAACAATAACTTAGACTCTTAGTTTACTATAATTATCCACGCATCTCAAGGCTTGAAATAGCCTTTACATGCAAACACTCCGTTCACTTAACTAAATGTTCATGCAATGAACAGTTTTGGAACACACAGGCGACTGACACTGGTCCCTGCTTATCTGGTGCTGCCAACGTCAGCTGACTCCCTGCCAACGCCAGTTGCCTTATGCACTGATCATGACCGACGTCGGTCATACTGTTGATGCTGGTGCTTCTGGGTCTTTAGCAACCTCCTTTTCTTTGTCTGCAACAAGTTGAAGCTTTTAGCTCTACAACCTAACACGACATCGGTCAAGATGAATGCAGAAGGCAATCGGTGTCGATAGGGAGTCGATCGACGTCGGTCAGCACCAGGTAGATAGGGACCGACGTCGATTGCCTGTGTGTTCTAGAACTGTTCATTGCATGAACAGTTAGTTTGTTGAACTAAGTGTTTACATGTAAAGGCTATTTTGAGTCTTGAGTTGCGTGTTTATTATTAGTAAACTAAGAGTCTGAGTTATTGTTCAAGTCTGGGATCTATTTATAGACCCATTGGCATGTATTGTAATGATGAGCTAGAAAGGAAGGCAAGGAAGATCCTTCCATTATAAGATCATTGAGTTGCAGGTTGTTGCAAGCTCATAGGAGATCTACATGTGTAAGTGTGGTCTGTTGAATTGCAGGTTATAGGTTCATGGGAGATCTACTTGAAGTACTATAGAGTGCTTGGTGTACTGATAGGGTTGTTACTGACTGGTTGGAGAGGTGAACACCAATTCTGTGTGTGAGTTGTGTGTTGGGACCGTTTTTGGTAGGAGAGTGTTTTGAAGAAGAATTACTATACACTTGAGGTGTGGCAAGCCTCTATAAGGTGGAAGAGTGTGGCATCTCTTTATTGTATTCTTTTCTGTACAAGTATTAATACAAGATTGTATATTGTCTCTCATATTCTGTGTTATTTGTGAATTCTAGTTACTTGTGCTTCTGGATAATTCTGCATGTTTAATTGCTTGTATTTGGTAATCACATTGTGCTCTTTCTGAGGAGCAAGATCCTAACAAGTGGGATCAGAATAGGTGTGTTTGTTCTTGGATTCCCCAACACCTACTTGTCTCCCTTAACCTCACCTAGGTCTCTCTCACTTGACTCTCACTCTCTTAGAGTCTCTCTCTTTCTTGTCCTCACCTAGGACTCCTATCTCTGTCTTTAGCTCTTATTGAGCTTCTTTCTTGGAGCTTTCACTAGCTCTCCTCTCTCTTCAAACCTCTTGGATTAATGTCTTTATCCACACCACTCTTATCTCTCACATATATTTTTTCCTCTCCTTCATTCCTTAAACTTGTACCAACATTCATACAACAACATCTCAAAGCAACTTTTCAATATATACTCATCAATATCTTTATACAAACTAGCATAGCATTTTCAAATCACATAACATACCTTCTTTTAGAATGTACCCTACTTTGATACCAAATGATGCATATGTCATCATTAAATTTTTATTTATTGGATTGAAACAAGAAACACATACACCTCTACAAATCACCTAGCTCTGATTTTATTTGTATAGATCTCTTAATCTTAGAACTCAAGCTTGTAAACACTTTGTACTCTTTGAAAACCTTTCATCTCAATCCTTCATCAATCTTGTCTCAATTCCTATTTACTACGTATTCAATCCATACCATTCACATTTGTCACCTTTACAGCTTGTTCCAGTCCTCTATAACCTCTTCTCAATCCCACTTAATCTCTCAAGATATTTCTCTTATCACACACTACCTCATTTACTATGACAGTCTTTTCTACTAGCCTTTTTTATCCTCTTTTTCATAGTATAGATAGGTACAAACCTATATTTAAAAACTAAGACCATATTCAAGTACCCTATATCCTCTTCTATCTATCCACCAAGTTTATTAACTCAAATTAACTAGTTAACTACTTTTATAAGCCCTTCTTGGTCTCTACAAACGTGTCAAAATCATACACAGTCGTACTATATCAAATTTTAAATCCCAAAGTCTATTAGATATTGTTGAAAATAAACTAATAAAAAAATTGGGAATTTTTCCTAGTGTAAACTCTTGAAATATTATTTTTGGTTTTGAAACCCTAGTTCAAGGTTTTGGTAAATTATATAAGCCTGGGAAGGTTTAAAATTAAGTTTAAAGCTTGCTACGGAGTTTCAAACAATTGTAAATGTTGTTTTAGTTCTATGCTATCATATTACACCTCTTCCAATCAATGTATTCTTGTTTCCTTGAATTTTTTCAACATTTTTTACAATATTTTGTTTGACTATGTCCTGAAACATAGTGGTCTACAAGACTGGTTACAATGTCTATAAAACCTATATGTTTTCAAACACCTTAATTCAATTTAATCATATGGAAAGGATACTTACCAATTCATATATATTAATTTCACTATGTTCACACATGGTCCTTTTCTCAAGAATAGATGCTCAAAATTCCTAATTACATCATACAGGTAACACAGGGTCTGTGTCTGACCTCCTCAATAAATATTCACCAAAAAAAGAAATAAAAATATTTAATTGTCCTTAATAACTTGTTAGATAAGGTTACCATTTAACCACACATTCCAAATTTCCACCAAAAAAATAGTCTCTTGAAACTCTCACTTCCTCTCAGTCTTCAAAACACATAATATAAGCAATACAGGCTATACAAGTCTATCTTGAGTATCTTGTCCATATGTGTGAAATAAAATTAATATAATGTGAATAACTTTATAAACACAAGAAAAAAAACTTACCAAATACATAAAGGTCATCATAACTTGCTTCTATTACACTTTTCATCATTGATCATTCTTACACAATCAACTTTTATTGTACTTATATAGAAATGCAGGGTCTACTATAAACTAATCTTCAAATGAGAATGTATCTTATTTAATTCCTTGGGATTATTATATATTCCCCTTTAAAATCCAACCCCACAACTTGACTACCAATAAAATAATTTACAACTTCTTTTATATCCTATAACTAATCTAACTAACTTTCAACTCCCTCGTGTACATTGGGAGAATGTAAACTACCTTAACCTCCAACATGAGAATCAAGATGACTAATAATAGGAGCCATGTATTAATTTAGGTTCCATTGAATATTTTATGGTCTACACAACAAGACTACATTATTCAAAACTTCTACCAACATAACAATAACCCAAAACCTTGATAAAAGATTCAAAATTTCAAATTGAGGAAATTGGTAGGAAAATACCAATGCAACTCTAATTCAAATTTGACAAGGACCTAGCATCTTAGAATGACTCCTAAAAATCTTAAATTATTGTAATGACTTCATAAAAACTCAATATATTTGAATTATACCAAAATTTGCAAAAGGTAGTGATGTTATTACATCATCTACTTCCAACCAAACCCTAATTAATAAAAACACTTAACAAACCCTAATTTTTTAAAATATTGCTTAAATTTAAATCTAAGAGATCACCCAAAGCATACAAGAGACAAAAATAAGCCCATCATTATTAATATTATAAAAATAAAATATGATCATAACATAATATGTATAATAGATATAAAACAACACAAGTTGTCATTCAATTATAAGTATAAACACTTACTAAACTAAGACATTCATGATATCAATGAATTACTCAACATATCTCATTAGAATTTTCTCAAAACTATATCATATATGTGATCTACAGAAGCTATACATTTTATATTTAATTTTATTTACCTCTATGCATATAAAATTATATATAAATTTCAAATTTATTTACAAGATTTATCTAAAAATAATAATCTATATACACTTATTTTCATAACTTATGGTAATTAGTGGTGTGGGGTATTATTTATAATTTTTCCTTACGAACTTGCTCATTATAGTTGGATCTAGGTAAATCTCATTTATAAGACTATATAATATTTCACATATCTTAAAATATGCTCATAGAATATTATTTTGTTAATAATCCTTTCAATTGGTTTCGACACATGTCTCCTTCAATGTTACAATAATCTTCATTCTAGTGGACATCTTATTTATTTATATATGCTTTTTATGATTTTTTCCTTCTATGTATTACTCATTTAAAATTACTCATACATTCTAAAAAAACCTTTGTGTGTATTTAAAACATGAGCATATTTAACGCATATTTTCACAAACCTCATATTAAACAAAATCATGTAATCTTATATCTATGCACATTCTTTAGGTAAACATATTTGCTTTAGTATTCTTAACTTGATTTACAATTTCATAATATTTAGCTACTTGAAATATAAGTTTGGGGATCTTAAGGAAGATTAGGAGGTATGCTTTTATTAATCTCATTTTGAGATTGAGAATGATTAGGAAGGACTATTATATTTGTTATTTTATCCCTCATTTGCATGGTATAGTCAACCTTAAAGTAAGGCATGTAGACACAAGATGTACAATGAAATGAATGATTAAGGATTGAGAGATAAAATAATAATAATAATAAACCTACACAAGGAATAATCAAGAGGGAAGAGAGGGAACTTAAGGATAAATAAAACTAACATGAAATAACACAAACCATAAAAAATGAAATGTAATGGAAAAACATATCTAGTTATAATAAGAGATAACAATACAACAAAAGTTTATGAAATCCATGGAAAAAATAGATCTACCACAAAACAAAAAATATGTAACCCTATGAGGTGTAAAGAATCATGGTTCATAAAAATTTTATATTGATAAACTGATATAGGTAAAATTGTAGCACAGCATAACACACTTATCCATGCACAATACAAACTTAGGCATAATTAGATTTACATTAATAAAATAGAAAATTATATAATTAATTTCAAAAAATAATATTATAGGATATACAATAAATGACAAGAGGGGGTTTTAGAAGAATTTTTGATTTGGTGTGAATCTAGGGAGAGTCATCAAAAACAAACAATAGAATAAATATCAAGAAAGTGAGATGAACAAAACATAGAAAACATGAGACAAAAAAATAACAAATTTCAAAGTGCACATTTATAGTGGTGTAAAAATAATTATGGAAGTGGAAAGAATGGATATGAAAATATTAAAAATAAGTTTTAGAAAACTATAAATTTATGAAACTAATTTTACAATAATTTGCATCACTCTAAGGATCCAAAAAATTTACTCATTTTTATTTAATTCTATGTATATATCTAGGAAACTAATCTAATTCTCTAAAACCCTAGAAACCCATCACATATTAATAAAAATGGGGGAACCAATGGTGGCATGTGTTTTCCTTCCATTATTATCAGACCCCTAGTCTAGAAAAAAAATAGAAAATAACAACACTCAATTCACTTCAAAAAAAAACCCATGAATACAAGTCCTAATCCTATATGAATTTGTGTGCTATCATGAAAGAAATGGCACAAGAAGATAAAATACTTCAAATATTGATTCATATCTTCTCTAAATGCTGAAATTTTAATCTAACACAATAAATATATTTAATAAAATGCTTGACTCTTACTTTTTAAGTTCACTTATCACTCATCACATGTCTCATTCCTTTTCCTTTTCATTCATATATGCATTAATACAAGTTTATATTTATATACTTATTAAATTAAAATTAGAACTAATTAACACAAGAAATGGTACATAAATCATGTGAATGGTGGACAAACAAGGAGCATAAGGCACTAGGGACAAAAAAACAAAGTTCACAAGGGCCTACACCATAGCCATACATAGTACAATATTGTTGACTCATATAATGTAAAGTTCAAGGCAACAGGACCAAAATCATAAAAAATGGACAACGAGTAAAGAGATTGAAGAGGAGAGAGAAAGAAGAACAAAAAATACAAATCCACCTATAAGAGGATGCTGAAGAGGAAGCCCCCCTACAATAAGAATGGAAATTCATATCCCTACAAAGTAAATGGAGGACACTACGAGTGGAAGAAACACTATGATGGAAGATGTTAGGGCAGACCCTATTAAAA
Source organism: Torreya grandis (assembly GCA_037957365.1). Taxonomy (NCBI): domain Eukaryota; kingdom Viridiplantae; phylum Streptophyta; class Pinopsida; order Cupressales; family Taxaceae; genus Torreya; species Torreya grandis. Next base: position 628,553 of record JARHVA010005588.1, on the reverse strand, counting down.
ATAAATAAGGTAGCTTTCAGCCCAAAGTCATCCTCCCTAAAGGAAAATATGAAGGGTTTTAACCCATTTGCTCATTACAAATTTCTATTCCCTTGTATTCAAATTTAGGGGAAGGGGATAACAAGGATTGGACGATGTTGTGAAAGAAAAAGAGGGGGCATCCTAGGAAGGCACTTGATTTAGCCAATAACCCTACGTTTTCATAAAGGAGAGATTATGGGAGGATGTTAGTTGGAACCAAGTCAATGGGTTATTTTTTGTTTTAGACAACATGACATGGTTAGTGTTTCTCAGTTCTTGGAAGTGAAATTTTTGATTGAGCAGTGGTAGACTATTTCATATTTTTTTGGCTGTTATATGCCAAGTGATCTTTTGTGGAAGGTCTACAATTGGTTAGATATGTCTTATTTACCAAAGTTAGTTTTTTTAAATTTGTTTTAGTTGATATTGCACTGTAATATCTGATTCATTCATGATTTCTACTGTAGAGGTTGTAGAAGTTTTTCCAAATTCCATTGCGAAGAGATTTGAGGTCTGGTAAGTGAGAAAATTTTGGTAAGGGAAACAGGAAATGCAGAGATAAAAAGGCCTATGACAATTTTAAAATGGCCGGAGACTCGATGCAATAGACTTTCCCAAAGAATTTTTCAAAGCTGAGAACTCAAAAAGTCGAAGCAAGAAATTCTTACAAAACTTTCAAGAAACTACAGTAGTAGTCTTTTCTTTTCATTGGCTCTGATACCATTCTAAATTAGAAGGTACCTATGAACTCCCTTCTTTCATTCCTGAGCAAATATCTGATTGTCTAGATATTGAAATTACCGAAGAAAACCTAGAAAAAGAAAATAACTTGTATAAGCCCCCAACTATTAAAGCTTCACAAGTATATAAGAAATCTAAACTCCTAAAATCCAAGTCTGTATACAAGTCTACATATCTATCATTTGTAAAACCCATAATCAAATCTGTCGAGTTAACCCTTAGCTATAAGCCAAAGAAAAGTTTTCAAACAAATTTACTATCTTTATTACCTGAACCAGAGATCAATTATATCAGGTCACATGAAGATGTAAACTTTGTCCATTTCGGTCTTACTAGAAATCATATAACTCCTTTGATTCCTAGAAATATAAAGCCTGTCATATATCTTGCTTTGTGTGATCGTCACCAAGTTAGTTTCAAACACTCTTGTCAAATATCAAGTCTTGGACGCCTGAATGATGAAGTCATTTGTTTTGAGTTTTGTCCTAATCTCTCTATTGCAGTCCACGACAAGGGATGTAAAGAAGTAAAATTTGGCTCTTTAGATTGATGGGGATTATTCACCTCTCTTTTTGGTTTGAATATGTTTGGTGAATTTAAGTATGCTTCCATTAATATTTCTGTTGTCTATAGTATGACAAACACGAACCATCCAAAGATCTTAAAAAATATGCCTTATGCTAGAAGACTTAGTGGTACTGTTCAACTTCAGAAAGGCCATATAGAGTCTATAAAAATACCTTCAGACTGGAAACTTGACTAGTTGAAAAATGTTTCTCCCAAAATGATAGGTCAAACCCCAGTCCATAAAAGTGATGGCAGAACTGTAATAGTCTTCCTAGATCTTTGTCGGTAACTTCTTTTAATTTTTCTCCATCCAGACCATCAACCTCTTCTTCTCACAAAACTATAAAACTAGGTCATATATTGATTGAAGATGAAGAGATCAATCAAGGGACTGATCCAAAGGATCAATTACCTTATACAATGATGAATCTTCCTAGAAAAGACAGTTTCGAATTTTACACAAAGAACAAAGGTACTCTGTATAAAGGTGGAAGACGGCCACCACATAAAGGGGTCTACAAGCAGCATGCCGACACTATACAGCATTTTTCTACTGCCTACCAAGGAGAAGTTGAGCCCTCTAACGAATTCAAACAAAGGAATTATACTGCAAGGTTCAACTCACATCTATCAGAGAATTTTGATGATCTCTGTAGAGATATCTTGTATATTAAAAATAGTGTTGATAAGTTAATTGTTTGTGAAAACAATACTAATACTCTCTTTATAGATATCAAAATGCAATTGTATTCCATTGATTCAAAGCTTTTAGCTTTGGACAAAAGTCTTGAATGGCTTTCCCAACAAGATCGGCTGGCAAAATCTTCTGCAACACAGTTAGTCTATAAAATAGACGTCGGCTCTAATTTTAAATAGAGTAAAAAGCATTCTAATACCTCTTTGATGTAGAGGACACATGTCCAATTACAACCATGGTATATAAATATAGATGATCTCCTCAACCCATTAAAAGAGATCACTGCATGGTGTAACTCTATGAGAGTTATCACTATTAATTATCATCTAGATCTAGCTGGTACTACTAATTTTGCTTCAAAGTTTTTCTAGGGTATTGTAGATCAATGGTGGAATGTTATGACTGAAGTCAAACAATTTGATAGAGTCCATAATTAGCCTGATCCTCTAGCTACATTATTTCATTTGTTAATCAATGAGTTTGCTCCTCCAGTGGCCAATAGAGAATTAGAATCCAAAAAATGGCTTCTCAAAATGGAGTTATGTGATTTAAAATAGTTTGATGCCTTTGCCAAACAATTTAGAGAATTGGCACATGAAATCAAAAGCTTTTCCTCTACTGAGATTAAGATCAAATTTTTGCATGCTTTGCCATATAATCTTATTGATAGGATTATTTCCTATATTGATCTTAAGGGACTGACAATTGGAGATCTCTCTCTCTTAGATGTGATTGATTTCTCTAAGTAGTAAGCTATGTGTTTAGTCTCTGAGACTAAATCTATCCAAAAGCTTACTAAGCATCAAGTTAGTCAGATTGCTCTAGCTTTTCTTGAAACAGGCCCATTTGGCTGTCGACCATTTGTTCAACCACGAAAGCAACAAAAGCAATGTCGCAAACATCTTTCTTTCCAACACTGCTCTTTTCCCCACAAACATTCCTATGCACCTCCTCATCATTTCCTCAAGAAACAACGCACTGCTTGTCCTTGGTCCAACCAACCTATTTGCTACATATATCACAAACCTGGCCATATTGCTCCCTAATGTCATTGCAAAAATCTTGTAGTTAAACCTATTTTCACCTCCAGCACAGTAGCATGGTGGGATATTATTGATTCTGATGAAGATCTCTACCTACAAGATGACATCCATGAACCAATTCTAGATGATCTCCCTGAAGAAGACTTAGCAGACAATGATGATGCAGATGCTCTCGAGTCATTACCTGATGACTTGGAATAACTGCTAACCAACATGCAACACCCATGGTATCGACCCTGACACCATGATCATTCATATCTACATTATGAATCACATAGAACCTGGTCTAAGCATCATCAAGAAATACTAAAAAGACCAGAAAGACCAAGGACCAGAGGATACCCCAGAGGAGAAGGTACATCTAGAGGGAGACAGTCCTCAATGCCTCGAATGCCACCAACATTGCAAAGGCCTCAACATCCTCCTTTGCAATTTCAAAGCTCTTTCAAGCCTAGCAACTCTCGAATAAAAAATAAGTTCACCAGTAAAGAACTCCCAAGAGAAATTTTAACAACAAAGATCGAGCCACAGTGGGATATTTTAATGCCCACAAAAGACAAGGAAGAGTATGAAGAAGTAGAATGTTCTTTCTACTCTGATCAAGATTATTGCCCATGTAAATGTAGTAATCTCCAAGAAGAAGAAGAATTAGATCAAAAAATAGAAGACATTTACACTGAATAATCTATTGTTCAGGACCTAGGGAGACAAAAACTAGTATGTACTAGTATTCCTCCCTTAGAAATTTCACAACCAGCTTATTTAACTTAGTTGATTAATGGAAAGTTTGCCCTGTTTATTACTTTAGAAATTAATGGCAGACTAGTATATGCTCATATAGACACAGGAGCTTCTCTCTCCTTTGATAAATCACAACTCATCCATGACTGGAAGACATTAGATGATGCTCTAGCTTATAAGAGCCTAGATGTCCAAGGGAATAGCTTTATCTGTAAAAAATATAAACATCAACAAACCCTTCAGATACAAGATAAAATCTTCCATGTTGATTTCTTTGCTTTAGATAGAATGCCTCTAGATATTCTATTAGGTGGTGCCTTTATAGACAGATACTCGCCCTATAGTTCAACCACAAAGAGTATCATGTTCACAATAGAAAATGAAAGGCTCAAAATTCCTCGCCTTATCTATGCCACTGAGCAATTTCCCAATTCAATGACTCAAATACCTAAGATTATAATCCCAATTGAAATTCAAGAATTAGGAGAGAAGATTAAAACCACTATCTGTTCTGACAACCCTCGGCAGTTTTGGTCAAAATCCATGCCTGAGATGGACATTAAAATCCTTGAAGGTAAACATATGAAGATTGGGAAGAAAATCTCAATTCTAGCATAGGATTATAAAGATATGGAACTAAAGATCAAAGATCTGGAAGGCAATGGCTTTATTGAAAAATCCACTTCCCCTTTTTGTTGCTATGCATTTATGGTTAACAAACATTTAGAACAAAAGAGAGGAAAGAAAAGAATGGTCATTAATTATCGACCATTAAATGCTATTACATAGCCATTCTCATATCCTATTCCAGATAAGAGCTATCTATTGGAGAAAGTTGCAACCTGTAAATACTTCTCCCAGTTCGACTGCAAATTAGGCTTTTATCATATCAGAGTCAAAGAAGCTAATAGGGAAAAGACAACAATCAGTTGCCCTTTCAGCCATTTTCAGTGGATAGTAATGCCTTTTGGCTTGATGTATGCCCCGGCATATTATCAAGCACATATGGATAAAAAAATTCAAGGCACTTCTAATTTTTTGTGTATATATCGATGACATACTAATCTTAAGTAATTCTCTTACTGATCACTTTACTCATCTCTCCCAATTTTTCCAGTTGGCTCAAGATGTAGGAATAGTACTATCAAAAACAAAAATTCAGTCATGCACAACTGAATGTAATTTTCTCAAGATGGTGATCTGAGATTCTAAACTATAGATACAGCTACATATTAAAGAAAAGGTTATGAGTTTTCCTGAAAAGCTAGACAAATCCAAGCTTCAAGCATTTTGGTATTGCTTAACTATTTAAATAGTTTTTGTCATAATTCTGGTGAAGATAGGTTCATACTTCAAGAACTTCTCCAAAAGAAAAAATCTTTCTGTTGGAAGGAAGAACATACAGTAGCTGTCAAAAAAATCAAGCTAAAGGTTGCTTCCCTTCTAGAACTACATATCCCAAAATCTAACCAAATGAAGGTTTATAGTGATGCCTTCGATATTACATGGGGAGGAGTACTTGTTTCCTTAGTTAACAATAAAGAATTCATTTGTGAATTCACCAGTGGAGTTTTTAGTACTGATGTCTTAAAATGGATTTCTTCTGACAAAGAAATCTATGCTATAAAGAAAAGCCTTGAGAAGTTTATGCTAAAACTTCTCCACTTGCCTCATTTTATTGTAATTACCCACTGTACTAGATTTCTGATCTTTAAAGAAAAAGATCATGGTCGAAAGGATAGTTGTGGTAAATATGTTAGATGGCAAGCATTCTTTAATAAGTTTAATTTTTTAGTAGAACACATCAAAGGTACTGATAATACTATTACAGATTGGCTTAGAAGAAGTCCTTCTACTGCGTTGATGCACCAACCTATTCCTGGTTTTAATCTAACCAGAATTTATAACCAAAAATTTCCATCAATGAACATCTTGGTCCAAGAACAAATCTTACGTGAAGGGTTGCATCCAAGATACACAAGGATTTCTTATGTAACAGGACAAGATCTTCAAATGTCTTCAGCAGCCACCATCCAAGCAAACCATCATCAAAATTCTAGAGTCATCTATATTGAAAGATTAAATAGTGAAGATTTAGTGGTACTGTTCAACTTTAGAAAGGCCATATAGAGTCTATAGAAATGCCTTTGGATTGGAAACTTGACTAGTTGAAAAATGTTTCCCCTAAAATGATAGGTCAAACCACAGTCCATAAAAGTGATGGCCGAACTATTAATATTCTTCCTAGATCCTTGTCTGTAAATTCTTCTATTTTTTCTCCATCTAGACCATCAACCTCTTCTTCTCGTAGAACTATAAAAATAGGTCATATATTGATTGAAGATGAAGAGATCAATCAAGGGACTGATCCAAAGGATCAATTACCTTGTACAATGATGAATCTTCCTAGAGAAGACAATCTGGAATTTTACACAAAGAAAAAAGTTACTCTGTATAAAGGTGGAAGATGGCCACCACATAAAGGAGTCTACAAGCAGCATGCTGGCACTATATATTATTTTTATACTACCTACCAAGGAGAATTTGAGACCTCCAATGAATACAAACAAAGGAATTATACTGCAAGGTTCAACTCACATCTATTAGAGAATTTTGATGATCTCTGTAGAGATATCTTGTATATTAAAAATAGTGTTGATAAGTTAATTGTTTATGAAGACAATACTAATACTCTCTTTATAGATATCAAAAATCAATTGTCTTCCATTGATTCAAAGCTTGTAGCTTTGGATCAAAGTCTTGAATGACTTTCCCAATAGGATCGGCAGGCAGAATCTTCTGCAACACAGTTAGTCTGTAAAACAAACTTTGGCTCTAATTTTAAATACAATAAAAAGCATTCTAATACCACTTTGATGCAGAGGACACATGTCCAATTACAACCATGGTATCTAAATATATATGATCTCCTCAATCCATTAAAAGAGATCACTGCATAGTGTAACTCTATGAGAGTTATCACTATTAATTCTCATCTAGATCCAGCTGGTACTACTAATTTTGCTTCAAAGTTTTTCTAGGGTATTGTAGATCAATGGTGGAATGTTATGACTAAAGCCGAACAATTTGACAGAGTCCATAATCAGCCTGATCCTCTAGCTACATTATTTCATTCGTTAATCAATTAGTTTACTCCTCCAGTTGCCAATAGAGAATTAGAATCCAAAAAATGGCTTCTCAAAATGGAGTTATGCGATTTAAAATAGTTTGATACCTTTGACAAACAATTTAGAGAATTGGCATATGAAAGCAAAAGCTTTTCCTCCACTGAGATTAAGATCAATTTTTTGCATGCTTTGCCATATAATCTTATTGATAGGATTATTTTCTATATTGATCTTAAGGGACTGACAATTGAAGATCTCTCTCTCTCAGATGTGATTGATTTCTCTAAGTAGCAAGCTATATGTTTAGTCTCTGAGGCTAAATCTATCTAAAAGCTTACTAAGGCATCAAGCTAGTCAGATTGCTCCAGCTTTTCCTGAAACAGCCCCATTTGGTTGCTAGCCATTTGTTTAGCCACGAAAGCAACAAAAGCAGCATCACAAATGTCTTTCTTTCCAACGTCACTCTTTTCCCTGCAAACATTCCTATACACCTCCTCATTATTTCCTCAAGAAACGACACACTGCTCATCCTCAGTCTAACCAGCCTATTTGCTACATCTATCGCAAATCTGGCCATATTGCTCCCTAATGTCATTGCAAAAATCTTGTAGTTAAAGCTATTTTCACTTCTAGCATAGCAGTGTGGTGAGATATTGTTGATTCTAATGAAGATCTCTACCTATAGGATGACATCTATGAACCAATTCTAGATGATCACCCTGAAGAAGACTCAACAGATAATGATGATAGAGATGCTCTCGAGTCATTAGCTGATGACTTGGAAGAACCCTAACCAACATGTAATGCTCATGGTATCGACCCTAGCACCATGATCATTCACAGCTACATTATGAAGCACAGGGAACCTGGTCTAAGCATCATCAAGAAATACCAGAAAGACCAGAAAGACCAAAGACCAGAGGATACCCTAGAGGAGAAGGAACATCTAGAGGGAGATAGCCCTCAATGCCTCAAATGCCACCAACATTGCAAAGGCCTCAACATCTTCCTTTGCAATTTTAGAGCTCTTTCAAGCCTAGTGACTCTTGAATAAAATTTTAAGTTCACCAGTAAAGAACTCCCAAGAGAAATTCTAGCAACAAAGATCAAGCCACAGTGGGATATTTTATTGCCCACATAAGACAAGGAAGAGGATGAAGAAGTAGAAAGTTCTTTCTACTCTGATCAAGATTACTGCCCAAGTGAATGTAGTAATCTTCAAGAAGAAGAATTAGATCAAAAAATAGAAGACATCTACACTTAACAATCTATTGTTCAGGACTCAGGGAGACAAAAACTAGTATGTACTAGTATTTCTCCCTTAGAAATTCCACAACCAACTTATTTAACTCAGTTGATTAATGGAAAGTTTGTCTAGTTTATTACTTTAGAAATTAATGGTAGACTTGTAGATGTTCAGATAGACACAGGAGCTTCTCTCTCCTTTGATAAATCACAACTCATCCATGACTGAAAGACATTGGATGATGCTCTAGCTTATAAGAGCCTAGATGTCCAAGGTAATAGCTTTATCTATAAAAAATATAAACATCAACAAACCCTTTGCATACAAGATAAAATCTTCCATGTTGATTTCTTTGCTTTAGATAGAATGCTTGTAGATATTCTATTAGGTGGTGCCTTTATTGACAAATACTCGCCCTATGGTTCAACCACAAAGAGTATCATGTTCACAATAGAAAATGAAAGGCTCAGAATTCATCACCTTATCTATGCCACTAAGCAATTCCCCAGTTCAATGACTCAAATACCTGAGATTGTAATCCCAGCTGAAATTCTAGAATTAGGAGAGAAGATTAAAACCACTATCTGTTCTGACAACCCTCAACAGTTTTGGTCAAAATCCATGCCTGAGATGGACATTAAAATCCTTGAAGGTAAACATATGAAGATTGGGAAGAAAATCTCAATTCTAGCATAGGATTATAAAGATATGGAACTACAGATCAAAGATCTGGAAGTCAATGGCTTTACTGAAAAATCCACTTCCCCTTTTTGTTGCTATGCATTTATGGTTAACAAACATTCAAAACAAAAGAGAGGAAAGAAAAGAATGGTCATTAATTATCAACCATTAAATGTTATTACATAGCCATTTCCATACCCTGTTTCAGATAAGATCTATCTATTGAAGAAATTTGCAACCTGTAAATACTTCTCCCAGTTCGACTGCAAATCAGGGTTTTATCAGACCAGAGTCAAAGAAGCTGACAAGGAAAAGACAGTATTTAGCTACCCTTTCAGCCATTTTTAGTGGACAGTAATGCCTTTTGGCTTGATGAATGCCCCGGCATATTATCAAGCACATATGGATAAAAATTTTCAAGGCACTTCTAATTTCTTATGTGTATATATCGATGACATACTAATCTTCAATAATTCTCTTATTGATCTCTTTACTCATCTCTCCCAATTTTCCCAGTTGGCTCAAGATGCAGGAATAGTACTATTAGAAAAAAAATAGTTATGCACAACTGAATGCAATTTTCTTGAGATGGTGATCTGAGATTCTCAACTGCAGATACAACTGCATATTAAAGAAAAGGTTATCAGTTTTCTAGAAAAGATAGACAAATCCAAGCTTCAAGCATTTTTGGGATTGCTTAACTATTTAAATAGTTTTTATCCTAATTTTTGTGAAGACAGGTTCATACTTCAAGAACTTCTCCTGAAGAAGAAAGCTTTCTATTGGAAGGAAGAACATATAGCAGCTATCCAAGAAATCAAGTTAAAGGTTGCTTCCCTTCCAGAACTACATATCCCAAAATCTGACCAAATGAAGGTTTATACTGATGCCTCTGATATTGCATGGGGAGGAGTACTTGTTTCCTTAGTTAACAATAAAGAATTCATTTGTGAATTCACTAGTGGAGTTTTTAGTAATGATGTCTTAAAATGGATTTCTTCTGACAAAGAAATCTATGCTGTAAAGAAATGCCTTGAGAAGTTTATGCTAAAACTTCTCCATTTGCCTCATTTTATTGTAATTATCGACTATACTAGATTCCTGACCTTTAAAGAAAAAGATCATGTTCGGAAGGATGGTCGTGATAAATATGTTAGATGGCAAGCATTCTTTAATCAATTTAATTTTTTAGTAGAACACATCAAAGGTACTGATAATACTATTGCATATTGGCTTAGCAGAAGTCCTTCTACTACGTTGATGCACCAACCTATTCCTAGTTTTAATCTAACCAAAATTTATAACCAAAAATTTCTATCAATGAACATCTTGGTCGAAGAACAAATCTTACGTGAAGGGTTACATCCAAGATACACAAGGATTTCTTATGCAGTAGGACAAGATCTACAAATGTCTTCAGCAGCCACCATCCAAGCAAACGGTCATCAAAATTCTAGAGCCATCTATATTGAAAGATTAAACAATGAATTTATTTACCATCAATTCACTAAATTATTAAAACGTCCATTATGGACATGGCAGATAAAAATCAGGTCTCCATTTAATGAACATCTGTACCGATGGATTGCCAGGCATGGCCCACACTGTATTCATGAAGAGGAGAGCCATGATCAAGACACTGTCATGCATACCATTATTAGAAGATAGGTGGAGTGGGAATCTTATTTTCACATCACTCCATGATATCATGCATGCGAAGCTAGACCCCAGCACTGGCATCTTTTCAGTACCTTCAAGCTCAGATGTCTTTTCAATCCAATCAGTGAAGATGACTTGTTGACTGAAGCGAAAGCAATATTGGACCCACCTAACCAAACATCAACATCATCTAGTGACTCCAATAGCATTTCTCTATAGATTAAATTTTAAGCTATAAAGTATGATGGGACATGACATCGCCTTGACAGAGATTCGAGGCAGGACTCCCAAAATACTATATATAGGCCTCTCCTCCATAGAGTTTGGATTGAAAAAATTTCTAAGCTTTAGAATTTTAGTATCCTTGTTTCAAGAGTATGCTCTTCTCTTGACCTTTTCGAAAGATCCTGAGAATCAAAAATTAAACAAGTGTTTGTAATAAGATTGTTTTATTAATAGTGTGAAGCCGTAGCCATTCGGCCCCTGCCTACTGTCGCGGGTTTTCTGTAAACAAAGCTATAAAAGAAGGCATGAAGGAGGCATCTATCGATGATAAAAGATTGGTATCTTATTCACCTCTCTTTATGGTTTGAATATGTTTGGTGAATTTAAGTATGCTTCCATTAATATTTAGGTTGTCTATAGTATGACAAACATGAACCATCCAAAGATCTTAAAAAATATGCCTTATGCTAGAAGACTTAGTGGTATTGTTCAACTTCAGAAAGGCCATATAGAGTCTATAGAAATACCTTCAGACTGGAAACTTGACTGGTTGAAAAATGTTTCCCCCAAAATGACAGGTCAAACCACAGTCCATAAAAGTGATGGCAGAACTATTAATATTCTTCCTAGATCTTTGTCTGTAAATTCTTCTATTTTTTCTCCATCCAGACCATCAACCTCTTCTTCTTGCAGAACTGTAAAAATAGGTCATATATTGACTGAAGATGAAGAGATCAATCAAGGGACTGATCCAAAGGATCAATTACCTTGTACAATGATGAATCTTCCTAGAAAAGACAGTCTGGAATTTTACACAGAGAAAAAAGTTACTCTATATAAAGGTGGAAGATGGCCACCACATAAAGGAGTCTACAAGAAGCATGCCGGCACTATATAGTATTTTTCTACTGACTACCAAGGAGAATTTGAGCCCTCCAATGAATACAAACAAAGGAATTATACTACAAGGTTCAACTCACATCTATCAGAGAATTTTGATGATCTCTATAGAGATATCTTGTATATTAAAAATAGTGTTGATAAGTTAATTGTTTATGAAGACAATACTAATACTCTCTTTACAGATATCAAAAATCAATTGTCTTCCATTGATTCAAAGCTTGTAGCTTTGGATCAAAGTCTTGAATGGCTTTCCCAATAGGATCAGCAGGCAAAATCTTCTGCAACACAGTTAGTCTGTAAAACAAACTTTGGCTCTAATTTTAAATACAATAAAAAGAATTCTAATACCACTTTGATGCAGAGGACACATGTCCAGTTACAACCATAGTATCTAAATATAGATGATCTCCTCAACCCATTAAAAGAGATCACTGCATGGTGTAACTCTATGAGAGTTATCACTATTAATTCTCATCTAGATCCAGCTAGTACTACTCATTTTACTTCAAAGTTTTTCTGGGGTATTGTAGATCAATGGTGGAATGTTATGACTAAAGCTAAACAATTTGATAGAGTCCATAATCAGCCTGATCCTCTAGCTACATTATTTCATTTGTTAATCAATGAGTTTGCTCCTCCAATTGCCAATAGAGAATTAGAATCCAAAAAATGGCTTCTCAAAATGGAGCTATGCGATTTAAAATAGTTTGATGCCTTTGCCAAACAATTCAGAGAATTGGCATATGAAAGCAAAAGCTTTTCCCCCACTGAGATTAAGATCAAATTTTTGCATGCTTTGCCATATAATCTTATTGATAGGATTATTTCCTATATTGATCTTAAGGGACTGACAATTCAAGATCTCTCTCTCTTAGATGTGATTGATTTCTCTAAGTAGCAAGCTATGTGTTTAGTCTCTGAGACTAAATCTATCCAAAAGCTTGCTAAGCATCAAGCTAGACAGATTGCTTCAGCTTTTCTTGAAACAACCCCATTTGGCTGTCAACGATTTTTTCAGCCACGAAAGCAACAAAAGTAGCATCGCAAATGTCTTTCTTTCCAATGCCGCTCTTTTCTTCACAAACATTCCTATGCACCTCCTCGTCATTTCCTCAAGAAATGACACACTGGTCGTCCTCAGTCCAACCAGTGTATTTGCTACATATGTCACAAACTTGGCCATATTGCTCCCCAATGTCATTGCAAAAATCCTATAGTTAAAGCTATTTTCACCTCCAGCACAGTAGCATCGTGGGATATTATTGATTCTGATGAAGATCTCTACCTACAGGATGACATCTATGAACCAATTCTAGATTATCTCTCCAAAGAAGACTCAGTAGATAATGATGATGCAAATGCTCTCGAGTCATTAGCTGATGACTTGGAACAATCGCTAACCAACATGCAATGCCCATGGTATCGACCTTGGCACCATGATCATTCACAGCTACATTATGAAGCACATGGAATGTGGTCTAAGCATCATCAAGAAATACCAAAAAGACCAAGGACCAAAAGATACCCTAGAGGAGAAGGTACATTCAGAGGGAGATAACCCTCAATGCCTCAAACGCCACCAACATTGCAAAGGCCTCAACATCCTCCTTTGCAATTTTAGAGCTCTTTCAAGTCTAGCGACTCTTGGATAAAAAATAAGTTCACCAGTAAAGAACTCCCAAGAGAAATTTCAACAACAAAGATCGAGCCACAGTGGGATATTTTATTGCCCACAGAAGACAAGGAAGAGGATGAAGAAGTAGAAAGTTCTTTCTACTCTGATCAAGATTACTACCCAGGTGAATGTAGTAATCTCCAAGAGAAGAAGAAGCAGATCAAAAAAATAGAAGACATCTACACTAAACAATCTATTATTCAAGACCCAGGGAGACAAAAACTGGTATGTACTAGTATTCCTCCCTTAGAAATTTCACAACCAGCTTATTTAACTCAGTTAATTAATGGAAAGTTTGCCCAATTTATTACTTTAGAAATTAATGGCAGACTAGTAGATGCTCAGATAGACACAGGAGCTTCTCTCTCCTTTATTAAATCACAACTCATCCATGAATGGAAGACATTGGATGATGCTCTAGCTTATAAGAGCCTAGATGTCCAAGGGAATAGTTTTATCTGTACAAAATATAAACATCAACAAACCCTTCGAATACAAGATAAAATCTTCCATGCTCATTTCTTTGCTTTAGATAGAATGCCTGTAGATATTCTATGAGGCAGTGGCTTTATTGACAGATACTCACCATATGGTTCAACCACAAAGAGTATCATGTTCACAATAGAAAATGAAAAGCTCAAAATTCCTCACCTTATCTATGGCATTGAGCAATTTCCTAGTTTAATGACTCAAATACCTGAGATTGTAATCCTAGCTGAAATTCAAGAATTAGGAGAGAAGATTAAAACCACTATCTGTTCTGACAACCCTCAACAATTTTGGTCAAAATCCATGCCTGAGATGGACATTAAAATCCTTGAAGGTAAACATATGAAGATTGGAAAGAAAATCTCAATTCCAGCACAGAATTATAAAGATATGGAACTACAGATCAAAGATCTGGAAGTCAATGGCTTTATTGAAAAATCCACTTCCCCTTTTTGTGGTTATGCATTTATGGTTAACAAACATTTAGAACAAAAGAGAGGAAAGAAAAGAATGGTCATTAATTATCGACCATTAAATGCTATTACATAGCCATTCTCATATCCTATTCCAGATAAGAGCTATCTATTGGAGAAAGTTGCAACCTGTAAATACTTCTCCCAGTTCGACTGTAAATCAGGGTTTGATCATATTAGAATCAAAGAAGCTGACAGGGAAAAGACAACATTCAGCTGCCCTTTCGGCCATTTTTAGTGGACAGTAATGCCTTTTGGCTTAATAAATGCCCCAGCATATTATCAAGCACATATGGATAAAAAAATTCAAGGCACTTCTAATTTTGTGTGTGTATATATCGATGACATACTAATCTTTAGTAATTCTCTTACTGATCACTTTACTCATCTCTCCAAATTTTTTAGTTGGCTCAAGATGAAGGAATAGTACTTGTTTCTTTAGTTAACAATAAAGAATTCATTTGTCAATTCACTAGTGGAGTTTTCAGTAATGATGTCTTAAAATGGATTTCTTCTGACAAAGAAATCTATAATGTAAAGAAATGCCTTGAGAAGTTTATGCTAAAACTTCTCCATTTGCCTCATTTTATTGTAATTACCGACTGTACTAGATTTCTGACCTTTAAAGAAAAAGATCATGGTTGGAAGGATGGTTGTGGTAAATATGTTAGATGGCAAGCATTCTTTAATCAGTTTAATTTATTAGTAGAACACATCAAAGGTACTGATAATACTATTGCAGATTGGCTTAGCAGAAGTCCTACTATGTTGATGCACTAACCTATCCCTGGTTTTAATCTAACCAAAATTTATAACCAAGGATTTCCATCAATGAACACCTTGGTCCAAGAACAAATCTTACGTGAAGGGTTGCATCCAAGATACACAAGGATTTCTTATGCAGCAGGACAAGATCTACAAATGTCTTCGGCAGCCACCATCCAAGCAAACCGTCATCAAAATTCTGGAGTCATCTATATTGAAAGATTAAACAGTGAATTTTTTTACCATCAATTCACTGAATTATTAAAACGTCCATTATGGACATGGCGGATAGAAATCAGGTCTCTGTTTAATAAACATCTGTACTGGTGGATTGTTAGGCATGGCCCACACCGTATTCATGAAGAGGAAAACCATGATCAAGACACTGCCGTGCATACCATTATTAGAAGACAGCTGGAGTGGGAATCTTATTTTCACATCACTCCATGATATCATGCATGCGAAGCTGGACCCTAGCACTGACATCTTTCCAGTACCTTCCAGCTCAAATGTCTTTTCAATCCAATCAGCGAAGATGACTTGTTGACTGAAGCGAAAGCAATGTTGGACCCACCTAACCAAACATCATCATCATCCAGCGCCTCCAACAACATTTCTCTGTAGATTAACTTTTAAGCTGTAAAATATGATGGGACATGACACCGCCTTGATAGAGATTCGAGGCAGGACCTCCCAAAATACTATGTATAGGCCTCTCCTCCATAGAGTTTGCATCGAAAAAATTTCTAAGCTTTAGATTTTAGTATCCTTGTTTCAAGAGTATGCTCTTCTCTTGCCCTTTTCGAAGGATCTTGAGAATCAAAAATTAAACAAGTGATTGTAATAAGATTGTTTTATTAATAGTGTGAAGCCATAGCCATTCGGCCCCTGCCTACTATCGTTGGTTTTCTGTAAACAAAGCTGTAAAAGAAGGCGTGAAAGAGGCGTCTACTGACGATAAAAAATTGACTATTAAAATATTGTTCAAAGTTGTGTGGGCCTTTCAAAACTCTCTTATTTACATGTATCTAATAAAAAAATAAAAATTAAATATGACCAAAATATAAGAGGAAACATTCCAATAAAAAATTAATATGAATTGATAATAAAAAAGCAAAATTACACTAGAACCATTTAAATGTACAATTAAAATAATCCCCAAACCAAAATTATGTAATCAAAATTATCAAACATAAAACCCAAATTTTAAATCTAAAAACATGCACAAATAAAAATCCCTTAAAACAAAAACCTAAAAAGCATACTACAGTTAAAATTCACCAAAATATAATTATAAAATTTATGTACTTTTAATAAAATATCATAAAATACATAATAGTGACAAATAATTTCAATTAAAGTAATAATCCTCCTAAATAAAGTGATAAGAGGCTCATATATGAATGAGGTTATCTCAATTTTGATTTATTATTACAATCTAAACCCATCCACACGCATCTTCCACCTATGAGTCATATCACATTAAAATCTAAACCTATTACTATCAATTTTGATTGTAAAGATGCTCTTGGTAAATTGATGGAAATTATGATCAATCACTTTGCGTTTATTATTTATTTTATTTTTTTTAAATTAATTGTGCATTTAAATCGATTTTTTTCAATGAGTTAAATTTATTGATTTAAAATGTAAATATTTTGAAGTGTGTTAGATAAATTTATTTATTTATCATACTTTTTAAATTGGAATAATAATATAAGAAATATAAATGCAAAACAAAATTAGAAGATATTATGTATGTATATAATATGTGTTTGTTTTTCTATGTATGTATTTGATTTTCAAATATCTTAATTACTTGTCTGATTATATATGGTTTGGAAAATTTTGGTGAAATTCATTTATATGTTGATTGATGTTCCATACAAAAAAAGGGAGTATAATAATAAAGTCATGAAAATATAGAGTTTCGAAAAATATCATAATCCATTTTAATATAAGACACGAAAAATATAAAACAATTTATAAAAATAACACAAAAAAAATGAAAAAATATTTCAAATATAAAAATTAATATAACAATTAAACAATACTTAAATTAAACTAATCACCTATATAAACAAATGTATCAAACATATATTTTAAAAACTAAATAAATACCACAAACCAATTATTAGTTATCTACCAAAACATTATTTTAAAAAATTAAAGGGACATCATTTTAAAATTTTAAGGATAGTCATTTTAAAATTTTAAGGATAACTAAATTTAAGATTTAATTGCTCCGATAAAATGATAAAATGATTGTTTATGGAAATAAGAATATATATATTCAATTTAGATAAACATTAGAGAAGTCATTTAAAAGTTTGTGGAGTGTCTTTTCTTTCACAATTTACATGTGTTAGGTTGATCTATCTATTCGTTCTTTGTGATTATGTTCATTTTTTCAAATTGACAGGGCATTAATTCTTGTAAACTTAACTTTTATTTTTGTAGATTAAGTATTTAGTTAAGAGATTGATTTGATGTTTAAAAGTGGGATATCCTTACTGATGTATAATATATATTATTAATAAAAAATTATTTTTCAATTAAAAAATAAATAGATTTATTAAAATAAATTAATTAATAATAATAACAAATAATTTATTATTCACTTAAAAACTAAAAAATCATTTTTATAAAAAAATTAATGATTATATATATATATATATACATATATACATACGGGTGGTGTGGAGAGGAGGGGATGGAGGGTTGTCTTATATTTATTATAGTTTTATAAAAATTTGATTGTTTTTATGGTTTAAAATTGTTAATATAATTATACAACTATTAAATATGGATTTTACATTTATTTTATTAAATATATTATTATTATTATTATTATTATTATTATTATTATTATTATTATTATTATTATTATTATTATTATATAAATTTATTAAAATGAATATATAAATAATTTACAAAAAAAACTTGGTGATATATAGGCACACCATGAAGTCAAATTAGGTACAGTCTAGGAACCAAAAACATTAGCACCATAAATAATTAGGCCCCGCTTAGAGACAAGTCATAATGTCATCATAAAAGAAAATATTAAGCAATTAATACAAGGTCAGAAGACGGAGGATCCATATCATCAAGACCTCAGTCCAAGCTTGGCAAGTCATTACCATCTGGAATTGGCTCCCAGCAAAAAACTTAAGCAGTGTTCGTGCCATCTTCTTCTTCATGTGTCTAAGTGGACAAAATGATCAGAGAGAGCCTAGAGAACTTGTCCAACACATCCAACCAACCTTCAAATGACGTCCTCCAAATATAATCAAATAAATTATTTATAAATTACGAATATTTTAATCATATTTAAAAATATAATTTATATGTTTGAATCCTACATATATTTGATAAAATGAATATATCTTAATTATAAATACTAAATCGAAAAATGTTCATTATTCATATATTAATAAACTGCAAAATCCTAATTTTAAAATATTTATTTTTCAATATTAAAAATAAAATAAAAATACAAAACATATTATTAAAATGAAAAATGAAAATGATCATTTAGTATCGTTGGCCCTCACTCATAAATCAATTATCCATGTTGATAAGATTCTTTCCTAGTGATTATCCATGTTGGTATTGGTCCCCCTGAACATGTCTTTTAATTGACCAATACTTAATTTGTTTGACCCCTAGGCGATTCTTATGCCCTACCTATTAAATGTAAAAAGAAGTATCTAACCTTCTTAATATGTGGGAATGATGACGTTATTCCTCTGAATGTATCATAAGGTGGCCATTTATGGAGTGTCATCTTTCAATGATTAAAATATTTGACTTGTTTTAGGGTAATTTTGACCTTGTTTAGCATGTGAGGGCATTTTAAAAAAAGAAAAGGAAAAAGAAAGAGAGAGAGAATCGGTGTGACCCACTTGAAATTCATAGGGTAGCATTTCAAAATGTCCTATGGCTTTTATTTATGTTAATATATGTTTCACAAAGTAGCATTTTAAAATAGTTTTATGGCTTTTATTTATGTTGATATATGTTAGTGTTATATATTTTTATATATAAATAATTTGGTTTAAATTAAATAATATTGATATTTTGGTTAATGTTAAAATTGCATTTTTTGAGTTTTCGAATAATTTTTTCATAATATTTTATATCTTTAGTTTTTTTGTCTAGTTAATATTGTATAAAATTGGAAGTTGTTTCTTTCATCCCCTTTAATTAAATGGGCACTTTCACATATTCTCACTTTTCTTTTTTGTAATTGTTGGAATTTGACATGCATGATAATATTATTAAATTTAAAATTTAAAATCACTTATAAACATATTAGTATTGTAAATCATTTGGACATCTTAGCACTATTAATTAGACATATGGCATAATGCATATTCTTATTACATGAGAGTTGTATTATGTGACTTCAAAGTTCCCATCAATTTTATTGTTTTATTACATGGGATACGACTATTAGAGGGATACTTAGCAGACATTTTGACATATAAAACTTAATGCAATCCCTTTATCTAATTTCCTTGATAATCTAGGTTAGATATTTAGTTATTGCAAGTATGCGAGAGTCAAAACACGTAAAAAGAGGGCAATGAAGTGAAGAACAAAATTAGGTGAGTGAGCCCAAAGTCATATTTTGAATGCATAAACTTTACCAAGAGCACAATTTTACACTCTACATAGTAATGTGAAGTGAAGTGTAGGTTATTGGCAATATTCTCAACTCAGATCCAAATTTATAGGTGATAGTCATAATAGCTTCGATTACATATTTATATATTTATATTTTTGTAACACGTCTTTTGCATCATTCTACATTAATATATGCCCTATCTATCCCTTTGTATTTACATTATTATTGTGTCATTTATTGATTAAATATTATTATTATATTTTACATATATTATAATTCTTAATTAATTGTAATTCATTTATTTGCATATATTTTGATAAACAAACATTGTCTTTACCTCCTACATTTAGATCTATTCATAATATGACTTCATATTGTGTTGAATCTCAATCAAGCCTTATAATCCTATACCTAAATTATTGTCTATATTTTATACTTAACGTTGTAGATTTCAAACCCTAGTTCATTCTATTTTTTAAAAGTTCATGTAATACCCCTATATATTTGAACCTTTGTGCTCTTGTTGTGGACATGTATTTTCCTAACATGTTGATCTTTTGAATGCGTAAGAATTTTAATGTTGTTCCCTCCTTTATTTTGAAATATTTATTTGTTAAAATACAATTACAACAATTTTATTTTTTTAATTTAAATCTTAATCCAATAAATATTTAAATCCACATAAATCTTAAGGAATTTTATAATTCAGTTTATTGGCAACTTATGCCTAGCCTCTCTGGGAAAGCTAAATGAGCTATTAATTAGGCGGCAGAGTAGGGTGGGTGGATGTGCTTGTGGAGTAGAGAATTGGATAATGCAAGAGAAGTTATTGTTGAGTTTAAATGACCATTTTGACTTTATACTAAGTGGGTGACTTGGATAAGTAATCCCACATGGACTTGTAAGATCATTAAGTGGAAGTATGGGCTTGTAAGACTTGAGGTGACTCTTGTAAGAGACGTACTCTCCCATTTATTGGGTTGGGTGGAAAATCTTTTAAATAAGAAATTTAGATTTTTATTTTATACCCACACTTAGTCTTGTGTTGGGGGTTCATTTTTAGGTTCATTTTTTTTGTGGTACTTGGGAGAGTTTGGAAGAAGGAGCATATGAAGAGCTTATTGGAAGTTTGCGACGAGAAGATCCTTATAGATATTTGATGGCATGTGTCATGATGGTCAAATGGAGGAGTAAATTAGGCCTTCTTTTATGCATTTCATGTAAAAGAAAGAGTTAATTTTGTTAACCAAATAATAATAAAGGAGAAGTTAGATTATTAAATATTTATATACCTAAAATTTCTCTCTTTCTTCCTCTTAAAAAAATAAAAATAAAGTAAAATATACTAAAAAAACTTTGACAAACTAAATTAAATAGCTTGGTTGTATTCATTTATTTAAGCTATCGCTTCTCCCTCTCTCTTTTTTCTCTCTTGATAAAATTTAGTGTAATTTAACATAACATCAAAAATATTTAATCTATGTTAAAATATAGAAAATATTTATCTATCCTTCCTTATAAGAAGTGATTTGATCTACCCATTTCTATCTTGTATAATCTCTCCCTGCCCCTTGCCTTTAATCTCTCTCTCTTGTATAATCATGTTTTTGGCATTTGATTCATAATAAAATTACTTCTCTCCCTTCCCCTTGCCTTCCCTCCCTTATCTTGTGAAATTGTTTTAAAAATGGAAATTATTATTTTCACAAAAGAGAAGGTGAAAATTAGTTTATTTGAATGAATAGTGAAACAAATAATATTGTTATCCACTCAAGTATTGTAAGGAAGCTTGTTTATAACAACAATACTTTTAGTCTCTCTCTCCTCCTCCTTAAGTAACGAAGGTTAAAATTTGAAGTAAAAATTGGTTAGGGTGGAATTTCTTATGTTGTTAAAGTAAGGTAAATATTGTTCATTTGAAAATGTACATATTATTCATGTTGTTTGTATTGTTTAACATAAATATATGTTTATGAAAATTATTGTGTTAAACTCATATTTTTATATTAAATTTTTTGTATATAAATAAATAGGAAGTTAAAATAGAAATCCAAATTGTGGCATAATCATTTTTTAGTTAAAAATTAAAAAATCAATAATAATAAATGAATAAATAAATAGATTATGTGATTATATTGTAAAATATCATTTTACTAATAAATATATAAAGAAATAATTCTGATTTTATTTTATTTCAAAAAACAATATATGAATTAAAATAAATTACGAGGGTAAATATTTTAAATATTTTATAGCATGCAATATATATATATATATATATATATATATATATATATATATATATATATATATATATATATATGTTGATGTTGATGGGATGGGTCAGCCAAGCAACCGCCCACCCCTTGGTTATTATTGGAGGGGCACCCACCCCTGGTTATTATTGGAGGGGGATGTGTGTGTGTGTGTGTGTGTGTGTGTGTGTGTGTGTTGATGTTGATGGGATGGGTCAACCAAGCAACCGCCCACCCCCTGGTTATTATTGGAGGGGGATGGTGGAATAAACAACCACCCCTAAACCCATAGTAAAGGAATGGGGTTGATGGTTGTATAGTCAAGTACCCACCCCATAATGAGGGGTAACAGATGCACAGGCTACTACCCAAACAAGAGTTAAAAAATTAAAAATTAAAATTAAAATAAAATAATATTCACACACATTTGATTGATTATACAAATATGAATATACGTAAAGCACGCATGCATGCATGCACGCACGCACGCGCACACACACACACACACACACACACACACACACACACACACACACACACACACACACACACACACACACACACACACACACACACACACACACACACACACACACACACACACACACACACACACACACACACACACATATATGGTGTTCAATATATACATGAAAAGTAGTAATGGCCTATATGTTTATTATATTCTTCCTCCTTGATCTCTTCTATACAAACCCTCTAAATATTTTAACCTACAAAATAAAAAGAGAGAAAATGAAAAATAAAGAAATAAATTTTAACTTTTATTCTTTCTATAAATAAATTTAAGATAAAATTTAGAAACCTTAGACCTTGGTGGGAATCCACCTAATCTAGAGGTGAGGATTTGACCCACCACCAAATAATTTATGTAGGGACTATTATCACCAAATCTTGCACCCTAGATGAAGTTTTACAAGTATACTCTAATATTTAGACAATATTTGAATACCTCTAGGCTTGTTGGTTTCCTATAGTAGAGGTAGACCTCTAGGTTTAAGGGCTAGCTCCTTAGATTGACCTTTAAGTGCTTATCACCTACACTAATGGATTGTTTGGATGAAAAGAGGTAGAAGTATACATGAAATTAAACTACTCTAAGGGGGTGATACAACATGAATATCTCCAAAATAGTATCATACTCTTACACTAAGAGACAAGACTCACAATACTAGTTCCAAAGTCCTATAATACTCCAACATTAGTATTTCAACATGGAAGTGATATACATGAAAGCTACTCAAGATAAGTGAACCACAGATCATTTGGAGACACTAAGGCTAGTTTTAGACTTGAAAATATACTCATACACTTGAAAAAACTTCATGTGACATGTTAGAGGGGAACAACTTGCATTAAACATGGAAGGATTGAGAGAAAGAAATGATGGATATTAATCACTTGACTATTCACTATACATCTCTTTGCACACTCTAAAACGATAGTTTATGAACTCAAAAATAGATTGCATGTATTATTAAAAGGAAAAGTAAAACATCCAACTAGTAGGGCTTCTCTATAACAGGTGTGGAATTAGAATACAAGAGCCAAATTGGCTAGTATTTATAGAATGTGAGAAAGGAGAGAGAGAAGTGAAGCTCAAGGGTTACAATGCCACTTGTCAAGGAATGAAAATAATTTATGTTACAAAATAATTGAGTATGAAATATAACATGAAATGTATCTTTGGACAAAATTCCTTCCAAAGCATGAAAATCCTCAAAACTGGCATAATACCCTTTAACTAACTTCTCAGCAACTGCCTTCATCATTAGGCCTCTCTTGAGCATTACAAAAGAGAATGGGTAGAGATGACACATGTACACTATCACTGATGGGTTATAAAAAATATTCAATATGCATTAGATGTGTCCCTAATCATTAGTCTTCTTCTAAATAACTGTTCTCATCAACTGCAGTCACCATCACTAGCTTTACAGACATGTCTTTACTTTTGACATCCAAATGGTCACCAGTTATTCAATCCAATCCATGTAATGGGTGATATGACACATATAAAGAGTTTCCTTTCCTCTAATTTCATCAAGTAGACCTTAAAATTCCTCTTAATTAGACTTATCACTTTCTCACTTGGTGGTCACCCTCCATTCTCATTATCTTCCACATACTGCTTGAAGTGAAGGAGCTTGAAAAAGTGTTTCCATGCTAATTTTCTATGATAAATGATTATGGAGAGTTAGGAAAAGTCCCAATTGACCTCCCAAAATGACCTTCATTCTCCAAATATCTTCTACACCTATAAAACACACAAAATATTTCAAGAAATCCTATTATATACCATGTTCATATAAGTAGGGTACAAACAAACTAGATGGGATGGAGCTTGACAGAGTCCTTTTCAATCCCAAAACCATTTCCAATTCATACTATCTATCTTTAATGCATCTTTACTCACCTTTATCCAATCGGGTCTCAAAAAAGGGTTTTGGAGGGTTTATAGTGTTTTAGACTCTTAAGGATTGTTCATACAATCTTGACCTTGAAACCTTGGACCAATTCTACTAAAATCATGTTGGGGACCCTTGTCAACATCTCTCAACTCCTTGGGTATCCATGATAAAATTTTATACTGGTGTGAGCATAAAGATGGCCTCTCAAGCTTGGGAGTGCATTCTAGATAGATTTGAGGTGTCTTTTAGGCCAAAATGACTTTCTTATGATCTATTTTGTAGACAAAAAGCTCCAAATAACTTCATATCTCCCCCTAAAAGTGTTCCAATGCATTATAAGGTTAATTTTGTTAGGAATATAAAATCTAGAGAAATATTAATGAAATAAAGACATAAATAAAATGCAAAAAACACAACATAAAAGAGACATAAATTTAATGTGGTTCACCCAAAATGGGTTACATCCACACATAAATAACTAGTTCTCTTATTTAGTCCAAAAAATGAAGGGATAAAACTCGAAATACATCCACTGCAATCTGCTCTTCACTCACACACAGTGTGCCATCGTGATTACAATACCCTCATATCAAATTAGGGTTACATAGTAGGGAAAAAATGCACCAACATAATTTCTACCATTAGATTTATGACTTATAGTGAACTGTTTAGATTTACTATGAAATTATAATATTTTATAATGCATTTTTCACAAACTTTTGCTTCAGGGGTACTACCCCCACCAAGGGGATCCAGGTATGGTTATCCCCCCACACCCCTCCTGTAGGGAACTAGGCATTATAAAAATATCAGGCTCTACCATCCAATAATATCCCACTTGGATACTAATTGCTACAACTCCACCACTAAAACTTTTCCTTGGAATTTTCTTTGAACTTTGACCCTAGCATGTTTCTCATCTTCCTTGTTATCTCTGAAGACCTATTGAAGCTACACAACTCTCCATCTTCTCTTTTGTGACTACCTTTGTTAGCATATCTATATGATTATGACTCATATGAATCTTTTCCAAATTCAGTCGACCATCCTCCAAAACTAAATGAATGAAGTGATACCTAAGTTGTATATATTTAGTTCTTGAGTGGAATGTTGAGTTCTTTGCTAAATAAATCACACTGTGGATATCACTATATAACCTATAATTTTCCTACTTCTACCTCAACTCTTCCATGAACCATTACATCCATATCATCTCCTTGCTTTCTTTTGTAGCTATAACATATTTTGCCTCTGTAGTTGACAAAGCAACTATCTTCTATAATTTTGAAATCCAACTAACTGTTGTGTCACCAACAATGAATACATCACATGTGGTTCTCCTCCTACCATCTAAATCTCCATCTATGTATGCATCAACATATCCTTGTAAGGTAACATCTGACCTTTTATAGCATAAATATCTATCGATGGTCCCTCTCAAGTACCTGATATTTCACTTGACTGTACCCCAATGTTATTTTCCTAGATTATTTATAAACCTACTGACAACTCCCACTATATGAGTAATGTCTGGTCTAGTGCAAACCATAGCATACATTAAACTTCCAACTACTAAAGCATAGGGCACTTTAGACATGTAATTAATTTCTTCCTATGTTTTAGAACACTTTTCCTTGCTTAATTTGAAGTGCCCTCCCAAAGGTGTACTCACTAGTTTTGCATCTTGCATATTGAACCTAACTAACACCTTCTTGATGTACTCTTCTTGAGATAAGGTTAATTTTTTATTTTTCCTGTCTCTTTTTATTCTCATACCAAGGATTTACTTTGCAGCACCTAAATCTTTCATTACAAATGAATTTGTTATTTTTATTTTGAGCTCATTTATATCATGCATGTTAGACCCTATAACAAACATGTCATCTACATACAATAATAAGATAATATATTTTCCACTATCTAATATCTTAAAATAAACACAATGGTTAAAATGGCATCTACTATAACCTTGTTCTATCATAAACATGTCAAATTTCAAATACCACTGTGTTGGATCTTGTTTTAGGCCATACAAACTCTTCTTCAATTTGCACACCATTTTCTCCTTACCATTGACTTCATATCCATGTGGCTGCTCCATATATATTTCCTCCTCCAATTCACCATGAATAAAATCCATCTTCACATCTAAATATTCAAGGTGAAAATATTCTACTACTACCAAACTTAAAATAGTTCTTATAGAAGTCAATTTAATTAATGGATAAAATATTTTATCAAAATCTATACTTTTCTTTTGTGCAAACCCCTTTACAAAAAATTTGGCCTTGTACTTATTTTTGCTTCCATCTTCTTCCTTCAAACTATAAACCCATTTATTCATAATGCTCTTTTACCTACACAGAACTAAACTAAAACTCAAATTTGGTTATGTACCAAGGATTCCATCTCCTCTTTCATGCCTTGCTCCCACTTCTTTTTGGTTTCTACCTGAATTGTTTCTTCATATATTTTTGGATCACCACCATCAATCAATAATAAATAATAAATCTAAGGAGAATATCATTTAGGGACTTACTCTGGTAGATCTTATAACTACACTTTCAAGAGTTTGAGGTACTTGTTATTGTTGTTGTAATTATTGCACATTTTGATTTTCTGGCACTTTTGAAATTTTATTTCCAATAATTTCATCAAGTACTGCATATTCTATATTTGTCTTTTCTTGTTTCTTTCCCTACAATTGATATTTTTACATGACCTTCTCAATAAAGATCACATCTCTACTCCTAATGATTTTGCGATTTTCAAAATCCCATAAATGTTAACCAAAATCATTAACTCCATATCTAATAAAAGTGAATTTCTTTGATTTTGCTTCAAGCTTGATTCTATTTTATTTATCAGTATGGACAAATGCTTCACAACCAAAAGTCTTTAAAAAGGAATAGTCTACCTTTTACCTGTCCATGCTTCCTTTAGAATGCCACCATCTAAAGGACTTGAAGGCCCTATGTTTATTAAGTAAACAGAAGTATCCACAACATCTTCCCAAAAATATAAGGGCAACACTACATATAATGTCATGCTCCTTGCACACTCCATGATTATCATGTTCATCCTTTTTAACACACCATTTTATTATGGTGTTCTTAGAACCGTCTTCTTTCTATGCATCCCATGGGATGAATAATAATTATCAAACTCTTTCCTACAGTATTCACCTCCATTGTCTAATCTGACACACTTCAACTTATTTCATGTCTCATTCTCAACCAAAGCTTTCCATTTCTTAAAATTATCAAAAACATTAGATTTTTTTTGTATGCAATAAACCCAAGTTCTTCTAGTTGCATCATCAATAAAAGTAATAGAATAAGAAGAACCACCAAGGGATGACACCTGAGTTGGTCCCTATACATATATATGTACAAGCTCTATATTTTATCTATATTTATCTTCCAAACTCTGATAAATCTGACTCTCTTCTATTTTCCATACATATATTGCTCAAAAAAATCCAAATCCACCTTCAAATGGAAACAAATTCTTTGAGTGGAGAACTTACATCCCCCTCTCACTTTTATGACCAAATCTATGGTGTCAGAGTTTTGTATCCACTTCTATAGAAACTAAATCAATAGAAGAGTCAACATTACCATTAGATAAATATAATGTACCTACCTTCTCTCCTTTTTCTATTACCAGTGATCCTTTAGTGATCTTCCATGAATTTTAATCAAATGTAATTATGCAGCCCTCACTTCCAAACTACCCTATTGAAATTATATTTCTTCTCAACTCAATAACATGCCTCACCCATTTCAAAAAACATTTATTTCAATTCTATAATTTTATCTATATCTTAACCTTTCCAACAATTTTACAAGGTTCACCATCACCCAAATAAACCTAACCAAAATCACCTTGAACATAGTCTTGAAAATATTTCCTATGGGGTATAGCATGAAATGAAGCCCATGAATCTAACACCCAAGAATCATTAATATTATCTAAAGAAAGGATTAAATCATCTTATAACATATCACCTGCTACATTTGCTTCCTAATTTTTATCTTATTGTCCATATCCTTATTTTCCTTTTCAAAACCAACAATATTTCTTTAGGTGTCCTTTCTTCCTACAAATCTAGCACACCAATGTTCCTCTAGATTTGGATCTTCCCATGATTCCCTAGGCCCTTTCCTTTATCCTTTTGTCTTCCACTATTCTCCATATTCAAATCATTACCTAATGTCTCACCTTTGATTTTCCATCACATTTCCTCGCTAAGAATGACACCAATAAAATCATAAAACTTTAGAGTGTTTGAACTAGAGACAAAATTACTCATAGCCATGATAAAGCCATTCTAGCTTTCTGGCAATGAGAATAAAATCAAAAAATCCCTAAGCTCATCATAAAAATTTACTCCTACAGAGCTTAACTAATTTGTGACCATGTTAAATTTTTTTAAATGATCAACAACAAACCCATCTTCTAACATTTCTAGATTAAATAAATGCTTCATAAGAAATACCTTGTTGGAGGCTGAGGGTTTTTCATACATTGTATCCAATGCCTTTATCACATCTATTGTTGTCTTTTATTTTGAAATATTAAAGGCCACTAACATTGCCAGGCACATCCATATTATTCCTAGAGCCTGTCTATTAAGAACCTCCCATTCTTCATCCTTCATAGTCATTGGCTTCTTTGCTATTCTACCCTATGTTAAGAAAAGATCCTTATGATATAGATAGTCCTCCATTTGCATCTTCTATAGCTTGTAGTTTTGGTTGTTGAACTTCTCAACCTTAAAATTGTCTTCTTCTGTCATTTTTCCCACACAATCCAAGAACCCTCTTTTTTTACAAGTTTATCCACCAAATAAACCATTAGCTTTGATACTAGTTGTTAGGAATATATAATTCAAATAAATATTAATGAAATAAAGATACAACTAAAATGTAGAAAACATAACACAAAAGAGACATATATTTAATGTGGTTGATCCAAAATGGGCTACATAGACACAAAAATAGCCAGTTCTTCTCTTATTCAATCCAAAAAATGAAGGGATAAAACCTACAATACATCTACTGTAATCTCTTCTTTACTTACACACAGTGTGCCATCATGATTACAATACCCTCATATCAAAGGAGGATTACATATTAAGTAAAATTTGCACAAACATAGTTTATACCATTAGATATGTAACCTAAAAGTGAATGGTCTAGATTTACTATGAAATTACAATATTTTACAATTCATTTATTGATCAAGATTCATCATTTGTTATTTTGGAATAGTTCACATTTGGTCCCAGACTCGCTTGATGCATTTAGAACTTCCACCTTCGACCATACTTTCTTGGGGCCCCTTTTGAATTTTTCACCTAAGTATCAACTTCCTTTCACTTCCTCCACATGGTAGACAGGTGCTCATTCAACACAAAGAGGCTATCAATTCACTTTGATGTGGTGCCAGCTTGACATATGGTGACCCAATGCTATTCAAATTTGATTCTCTTTTAGTTATAACTTTGAGTAGCATTATTGGCTAAAATCATAATGATCAAGACCCACCGAGTAGTTATAAAGGTGACCATGGGTTCTCCATGTGGTTCCCTTGACTCATTATGTAAGGAAGTGCCCAACTTCCACTAGAAAAGTGTCTACTCAACATGTGTCATTCCAATGCTCATTCAAGAGTGATTTTGGTCTGTTAGACCTTTGGGTAGTGTCATTGGCTAGTAAAGAGAAGGAAATAGACCCACCATGTGGTTATAACAAGGAAGAGATGAGCCTTTCCATGTGCTACCATGGTACTTATCGAAGGTAAAGTTTTACAGTCAGGGTGAGGAGTTTTGTCATTGGCTAGGGTAGGTGGATCTCCATCTCCAATGACATATTAGAAATAGATTTAAAGATAAACATGTGGAATTACTATGCTCCTCTTAAACATCATGGCCATAAAATGGTAGTGTAGTTACACCATATCCAAGATTTGGAGGTTAATTTCACTCATGAGTTTGAGTCCTTCATCTAGTTATAATGGCATCATCATAGGTGCAAGTGTTAGGATTTCCAGTTGTTTTCCCCACAATAAGCCACTTCACCTATATATCATGGGCTCATCCCTTTTAGAGGAGGGTTTATCAACTATTTTGTATTTCTATTTTGGAGAAAAAACATTTGATAATAGTTTTAAGATAGAGGTAGCAATAGCTATTATTTTTCATTCTACAACCTTAACAGGTGCCCCGCATAGGTAGTATTGAACATTTTGTATTGTGCCTCTTGAGGCATTCTGTATTATATTATCTACCTAAATATGAATAGGATGTGGTGTTCTATGTTAAAATGAGTGAAGAATTCTTATTGTTTGTCATTTCCCTTTTTTGCTCTTATAGTGTTGATTCTATCTACATCATAAACTTTAATTCATTCTTTATACTCCTTTAATAGTCTATAGTGTTCAAGAATTCAAGCTATTCATGAAATCATATGCTAATGTTTTAAAAATCTTAGAGCATCACCTTAGTTAATTTTATTTTAGTATTATTTGTGTTTCCTTCCTTCCCCTTTTGACCCCCTAAGGTCAACTGAAATAAATAGCTTATAAAATTACATAGGTTTATTTATAGACCTCAATTCAGTCCCACACCTATAAAGCTTCCCATAGAGTTTGTTTAACTTGAAGAGAGAGTTTTAGGTGTCAACAATAGTTTTCAAAAAAATTGCTTTAGGGGCACTACCCCTGGACCCCCACTAGGGGGCTCAAAGTATGGTTTCCCCCCCACACCCCCTATTGTAAACTGGGCATTATAATAATATCAGGCTCCACCATCTAACACATTTGGCCCTATAAGTGGTATTGAGACCCCATTAGGGCTTTAATCCTATACTAGGCCTAATAGGCCTATGCATAGTTGTTCCTACAGTATTTTATTAAGATTATAGAGTCTCCTTCATGTTTTTTCATGTTCAATACATCCTTCATACCCTTTTTTACTATTCCAACACTTCCTAACACATCCCTTCATCATTTATTCACCTAATCTTGTAGTATAGACTGCCTAGGAGTACCCTCTATCTGAGATAGAATAGAGGGTACTTACCCTATTTACCTAGTCAAAATTAATATACTATAATATTAAATAGGTTTGGAGGACATTCTATACCAATTTTCAAAGCTAGATCACACCAATAGACCCCTTAACACTCCAAAATTCCAAGACAGACTCCTTAAAGCTAGTGAATATGTAGGGTTAGTGTATTGACTATATGTTAAGGGTTGAAACTAAGTTCCTATCTTTATTTTATATCTTGAGCATCTCATGAGATTTATATCACCAAGTGAAGGTATTATAACATCTTAATTCATCATCATCCATGCTAATCTCCTCAATCCCACTCTCTTTACTTGACTAGGCCTAATCAAGTTTACTATAGCAAACTGTGTTATTTACTTAGGAAAGGGAGATGTTTGTAGGTGTCTTCAATGTTAGACCATGTATCTTATCCTTATACCTCCTTGAAATATTTTAACTCATTTCATATTTACTTGAGTTCATTCATGCCATGTATTAGGGTCTATACAGATTACTCTTCTAGCATATTGGCCTGAGTTAGTTTTTCCTCCATAGCAAGCTATATGTGGCTATATTTTAGGCCACAAAGACCCCTGCATGATGTTATACATAATATATTTCATGATTAGGATTTATTTTAAGTCTTTAGTCTCTAATTTAACTATTTTAAGAATATTGGAGTTTTATTCCTAATTTAGTTAAGGGTCTAAGTTAATTAAATTGGTAAATAATATTGGGATAATTAAGTTACTAATTTATATAATTTGATTGTAATTCAAAACTTTCTAAAAATAGTAAAAAGTGATAAAAAAATGTAACATAGCTTACATAGGACTGAGATGGCTGAGACAGAAGCTGTTACTGGCTATGTAGGACTAGGATACTATCATAAATTAGGATCTAGCTTTCATTTGGCAAAAGGATAGGATTTGCCAAAAACAAGACACTTCAAGGTCTGACACTATAGTCCAGGTCCTACCACTATTATCCAAACTATTAATAGAGATCTATATTTTCTAAGTTTTGTCCCCTATCCTTGTATTAGTTTGTTTTTAAAATATCAAGTCTTGACTGTTGATGAAGCTCCTTGTACATCTGATTTAATATCTAACCCTAGGTCTTCCTTATGCTTGAACTTGAATAAAAACATGAAGAAAGAGGGGGGATTAGTATGTGTAATATGCATTGAATGTGTATCCACACCCTTTATATGGGAATTCTTCATACATACCAATACTTTGAAGAGGTATCAAGTCATATGTAGTTCTCTCACTTGATGTGCTTTGTGTAATAGTGTGTATGAAGATGCAAAATGCTAAAACTAGGTGTGCTTGAGGTGGCTACGGACTACTATAAGGGTTTGAATAATCTCATGGATATATTGGATGGTTGTATGCAAAGAATAGAGAAATATGCCTTAGTGGTTTTACTTGTAATCTTGTTTTCTTTTGAAATAATTGTCAAACCCTTTATAAATGAACTTTGAATGGGATTTTATAGAGATCTATTGGTCATGGATTAGATGCATTCATACTAGGCAGACATAATGAAGAAGATGAATGTAAAGAAAATGGTCATCTAATCTTGAAAGGTGATTAGACAGGAGTGATAGAAATGGGATAACCTAGGGTCCAATGCTATAGTCCAACTTTGATGTTATTATCCTGAGGGTACAAGACCTAGGGGGATGGATTTCTCATGGGCAAAGTAGCTTGGTTGAGCTAAAATCAGGTCTCATAAGTCTATGGATGACTGAGAATCAATGAAAAGGTAGATAGAAGGGCCATGAGAGAATACAAGAGGGACCTATATGTTGGGTGTCATAAACCACACTCAAGCTACCAATTTTCACATTTTATATGACTACATTTACTGCCCTTTATTCTAGTGATGCAACAAAGTGAAATAATAGGATAAAAGAAAATAGAAAACATACCTAAACTTACCTAAAAGGGTGATGCTCATGAAGCTATGTGATGTTGGGTGTGCATAGAGAGAGCACACTGTGAAGTGTAAATCTATAAAAGAAAATCAAGAGTAAATTAGTTCTTACTATATATGCTATATCTAAAATAAGAATATACAAAGCTGGGTAAGAGAGAGAGGAAGAGAAAGGAATGAACACACCTAATTGGGTAGATAGACTAATACCAAACCTATTGTGATGTTGAGTGATGTTAGATATGCTGAGTAATGTTATACCAAGAGTAATATCATGAACGAATTTGAGTTCTCAATTCCTTGAGGGTGGATCAAGAATGCAAAGGCTAACCCTTTAGCTCCATCATCTCCCACTAAGTGAAGCTATGTGATCTGTCATGTGATAATCGATGTTTGGACTGTGTCCAATCCTTCTAAGTAGGGAACTCAAGAATACAAAGGCTAGCTAGTCCTTTGGCTCTATCATTGCCCCATAAAGTGAAGCTATAAATTGATACCGGTATGAAATGTATCATATGAAATGGCTCATAAAGCCCATGAATGTACTATAATATACCAATGTGGCTTAGATAGTTGAATGTGTGATGGATACTAGGCCACTCTTGGTCAACTCAAAAAAATGGTGGAGATTAGGCTTATATGAAAGCCACTCCAAGACTGGGTAATAAGCTTATGTGGAAGTCACTCAAAAATGTGGAGGTTAGGCTTGTATGAAACCCACTCTAAAATGATGCCAACCATCTGTAGATGGAGTAAGGCACACAACTTGCATAGGTAATATGCTAAACTCAAAAAGAAAATAAAATCAATGTGTTGTTCACATTACCCCCAATCACTAGTGTCTGTAACATGGATTTTGATCTAGAAGTTATACCAACTACCCAATCTAAAATTATAAGTGAGAGCCATCATGTCATGCATAATTCCCCCTATATCTGGATTCTCTAAGAAAAACTATACTAAAACTATTGAATATGAACTGGTTTGTATGTGTAAAATTATAGTTGAGCTTACCATTATGCTAGTTTCTAAAAAATCTAGGTTTTTTGCTATTTGGATAGGAGCACCAAAAATAGGTCACCCTGGTGTCCAATGCTATTGTTCATGTTTGGCATTGTTTTCCTTTACTAAAACTACAGATTATTTTGGAATTATCACTATTTTTTTTCCTATTCTACATGATTTGACCTCTGATTATTGTTTTGAGTAATCTAAAAACTAATTTTTTGATTGGTAGGAGATCTAATCTCTATGAAAAAACCCCTACTTGTTTTCCCCTCTTCTAAGGGTAGGAATAAAGACCTTATAAGGATTTCCCTCAGAAGAAAGAGCCCTACAAGTGTGTTATGCTATAAAATACATGATATAGTAATGATAATCGATAATATGCCTAAAGATATATCATAGTTTATATTGGATATTGTTAGATCAATAGGGGTATGCCTAGATAGATATAATAATTTAATATCATGTGAAATGTAATGAATTGAAACTACAAATGTTAGTTGTTAGCTGTCATGGAGGGATGGGGCATGATGTCCATCATGGCATTCAAGAAAGCAAGATAATATATGATGTGGATCATGGCATTACAAATAGTGAGAAGAAAATAAGTAACAAACACACTAGGCAAGAAGCAAGAAGCATACAAGAGTGGCCAAGGGGCCAAGTAAACAAGGGACATGGGCACATGTCACTTAAACTAGAAAGAAAGCATACAAGTCATGTCTGAATGATACATACACATAAAAATGAAACAAGCATGGTTGGCACAAGGGCCATAGGCACATAGAAGAGTACAAGTAAAGGACATTGGAAAATGTCCTAAGGTACACACAAGAATAGAAGCAAAAGACATTGGCAAATGTCATAAGGCACATATAGGAGACAAAACAAGAATTGATATATTCAATCACATTTAGATTTGCAAAGAAAGAAATGAAGGCATGTAATATAATGTAAATACAATCAAATCTAACTAATCAAAGAAAAAATTAAAGTATACAAGACATGGAGTAAAATACTAGATATATGCTAAGAGATACACAAGTTTTATATACTACTAAATATCGATAGACTAATCTATGAAAACAAATAAGTAATGTACATCAACATGATAACTAGAGTGTATGGTGTACGAATGACATAACTTGGATGATGTAGTCATGTAAAAGATACCCCCATTAGGTAGATATATCGATGTATGTCTCGAATGTTGAAGTAGTATGCCCGTTTAATGGGTAGAGTGAAGCAATCAAAGATCTAGATGTCACTACACACACTCAAAAAAAATCAAGTGAAGCATGGTAATGTAGATAAATAAACAAATAATATCATAGAATAGTAAATGTAAGTCTAGCATGGTAGTAGAAATGTAAACCATGGATAAGACATATAATTAATTTTTTTTTAAACATTTGAATGTTTTTGTATTTTGAAATTTTGTATTATTTTTGGTATTTTGGAATATATTTGAATGTTTTTGGTATTTTTGATATGAGATATGTACAATCAATCATGAGGAGACTATGTACAATAAATATTGAGAAGCTATGTACAAGTAAGTAAAAATAAACTGTGTATAAGTAATTGAAAGGAATCTATATATAAGTAATTTAAAATAAGCAATATGTACATAATGATGTAAAAGAATAGGCTAGAGGGGGTAAAGGGTCCAAGGATGAAGCTCGCTAGGGATGGAGATGGAAGAATAGATCATGACCATCATCAAATGCCTCAAGATCATCATCATATGTCATATAGTATATATACATAGTGGCTATCTCTTTAGATGTTAGTAAGATCTATGCTCTTTATGTAGTCAAAGATCTATCACTTGTAATGGTCTCATCTTGTTGATGGTGAATTGAAGGTTGCTTTGGTGGTGAAGATGTTGAGTCTCCTCTAGGACATTTAGCTTTGATAGTATATGGATTTGGTGGAAGTGGTGAAGCTAGTACTAGTGGTGATGTAATCTAAATAATACCTTGAACCTGTATTTTATACAATCTCTATTGTAACATTGTAGTATGAGTTTGTATCATGGCTTTTGGTCCTGTGAAAAAGATAAAATGGGTGACCATCTTGACATGATAACCTATTGATAGATCTATGTCTTACTTTAAGTAGTGTGATCAATCCATGATCAAGTAACATCTGTAGTATAATCTATGGTTGATGATGAATGCTGCATGTCTGAATCTAAATGGTTGGATATATATCCATAGAGGTAACCATGTTAACTATATGGGCCAAGTGATCTATTTATGGCTGTAAATGTGGAGTGTATCTTGAGAGTGTAGTGCAAGATGCTAATATTGATGTAGGATGTGTAATGAGAGCTCTAGAGTCATATTAATACTCTCCTGGGCCAACTAGTGTAAATCTTGATCCACACAAATATTCATATGTGAGTTTGGATGTCATATCATCATCTAAAGTACCCTGGGAATCTATATCAACATTATATACATATGGTAACTCATAATTTACCACAAGGGGTAACTATGATATGAGAGTCTCATCAATTTTATTAGTCAAAGATGGTGGTGTTGTGATAGTATCTATAACTATCAAAGTAACTTTAAGTATAGAATCAACTAGTACTACTAAAACTATTGTCAGTGATTATATAATTACAATAGGTATAGGAACCATGACTGATGGAATAACTATAATTGCTAAAGATGCTATGACTAGATAAGTATTTAGAGCTAAGGACACAATCGTAAGTGGAGTGCTAGATGTGCTAGTCTCTCCTACCTCATATGTATGTATCTGATCAAGACAAATGTGATGAGGTGGTGACTAAACTATGATATGAGGTGTCCCATCTATAAAAATAGTCTACGATGACTCTATAATTTGAGAGTATCTAAATGGTTGGTTATTTTTTGGGTATGTGTATATGTATCCTTCATGGAAAAACATAACACATCGATAAAGAGTAGAAGAAACTACCCCCATAACATGTATCCAAGGTCATCCACTTAAAATATTATAATGAAGAGGACCTAGCATGACCTGGAACTGTGTAGAGAGGATTTTGGGCCTTATCATGATATCCAAATTAATGGTGCCTAGTGTCTATCATGGTATATCATCAAACGCTCTAATATTCTTATATGATTTTTACATGGAAGCCATATATACTCCCATGGTCTGTAAGAATGTAATATTTCATATATTAAGTCCAAAACCACTATGAATTAGAAATCTCTTAACTACATTAGTTTTGACTTGAGCTTGTATGAATAGTGGTAAATTTTGATTAATATTATATGAGATGGCATGTCCTCATGATCAAAATAAATAACATCTTCTATAGGTTTTAACATGTTGACCATTGATGTAAAATAAGAAGGCTCTAAGTTAATGGGCATATAAGTCTGAGTGAGTGCCTAATAAATAATGTCTTTGAACACATTAGCTTTCTAAAGTAGTTCTAACATGGAAATCTTAGCTAGTGTGTTTCTTAATTGATCAACAATATCATATGCCTTGTGTGGATCTCCTTATGCAGTTGGGTTGGGCCTAGGATAGGAAGAACTAGGAGGGTGGTGGGGCTCCTAAATAGGTGGGGGAAGCATGGTGGCACATCAAGTAAATGCTTTGACCACATTATCTACTATTCATATAGAACTAGTAGTGGATACAGGAATAAAGTGTAGATAATCGATAGGTCAAGGTGGTGGAGGGACAAAGGGTGTCAATTGGGATCTTTAACAATGGGTAGTTACTTGGGGAAGAGTAAAATGGACCATTCAACATGACTTAGCACGGGATATAGGCTCCAAGGGAGGTGAGGCAAGAGGTATCTTAAAATGTTTAATGATAACTCTCTTAATATCATCCCATATTATGGAAAGTAAGCATGAAATGTAAAC
This sequence comes from Torreya grandis, assembly GCA_037957365.1. Taxonomy (NCBI): domain Eukaryota; kingdom Viridiplantae; phylum Streptophyta; class Pinopsida; order Cupressales; family Taxaceae; genus Torreya; species Torreya grandis. Next base: position 590,295 of record JARHVA010005588.1, on the reverse strand, counting down.
AATGAAGATTTGTACTAATATATTGTAAACTTCATCATTCATTTACATGATAGGACTGAGTATGGTCTCTTTATTATTTACAAGAAATGCAAGAAATGTGTTTAAATAAGTGACATCCATTTTTGCTATTATGTGAAATCTGATTTTAGATATAAGGTGATATTTCAAGAAAACAAAGGGACCTAGTATATGCAACTAGGGTTTTGAAAAATGATTTTTTTAAAAATTAATATGGAATTTTAAAATTTGATGTTAATTTTGTATTTAAATATGTAGGTAAAAAATTAGTGGAAAATTTTTGATTTGAAAGGACCTAGTGTATGCAACTAGGGTTTGGAAGATTTTTAAAAAATTACTATGAAATTTTGAAATTAAAATTTAATTTTTGATTTTAAATAGGTAAATCAAAAATCAAAAAAATATTGTAAAAATTAGTAATGAATTTACCCTAAGGTTTCTAGGGTTTTTATGTGCAAACAAAGTAAGTCAGGTTCACCAAATGATTTAACTATTTTAGAAATATTTGAGTTCTATTCTTAATTTAGTTAAGGGTCTGAGTTAATTAAATTATTAAATAATATTGGGATAATTAATCTACTAATTTGTATAATTTGATTACAATTTAAACCTTTCTAAAAATAGTAATAAGTGAGTAGAAATGTAACTTATATTAAACAAGATTAAGAAAGCTGAGATAGAAGTTGGTACTGATTGTGTGAGACTGGGACACTATCGTAAATCAAGATCTACTTTTTTTCAATGAAAGGATAGGAGAATAAAAAATAGGACACTTTGAGGTTTGGTGTTATAGTCTAGGTCCTACCGCTATTGTCCAAACTAATTATAAAGATATGAGTTTTATAGGTTTAGTCCGCTATCCCTGTATTAGTTCACCTGTGAAATTTCAAGTCTTGAATATTGATGAAGCTCCTTGTAGAGATGATTTAATCTCCAACCCTAGATCTTTATTATGATTGAACTTGAATGAAAACTTGGATAAAGAGGGGGGTTAGTGTGTGTAAGATGCAATGAATGTGTATCCACACCCCTTGTGTGGGAATGCTACCTACATACCAATACTTTGAAGAGGGATCAAGCCATATGTAGTTCTCCCAATTGATGTACTTTGTTAAATAGTGTGTATGAAGATGAAAAATTCTAAAACTAGGTGTGCTTGAGGTGGCTAGGGATTGGTATAAGGGTTTGAATAAGCTCGTGGCTGTATTGGATGGTTATATGCAAAGAATAGGGAAATATGCCTTAGTGGTTTTGCTTGTATTCTTGCTTACTTTTTAAATAATTACCAAACCCCTTATAAATGAAATTTGAATGGGATTTTATATAGATCTATTAGTCATGGGTCAGATGCATTCATGTTAGGCCAACATAATGAAGAAGAGGAATTAGGAGAAAATGGGGGCTCAAAAGGTGATTAGACAAGAGCACTATAAATGGGACACCCTAGGGTTCAGAGCTATAGTCCAACTTGGGTGCTATTGTTGCAAAGGTATGGGACCTAGGGGGATGGAGTTGTCATGGGAAAAGTAGCCTGGTTAAGCTAGAATCAAGTCTTGGAAATCTAAGAAAGATTAGGAATCAGTGAAAAGGTGGATAAAAGGGACATGAGAGCATGCAAGAGGGACCTATGGGTTGGGTGTCACAAACCATACTCAAGTTACCAATTTTCACATTTTATATGACTATAATCTCATAGGTTTCATATTCAAACACACCTATAACATAATCTAAGTTAAACCAACACTCAAATTGTTATGTTCAACTTCTACTGTCATTCTACTGTCAACTATAGGTAACATTTTTAGACCAAAAGGGGCCCCCATAGAATGTGATATGAGTCAAGATCCTTTACTTAAACTCCTTTAAATGTTATTTGAGCCACTAGTACCACCTTAAATCATAATAAGTTAGTTGTATACAGGCTATCCTACCATCATGTCATATTGCACCATGAGACTATTTAGGTTTCAAGAATATTGTAAATGACTGAGTGTCTACAGTGAAAAATTGATTAAATTAGAAACCTTATTATATCACCTTCCCATGGTTAATCACTATACCCTCTACATCAAAGCATTACCCCTAAGCCTGAGATATATCATGAAAACATTTAGGCTAGCACAAACCTCAAGATACTATAGAATGAGAGGGTTAAATATAAGATAGAATCCTTGTTTCAGAGATGTTAAGGTAACATGTCCCTGAAGTGACTCTCTCAAACTATGGATATGGTTTCAAGTATATTTGCCACTTTATGACTACATTAATACTGTTATGACACTCTCAATGTTCTCAAACTTGATGGGTCTCTCAAAAAAACTCTAACACTTATGTTGTAACACTACTCAACCTCTATGGAGACCACCTATAGATGCACATACAGTATATGAAACTGTGAAGGTATGCTATAAGACTATGTGCATGATGGATTAGTTTTACAACCAATCTTAAGCCCACTATAATTCTAAACTAATCTTCTCCACCTTGGGAGACTTTAATCAAGTTCAAATGCTTTAATTCCAACATGCTTAGTCATCTGTGAGGCACCTTTAGGTGAACATCAATGTTGAGAACTGTGTATATGGAAGAACTAGTTATCACAACCAATCATACATCATTTGAATAGTTTAACTTGATTTATCATGCTTTAAGAGTGTATTAAACACCTTGAAAACTCTTCATTCTATCTTCATCATGACTATGCAAACTTTAATTCTATCTAACTATGATGAATATTTGTAAATAAGTTTGATTGTGTTTCATAGCCTGACTGTGTTCTTCATCAATTATTGGTCTTTGAGACCAAACCTCCAAATAAGATATTGGTCATTATGTATTGAAATGTTAAAACACAATGTGTTAACATGTCTTACCATTGTTATGAAGGTCAACACAGGGATATAAGCTTTTGTAACTAGAGAAACTATCTCTATACTAGCCATGGAACTCTCAACTAGTAAACTGAGATAACTTTGATTATCAATTCACCCCAAACATGCACCCAAGTCTATAAACCATGAGATAAATGTGGTCATGATCATAATAATCATTTAAAATAACTGGTTTGTATAGACCAATCCACACTAAGAGCAAACCTAAAGGTGATGGGGATGAGCATGCAAAAAAGGTAGTAGATTTCTTAGAATTGGTTCATAAAATACAATTGACCAATATTGGAACTATTATCATGAACCTAAAGTAGATAGATGGTAATATCTCCCAACAAGTACATTTGATTTGAATCAACTCCTACTATCTGAACTAAACCAAAACTTATTGACCTTTCTTGCATGCCTAGTAGAGAGATGAAGGAATGAAATGGTTTTATGACATTTTTAGGTGTTTCAAAGTTGACCAAGTGTAAAAGTGAGCTCAGGGGAGCTGAAGAGTCACTAAAAATCCTTTCACATGTGCCACACTCCTGCATAAGTTGTACAACTAGCCAAAAATTACCTTTACCTATCTAATTTTCTTGCTCTGACATTGAAACCTAAAATTTTCTAGTTATGACACAATATCTCTAACCTCCACTGACATATGAGGCATGAATAACCTCTTGGAACATTTTTTTACTTAGGAAAACCATACAAACCTCATTAAATGGCCAAAATATGACCCTAAGTGACATGAAATGACATAAAGGACTAAAAGTGACTATGACAAAGTTAATGACACATCAAATTACACTACTAGGAACATGGTACACCCTATAAAACCCATATATAAGTTTTCAACTATAAGAGGTTGGCTTATTTTGACTTGTGGTCAAAATAGTCAAGAGGGACTTTTTATTATTTTTGAATTACTTTAATTTAATTTAGAGTAACCCTCATTTTTTAAGCCACTTTGTAATTTAATTCCTTAATTAACCATTCTTATCATTAAATTGGGTTTCACAAAAAAAATTGATGTTTAAAATATTAAACAATTATGTCCCAACATTTAAAATTTAAAAAAAAAAAAGAATCAAACAATTTTTCTAAATGTTTTTCAACCTAGTTAAAACCCTTTTTGAAATCAATCAAAAATAAATACCTAAACTATGAGTTTATCAAAACTAAGGTTTGAATATTATTTATTTAGGTTGTGAAATTCTCCAACAAATATTAATTATTATTTTTAACCTCTTCAATAGTGGTCCATTAAGGCCACATCTAAAAGCACATTGTAGAAATAAAACTAACCCTTGTTTCTATCCCTGAAGTCAATTTATAATTGATGTTAATCTATGACTAGTATATTTCAAATATGGAAGTTATAGACAAATTTTTATATCTTTAATTTATCATTGAAATAATAAAATTAATTTTATCTTTAGATTTACTATTTTTGCTAGAGTGATTTTGTAGCCAATTTATTTGTAAATTTGAGGCATTTTTTCTAAGTAGTGAAAGTCACCATGGAATGGTAGACTAAATTGACATATTTATTATAATAATAAAATTTTGTTAAATTAAACATAATATTTATAGCTTATATAATTAGTTTCCATGTAATTAAAAATTTATCCTCTTTTACTAGAGGTATTTTAATTCTTGATTATTAGTGTGAAAAATGAGTGTGTTTTGTTTTATTTGGAAGGGTATTTTATTGTGATGGTTATTTTAGAACCTTTTGGTATTTTAATATGGGTCATGACTACCTTGCACTATTTTTTACCTTTTATATGTTTATTATCTTGGTTTGTATTTTGGTACATAAATACTTGTGTTTATGTCTGACTTTAGTTTCCATTGGGTAGACTTGCAATGGGACCTACTTGAAGTTGTTTTAGAGTGTATATTTGGTATGAGTCTTATTATTTTCACTCAAACTTAGATTTTTATATGTACATACTTCCTATATGTATGGAGGTACTTATAATTATAGGTAGTGCTTAGATGCGTTTGGACCAACTAGTGACTACAATGTCACCTATAAGGGATAACAATGTTATGCTTAGTCATGTGACTATTGTTGAAGGCCAGTTACCTTCACATTAAATATAACACTCATTTGGGAATAGGTGAACTATATCCATCCATAATTATGTATGTGATGGGATCATAGAAGATATGTAGGTAGCCCAAGGAGTAGGTATAAGCTTAAAAGACTAACCCTTAGGATACTATTATAATGTGAGAAATTGACAACTAACCTTAGGATGTTATTCAAGAACATGATTAGACCTATAACTTTGGAGCATTTTGTTTAGCGTAGATATTTTAACATTATTCTTCATGAATGTGTTTATTATTAGTTCTATCTACATAGTCTAATTAGTTGTTTAGTTTTTGTGGGATAGTGACCCTCACTGATCATTATTTTTTTGAGCTTATTTTATCCCTCTTAACTTTGGACACCATTAGCGACTCACTTCAAAGATAGAGCTTATTTTATTAACATAGGTAAAATATTATTGATAGATTAACCTCATTAGGAAAAGAGAATATAGGTTCCTTGTCATGATTGACACACATTTGTGTCATCATGTGGGAGTGTTTAGATATGCACACACACCTTGTGATATTTGTAGTTTTTGATTGATGACCTTTAGATGTGTACTTTATTTGAATAGGTGAAAAGCGCTTATTAGATATATTGTGTGGAAACTTAGATAGTCAACCATTTCTTGATGATGACATCTCATAGAGGAGGCCATCATAAGTAAGAGGATAACTACATTAGACCCTAATTCCATGGAATGGATATGTAGACTACCCAAGTTGCAGTGGAGTATCGGGTATAGGTACTTAGGCTAGGTTAGGGGTAATTTTCATCTTCCTTTGTGTTGAGCCATATGTTGTGTTTAGATTAACTATATATTTATTGTATTAATTTAAATTTTAATTTGATCATTGTGTGGTTATTTTCAACCCTTTTACCTTAAATATGATTATTTTCCTTGTCTTTCATGCCTTAAAATTAGAGTTGTATAATGTTATATGAGACTCTTTCTTGGTGAGCCTTTAAGAGGTAATCATGTGTTAATTGATTATTATGTTGGCTCACTTCATTTCCCTCGAGAGTGTTGATGGGGTTATGTGTGAATAATTTTGTGATCCATTCAATCAAAAATTATAATTTAGTACTTATCGATAATGTGACTTGACCCTCTTCATTAATCAAGATATTACTTATTGATTAAGATATCTCATTGATCTTAACCTCACACAATTGTATTCTAATTTTGGATAGGCCTCATGGTGGAAAGTAATTATATTAAATAAATCATGTAATAATTATGTGTGTCACACTTCAATTATTCATTAACTGAATCACAATAATTAAACATTAAGTAACCACAAAGAATAAATAAACATCACTAAAATAAGATAACAAAAAAAATTACATGGGTTTTGGGACAAAAAAAATTGGCATGACATTTTGGTATTAGATCTTGGGTTCAGCACTAAAAACTCTATAAATATCAGCATGGTTAGTTCATTTATATTTCAAAATAGACAAAAATAGATCATATACATTCAATTTTGTCAGATTGATTCATGATACTTTCCTATACAAATGTAGTATATAAGTTATGATTCTTATGTGATTAGACATAGAAACAAGCATATTTTATTGAGATACTATTGTAACATTGAGTGCTAAGTGCAGAATGACCACTTAATGTTTGTTCTTTGACAACAATAGTGATAGATGGTTATCATAAATGTCATCCAGGATGACATATGTACATTGGTTGGACCAACGAGACTACTTTTATCCTTATGTATAACCAATAAAATTATGTTATTATATTGTGATGTGGTTTTGAATTGATGTAAATAGAGTATCTCAATCTAAACATGTGTAACATTAAATTTTATAGTTGTTATGTACATGTGTAATTGTAACATATTCTGTAAACCCCTACAACATTGTACATGTAACAGACCTTGTAAATAATGGGTCCTCTATATATTATAAACAACATTGTTATGTGATTGTAATGTGTGTATGTTGTGATACCAATATGCTATTGCATTATTAATCCTACTTGTACTCTTTTGAATATGAATATGCTCATGAATTACCTTGTGTGCAACTCTCATTATGCAAATGTGGTGTAAAGTAACTTCTATTCATGAAAACATATATTGTCTAAGTAAAATTGTTATTATGTAGTACTACATTGTGTTGTGTAACCTTGTATCATTACTCTAGTATTGAGCATTGATGCAAGTATTGGGTTTGAGGGTGGAATAGAACTATATTTGTATTAGTTTGTGTGATATGGTGGATCCTAATCTTGTTCTAATGCCCAATTCCTGACTTTGGGGGGGGGGGGGGTGTTCATGGGGGTGGTGGCCTATTTTGGATCCCCCCTAGTGAGGGTTCAGAGGTAGCACCCTTGAAGTAAAATTTTGTAAAAAATACATTATAAAATATGGTAATTTTGTAGTTAATATAGACCATTTACTATTAGGTTTTAGTTCTAATGGTAAAAATTAAGTTGTGCATTTTTTCCTTAATTTGTAACCCTCCTTTGATATGAGAGCATTTTAATTAGTTGAAATGGTGTGAGAGTGAAGAGGATAATTTAGTGGATGTATTGTAGGTTTTTCCTTTTATTTGTTGGATTGAATATAATAAGGACTGGTAATTTTTGTGTGGGCGTAGCCCTTATTGGGTGAACCACATTAAATCTATGTCTCTACTCTATTGTTTTTTTTGAATTTTAATTCTATCTTTATTTCACTATTATTGCTCTATATTCTATATCCCTAACAATTGGTATTAGATCCAAAGGTTTATTTAGTAGATAGACTCACAAGAAAAGAGGTTTTCTGGTTCGAGTGGGAGCAATGGTAGAAGAAGGCAAGTTTAAGTTTGATAATTTTAATGACTAAAACTACTAGCTATGGAAGATGCAAATGGAGGACTATCTATATCATAAGGATATTTTCCTACCATTGGGTGAAATAACAAATAAGTTAGTGATTATGAAGGATGAAGACTATAAGGTTCTCGATAAAAAGGCACTAGGAACAATACAGATGTGCCTGGTAGCATTGGTGGCCTTCAATATTTCAAAAGAAAAGACAACAATAGATGTGATAAAGGCATTAGATAGAGTGTATGAAAAACCCTTAGCCTCCAACAAGGTATTTCTTATGAAGCATCTATTTAATCTATAAATTTTAGAAGGTGGGTCTATTGTTGACCATTTAAATGAATTTAACATGGTCATAAATTAGTTAAGCTCTATAAGAGTAAATTTTGATGATGAGGTTAGGGATCTTTTGATTCTATGCTCATTGCCAGAAAGTTAGAATGGCTTGGCCATGGTTGTGAGCAATTTTATTTTTGGCACTTTAAAGTTTGATGATGTTATTGGTGTTATCCTTAGCAAGGAAATGTGACAAAAAAGCACATGTGAGACATCAGGGAATGCTTTGACTATAGAGAAAAAGGGATGAAAAAAGGATTGAGGAAAGGGCCTAGGGAATCATGGGAAATCTAAGAAGGGTAGATCTAAATCTAGAGGAACATTGGTGTGCTAGATTTATGGGAAGAAAGGACACTTGAAGAAAGATTGTTGGTTTTGAAAAGGAAAACAAGGAGATGGACAACAAGATAAAAACTAGGAAGAAAAGGTAGCAGGTGATGTGTTACAAGATGTTTTAATAATTTATTTAGATAATATTAATGATTCTTGGGTGTTAGATTTAGGGGCTTCATTTCATTCTACACCCCATAAGAAATATTTTCAAGACTAAGTTCAAGGTGATTTTAGGCAGGTTTATTTGAGTGATGGTGAACCCTGTAAAAATAGGAAAGGGTAAGATATAGATAAAATTATAGAATGGAAACAAATGGTTGATAAAAATGGTGAGGCATGTTACTAAGTTAAAAAGAAATCTAATTTTAGTAGGGCAACTAGAAAGTGAGGGTTGCATAGTTACATTCATAGAAAATTTATGGAAGGTCACTAAAGGATCAATGGTAATAGCAAAATAAGAGAAGGTATGTACATTGTATTTTTATAATGGTGATTTTTAATCTTCTATTTATTTAAATTCTAAAGAAGAAGATACAAAATTATGCCACCACAAACTTGGTAACAGAGTGACAAGGGGATGCAAGTTCTCCACTCAAAGAATTTGTTGCTAGATTTGAAGAAGGTAGATTTGGAATTCTATGAGCACTTTGTGTATGGAAAATAGAAGAGAGTCAAATTTTTCAGAGTTGGGTGGATACAGAAGGATGAAAATTTAGAACTTGTGTATATAGATGTATGGAGACCAACTCAGGTGTCATCCCTTGGTGTCTCTTCATATTATGTTACTTTTATCGATGATGCAACTAGAAAAAGTTGGGTTTATTACATATGAAATAAATATGATGTTTTTGATACTTTTAAGAAATGGAAATATTTGGTTGAGAATGAGATAGAAAATAAGTTGAAGTGTGTCAGATCAAGCAATGGAGGTGAATACTGAAGCAAGGAGTTTGATAATTACTGTTCATCCCTTGGGATTCATAAAGAGAAGATGGTTCCAAGAATACCACAACAAAATGTTGTGTCAAAAAGGATGAATAGGACAATCATGGAGCATGCAAGGAGCATGCTATTACATTTAAGGTTTCCATTATAGTTTTGGGTATATGCTATGGATACTGTTATTTACTTAATAAATAGAGGGCCTTCAATTCCTTTAGATGGTGGCATTCTAGAGGAAGCATGGATAGGTAAAAAGGTAGATTATTCTTTTTTAAAGACTTTTAGGTGTGAAACATTTGTCCATATTGATAAATAAAATAGAACCAAGATTGAGGCAAAATCCAAGAAATGTATTTTTATTGGATATGGAGTTAATTATTTTGGTTACTATTTATGGGATATTGAAAATCAAAAAATCATTAGGAGTAGAGATGTGATATTTGATGAAAAGGTCATGTATAGAGATTAGTTGTAGGAAAAGAAAAAAAAAAGACTAATACAGAATATACATTACTTGATGACATTATTGGAAATGAAATTCCAAAAGTGCCAAAAAATTAGAATGTATAACAACTACAACAAGTACCTCAAACTCATGGAAGTGTAGTTAAAATATCTACTAGAGTAAGTATACTCCCTGAACATTACTCTCCTTCACTTTATTATTTATTATTGATTGATGATGGTAAGCCAGAAAGCTATGAAGAAGCAATGCAGCTAGAAACCAGAAAGAAGTGGGAGTAAGGCATGAAAGAGGAGATGGAATCCCTAGTACACAACCAAACTTGGGATTTGGTTCAGTTGCCTATAGGTAAAAGAGCATTGCATAATAAATGGGTTTATAGGTTTAAAGAAAAAGATGGGGGTAAAAATAGGTACAAGGCTAGACTTGTTGTAAAGGGGTTTGCACAAAAGAAAGGTATTGACTTTGACAAAATATTTTGTCTAGTAGTTAAAATGACTTCTATAAGAATTGTTTTAAGTTTGGTAGTAGTATAAGATTTGTACCTTGAACAGTTAGATGTGAAGACTGCATTCCTTCATGGTGATTTGGAGGATAAAATATATATGGAGCAGCCACAAGGATATGAAGTCAAAAGTAAGAAAAAAATGGTGTGTAGGTTGAAAAAGAGTTTGTATGGCCTAAAACAAGCTCCAAGATAGTGGTATTTAAAATTTGACATGTTTATGGTAGAACAATGTTATATTAGATGTCATTCTAACCACTGGGTTTAATTTAAGAGATTAGATAATGGCAGTTATATTATATTGTTATTATATGTATGGCATGCTTGTTGAAGGGTCTAACATGCATGATATAAATGAGCTAAAAAGAAAATTAGTAGATTTATTTTCAATGAAGGATTTGGGTGTTTCAAAGTAAATCCTTGATATGAGAATAACAAAAGAGAGGAAAAATAAGAAATTAACATTGTCTCAATAAGAATACATCAAGAAGGTGTTAGTCAGGTTCCATATGCAAAATGCAAAACCTGTGAGTACACCTTTGGGAGGGCACTTAAAATTAAGAAAGTAACAGTGTCCTAAAACACAAGAAGAAATCAATTACATGACCAAAGTGCCATATGCTTCAACAGTTGGAAGTTTAATGTATGCTATGGTATGCACTAGACTAGATATTACTCATGTTGTGAGAGCTGTCAGCAAGTTTATGAACAATCTAAGAAAAGAACATTGGGATGCAGTCAAGGGGATTCTTAGGTACTTGAAAGGGACCACTAATAGACATTTGTGCTATGAAGGTTTATATGTTTCCTTACAAGGATATGTTGATGTAAACATGGCTAGAGATTTAGATGGCAGGAAGAGCACCATAGGTTATGTATTCATTATTGGTGATACAACAGTTAGTTGGATTTCAAAATTATAGAAGATAGTTGATTTTTCAACTACATATGCAAAATATGTTGTAACTACAATAGCTATCAAGGAGATGATATGGATACAATAGTTCATGGAAGAGTTGAGGCATAAGAAGGAATATTATGGTTTGTATAGTGAGACCCAAAATGCAATTCATTTAGCAAAAAACTCAGCATTCCACTTAAGAACCAAACATATGCAACTCAGGTATCACTTCATTCATTCAGTTTTGGAGGATAGTCAACTAAAGTCAAAAAATATCCATATGAGTTAAAATCTTAAAGATACGATAATAAAGGTAGTCACTTTAGATAAGCTAGAGAGTTTTTTCGCTTCAATAGGTCTTCAAGGATAACAAGGAAGATGAGAAACATGCTAAGGTTAAAGTTCAAATAAAATTCTAATTAAGAGTTGTAGTGGCAGAGATGCAAAAATCAGTCTCCAAGTGGGAGATTACTGAATGGTGTAGCTTGATCTTATTATAATGTCTAGTTCCTGACAAGGGGATATGGGGGCCACCACCCCCCACCATGTTTACCATGGGGGTCCAAGGGGAAGTGAATTATTTTGGAGCCCCTTAGTGGGGGTTTGAGGGCAGCACCCTCGAAGCAAAATTTTATGAAAAATGCATTATAAAATATTGTAATTCCATAGTTAATCTAGACCATTTACTATTAGGTTTTAGATCTAATGGTAGAAATTAAGTTAGTACATTTTTACCCTAATTTTTAACGCTCCTTTGATATGAGGGCATTATAATCAGGCAAAATGGTGTTAGAGTGAAAAGGATATTGTAATGGATGTATTACAGGTTTTCCCTTCATTTGTTGGACTGAATAATAAGGACTGACATTTTCTATGTGAACATAGCCCATATTGGGTGAACCACATTAAATCTATGTCTCTACTCTATTGTGTTTTATAAATTTTAATTTTGTTTTTATTTCATTATTATTTCTCTACATTCTATATTCCTAACAGTCTAAACTGGGTACGAGTTAGAAAATGGAGTTTCTCATAGGCTAAAAATACACTTTCCTCTTTGCATGAAGTAAACACCTAAATATTTTAAGTGTATGCACCATGGGTTATTCATACATAATGGTCACTTTATGAATGATATGTTCCTTCATCGGCCCCTTAGAGTTTTTAATCCACATAGTGTCATGATGTGATTTTTTTTCAAGATTATTGTGTCTAATTTTATTTTGATTTGGTTTTCATTTTAAGTTGTTATATGAAACCAACACTTTTGTTTCCTTGAATCTAAATTTTCTCTTACAAACATATTTCATTGGTTTTGAATTACTTAAATTAGAATTTTAGTTTTTTTATTATGACCACTTGGATTTCACTTTAATACATAATTTGCATGATTTTTTAATATTTAGTATCTCTTTGAAATATCTCTTTAAGGTCATTTGGCATTTGATTTAATTATTATGTTATTTTATGGTGATGTTTTTACTTCTCTGTTTAAATATTGATTTCATGAATGTCATGATGTGAACACTATACACCTATTTTGCATATATAGGGGATGAGAAGTAACTTAGAATATAGATATAGGGTATGATGAGCCATCTTATGAGGTCAAGTCTTGATCCATCCTCTCACTTTCCATATGTGGTGGTTTCATGTAGGATTTAGCTACAACACTTATTATGCTAGTCTTGGGAGGACTAAGTAGAATTTTTATTAAGAGGTCTAAGGAGGTTATGTGCTCTTATACTTGACTTGGATGTAACATTTGCTTCATTATTTCTTGGGAGGTCTATTGAGGTTAAATGCAGAGCATAATGATTACTCAATTATTTAAACATTGATATTTCTTTATTCAAATAGTAGTTGATGTTATTACTCAACATTACTTGTATTGTTCTATGTGTTTCTACCATGATTTGGCACTTATTATGCATATTGTACGTTCACCATGGGATGACACATAATTTTCTCTATATGACCTTTAAAAATATTGATACTTGTATACATGCTCTTTTAAAGGTTTTGAAATCAAAATTCTTTAATATCAGTTGGTTTGTGATAGATCATGGTTATCAATATTGATCAATGTTGCTTAGTGTCGCTCAGAATAACTTGGATATAGAATGGTATTGATCGTATCAAGTGCACTCTCACCATGGTATGGCACATATCTTAGTCACTATATTATTACAATAGAATAAGATTATTGTTGTACATGTTACTTAATATAGTTATACATCGATAAAATATCTTCAGTTCAATTAGTTTGGATAGATTTAGATGATAGTATGATAGTTTGAAACTGTGGGATATGCCTTAAGGAAATGAATGTTAACTATTAACTTAAAAACATTCTTTATTGCAAAAAATCAATTTCATAATAATAAAAGATGTTGATAAGTCTAAAACATAAAATAAAAAAAAAGAGTCTTAAGAGTAATTTTACTAATATATGAACATTAATAATCTATAATTGAATATATGGGATTTTGAAAATAAAATTTAACATTGTTGTATTATTATTGGCTTAAGATGCATTATTTGAAACTTGTTATGCATTTAGAAGTGTGTGGTTTTTCAACTCCTTGTGTTGGTTTGACACATCGAGGAAGATAATTTTATAAGAGGGGGAGTTTTTAATACCCTATATGTTTGAACCTTTATGCCCTTATTGTCGATGTATGTTTTTCTAACATATTGATCTTTCATATGCATAATAATTCCATTATTTTTCTCTCCCTTATTTTTAAAGTTTTATTTATTAATATATAATTAAAATAATATTATTATTTTAATTTGAATCTTAATCCAATAAATATTTAAATCCACATAAATCATGAGGAATTTTATAATGTATTTTATTAGTAACTTGTGTCTAGCCTCTACAAAGGCTAGATGAGCTATTAGTTAGGCCCTAGAGTAGGTTGGGTGGATGTGATTATAGATTATAGAATTATATGATATAAGAGAAGTTATTGTTGAGTGTAAATGATGCTTTTAACTTCATACTATGAATCTAGGAATTTGACTCAAGAGAGGATGGTTAGTATCATGTTAGGTCCAAAATGAAAACAAAATGAAAGAAACACACTAACTAGCATAACATCTCTAGGCCTACACACTAGGGAGAGCCTAGTTAACAAAAAAAAATGACAAACACAACTAAAAATTAAGGAATAAAACACAAGAATTTTTTCACCTTCCTTAGATGCTCTAAATGTATTTGTAGTGGTGGCTTTCTCAGCTTATGCTCATGAAGTCCTTGGCAATAGAAGCTTGTCTACCTCCATCTCTCCTTGACACCTTTCGCTTGTGGCTTGGCTTGGAATCAACTTGGCATGGCAAAACTAATTTCAATGGATTCTTAAATATATTTGACCATAATAAATTTTCACCAAAATATCTTAGAAATGATGTTCATGGCCTCTCTATTTATAGATTTTTGAGAATGTCTAGAATCAACCTGAACCATCCATCTTGAGATTGAGATGTGTGGTTGAGGATTAATTAAATTTTTGGAATTAAGTTTATAATTATACTCATAATGACATTGGAAGAAGGGGAAATTAAGAGGCATGGAGGGCATCATGGAAGGCATTGATGAGGTATGGAGAGCATGAATCTTGATATTTGTGGCATTTATGGTCTAGCGATGTCTTCCCAAGAAATGAGGTCACCTGATGATGCAGATATTCAATATTTATTTTCAAAACAAATTATTCAACAAGTTTCCATAGATTTCTTGATTAGGCTCTAATTCAGTTTAATTAGCTCTTAATCATGTTTAAGCACTTTGTGCACATTACTCAAATTTACCAGAATGCCTTGTTATTGGTCCAAAATTTGACTGGATTGGAATTAGAAGGTGATGTCAGATGCTTTGGAACTATATTCCCATTTAGGATGTTATTGAAAACAAATAACAAAGGCACATGTATCATGCAAGAGATTTGATATAAAAGAGTAATCCAAAGCATCTAGGTGCAAAATTGGCATTTTAACTCAGAATGATCTAATTAAAGTTAGATGGCCCATAAATTACATTGCCCTATTTAGGGATACCCTAGACAAAATTGGCACTTGAATATGTCAGTTTCACATTATTTAGTGTGTTTTAGTGTTTTTAGGCCAAATTGTACATTTTGGGTGAAAATTGGCCAAAATCTTGATTGGAGGTTATCAGTGGCCAGATTTAGGTGTCTACAGTTTACCCATGTTTGGGAAGATGTTGCAAACTATAGGGGAAAAAATGTATTCTCAAATAATGAGAGATGGACTATATTCCAAAAATAAGATGATGGTTAAATAACAAAGCTCCAAATGGTTTTGGGAAGCCTATGATGATGCCCCTTCGAGGGAGTGACTATCACATTTGTTGATGGATGGTCCCTCGAAAAGAAACAAGAAGAAAGGTGGAATTAATATATGCTTGAGATTAATATAAATAAGAAAATGCGTGCATTCATTAATTTAAAAAGATTATTGATTTACCCAAAGGTGGTTATAATCAAGAATCAAGGTCAAAATAATGATTTGCCCATAGGTGGTTATAATCATTAAGAGGACCTAGATTGGCTAAAGATGATTGTGCCCCAGTTAGGGTTGATTAGCAAGCATAACTCAAGGATATAACCTAGAATATAGATTAAAGATGAGCAAGTGCAAAGTAATGAAAGAGATGATTAGAAGAATAAGATTGATCAATAGAAAATAATTCAATTATACGTATCAATGAGGAGATGCTCATCTTGATTAACAATGATACAACTAGAATGGTCAAATGAGTTATATTGATCAAGGGTGGGATGGGAAGATTTGCCAAGGTGTCAAGGAGAAACTTCTATAGCTCCATTAATTGTAGACCTTCCTAAATCCACTTTTTATTGTAGCATGTGATGGTAGGCTTCATAATAGAACACCATGAAGACTATCCCAAAATATGCATAAGGAATAACTCTCAATCCAATAAACAGTCAAAAATAATGCATCAATGATCAAAACCATGATGAAAATGTTGACGTATGAATATGTTTGGACTCAAGAATAATGTGCTTGAGGAATCACCCAATGAACACATATAGACTGAGTCAAGGTAACAAGCAGGAAAGTGAACAAACAAACAAATAAATAACCAACCTAAAAATAAACAAATAAATAAAAATCCTAAAAACAAAATCAAAAGAAAGCATCCTAATAATGACCATGCCTCAGTAAGGTGGATCAAGGATAACTGACTACGTTTAGATAGGACAAATGTTTTTGGATTTTTGAAATATTATGAAAGTTTTTGGCATTTTGAGGTATCTCAACTCGTTAGAGAATGACAATATACCTGCTTTCAAAATGGTGAGAGTGTTTAGCTTAGGTTGCTTTCAAAATGGTGAGATCATACAAAAAGGGGGGGCTGAGGTGACCTCAACATGAATTGAGCATGACCCACATAGTCTTAAAATGATCTCAAGTCATAGTAATTCTATCCACATAAATGGTAGGGAAAAACCAACTAGGTCCTAACAAGTTCTCAAATCTAATAAATGGCCAATCAAATGAAAATAATAATGGCAAGGTGATGTGGCAATGCATGATAAATAAGTGTTGACCCTAGTTTGCCCATATGTAGTTATAACTAGGATATAACGGCATAGGTCAATGATACTAATTTTCCCATAGGTGGTTATAATTAGTAGCAAGACTAGTGCAACACTGATTTGCCCATAGGTGATTATAATCATGCTCACATAAACAAGCTTGATACAAGATGAAAGATATCTTGTAGATCAATTATCACACTAATTTCATAGAATATCATTAAAACATGGATTGGATTAATTATTGAAACTTGATCAAAATCCTCTCACAAAAGGTGAGAGAAGAACCAAAGGAACCAAGATCAAAATAAAATTGGGTAGGATGACTAAAAATAGGCTTTGGTCTAGATAAGAATGGAATGATAGGATGGTATGGTCTTACATAGGATAATGATGGTTTGATAATTGGATAAAATGGCAAGAGAGTTTGCCCCCAAGTGATAGGTGAATAAAAGGATACATGACAATGGAGAAAGGATATATAACAATGTCAATGGCATGGAAATGTGAAATGGTATGGTCCATGTTTTTAGCCTAGGTGTGGTAAATGGCATATGATTCTATTTTTCCTATTGAGATGGAGATGAACATCCTAATAAAAAAATGATATAAATAGAATACTTGATCATGTTAATTGATATCCCCCACCTCATTTGAATAACTATTTTATTAAAAACTTGATGTATATTTGGTTGTCAAGAGTGCTTTTGTGATCTTCATTGGTCATTGATTATGATTCCTTCAAGTGTCAAGACAAGAATCTTTGTATCCTCTATAAAAGAAAGTGCAGCCATGGATGGGAAACAAAGACAAATAATAGATGGTAGGTTTGATTATGAAATGGAATGTTAGATGATAATGGAATGTGTAATGGTGGGGAAACAAATGAAGATCAAGAATTTTAGTCACATGTAATATTGTTGATGTCAAATTCAACATAACTTTGGTTGTGGTGGGACCAAAGACTTTTTTACTCTTAATAAGACCACCATATTTTTATATTATTTGATCTTGAGAGTAGCTACAATCTGATTAGGCTATAGATTAGAAGCTATTTTGATTTAATTTATGGTTTGATCTTCATCAAGTAGTGAAAAAAATTTATGCTTAGCTATTGGTACCTCAATGAGGTTTTCACCAATGAAGTTGTCTTGATTGTCCTATAGTGCCTTCGAGAAGGTTTCACTAATTAACATTGGCTTTTAACTTTGATTTTTTTCTAGCACTTCTAAAAAAGTTTCACTAGAAGATGTTGAGTTTTGACTTTGATTGTCTTCTAGGGCTTCCAAAAAGGTTTCACTAGGAGAGTGCTCTTCTACTACATGAATGTGGTCTTGGCATCCTTTCTCTTCTTCAACTACTATGTCACCATGAATTCAATTCAACAAAGTGTGATTTTTTGGTCCCAATCAACACTTATGGGAGATGGAATGTCAATAATATGGCTATCTTGGTTGATGGTAATGGCCTATGGAATAGTAATGGAATGGGGAGAGGATGTATAATCCTTTTAGAAGATGCTAGGATAACTTGTGTCAAAGCTAAAGTAATCATCCTCAAAAACTATAAAAGGGTCACAAATATATTCAAATTGATCTCAAGGCATGTGTAACTAATGTTGTAATAGTCATGAACATATTCCTTTTTTTAATCTGATTCTAACTCAAGGGACTCTAAATCCAATGTTGAGACTGATGTTGATTATGATTCTAATTCTAAATCTAATGTTCATTCAAGAATAGAACCTAACTCTAACTCTAATTCTTCATCTGATGGGTATTTTGTTATAATGATGTATTGCTGAATATTTGGTATTGGACAATTAATTGCCTGTGATGGCATAATGGGCTCCACCAAGACTAGTTTGTCAGAGCGGGACTCCTCTAGGATGGGAAAAAGGTCAAGAGACAACTCCTTAGAGAATGGATTGTTAATAGGAGGCTCTTGAAAAATAGGCACATGGTCAAGGTAATGATTTACCCAAAGGTAGTTATAATAAATAAGAAGTGACTCAGCAAAGATTAACTCATCAGAGTGAGACTCCGTAACAATTACGATAGGATCAATAGGTGATTCATCATAAGATAACTTATCATAAATGGTTAATTCAATATAAACATCTCAGATTGGTTGGTTCTCTTGGATTTGGTTTCTAATGAGCTAGAAAATACCAATTTTGAACACAAATTGGTCTTTAAAGGATTGATTCAGTTGAGGTTTGGATGGGATTGGTTCTAGATGAGGAATGATCTATGATTGGATAATGGTATGGATTTAGGGATTATGATTTATCACATGAGTTAAAGGACAAAGTCTTGAGATGGTAACGATAGGTTGGTGTGGAGCATGATTACTTGCACAAGCTAAAGGACTAGGTCCTAGAATGATGAAGGGGTGTTGTGGAGCTTGATTACTCATACAAACCAAAGGATGAGGTCCTGGTATAGAAATGGTTGGGTGTGGTGGAGCCTGATTACTTGCACAAGCCAAAGCATCTAATTCTTCCTCATAAACCATATCATCCCAGTCATGAGTTGGTTCTTGATTATGTTTCATGTACTAATTATTACAAAGAGGGTATGGATCCATATCCCAAATAACATTATTTATAGTTGGGTCTTTAAATTCCTCTTCACAAGCCTCTTTATACCAATCCAAGTTTTGATTTGGATTTTTTGGATTTTGACTATGTTCCCCATATGGATTATTGTAAAGAGAATAATAAAACTCCTTAGAAAATCTTTCTCTATAGGGGTTCCTAGTGGGATTTTGTGCTGCCAATATATTATAAGTATAGTGAGACATATCTGTGTAACTAATGAAAGATCCAAAATAAATTACTTAGAGTTCTACAAGCTCTAAAAAACTATGTCCAAAGGATAAATGGTTTAAGCTTAGTCTAACTTGGTCAAAAGGTGGAGCTGTATCTCCAATGTGATTTGAAAGCGGAGATGTATCTCCAAAATTATTTTTGCTAATACTTGGATAAAATAGTCTAAGATCAAATGTCTAATGTCAAATGTCATACACACAAAATGTCAAAATTTTAAATAAAAAATGACATGTCAAAGGTCTAGGTCAAAGTGTTCTAAACAAGGTCTAAACTAGGAAAGGGAAAAGTTGAGTGACTAGGTCTTTTGTCCAAATGCAGAGTCAAAAGTTAGACTCAAAAAAACAAGCATATTCTAGGACTTCTGGCTAAATGATGTCAAAATCTAGAATTGAAACAAATATTGGTGTGATTTGATTTAATCTAACAAGTTTGGAAACAACTTTGACATAAACCTGACATATGGAATCAAACATAAACATGATCAATTGGAATAAGGTATAATGCAAAAGGCATTTTGATAAATACTATGTTCACCTAAATAAAGGTACAAACAATGATGAGAAGAGACATTAAACAAACAAACCATCAATAATTTTCAATTTTGGGTAATCGATTAACTGAAGTTATGCAACCCAAAAGAGAAAGATCTGTGTATCAGCCCCATGAATTGAAGCTTAAACAAAATCAATCAATGTTTGGATCCAGACTTGATAAGGCTAATTGAAAACTCAATGATGAAAAATAAGATTTGACCAAACAAGCTAGAAAAGATTAGAAAATATGACAACATAAGGCAAAGGTCCAAATGGTATACATGACATGGTTTGAAAAAAAAGATTTTTGATACAAGGTAAACTAGTCTTGAAATAATTTGAGTAGCCTAACGACATAAGCATACTCGAATGATGTGATCAATGTTATGTTTCAAAAGACTTAAAGGCACAAATGGTTTGACATGATTTGGGTGGCATAAAACTACCCTCCTCAACTCAAATATATTGTTTTGACATGACTTATGAACAAATAAACAAGTTTTAGTCTCAAAACATACCCTTCAAAAATGAAAAACATACACTAAGTATAATCATCTAAATCCTAGCAAGGGTATGGAAAAATGGGTTTAATTAAAACTAATTGGTTTTTAATCATTATAGGGGAATCAATTGCATAATGGCTTTCACGTCAAATAATGCAAAATAAAAGCACAGAAATTGGGTGACTGCAACATTGACTAGTTATAAAAAAAGTCTAGTCCTTTTTATAAGCACTACATCCTACTATTTGCTCAGTGTAGCATGATGTCCAAATGTAGATACATCCCATATGAAACTCAAAATGAGTAAGTGAATTCAATGTTGGGAGATGAAACGCTAGGTTAAATCTTCCCTAAAGAACTCATGGGAGGTAATGACGTCCCCCTCGCAAGCCAAGATGTAATGAAATTAAAGACATAAAAATAAATACTTTAGAGTTGTTTTCAAGGTCACCCAAACTTTGATGAGTTTGTAGGGAGTGATTTACATGACTTTCTTTCTAAGCCTTGGTCTAGGCTACTTGCAATAAGAATGTAACTTTTGATTCCAAGGGTTTCCTAAAGCGGACAAATGGAAGAGCATACATGCAACATCCTTCTTTTTGCCAAACAAAATTTTAATTAAAAAACTATTGAAAATAAGAATTGACAAGTGTGTTCAATTTTAAGCCCAAATGAAATATTTGGTGGTGTTCATTTGACCCCTTGGTCTTAGCTTCAAACTTTGAAAACATTCACCATAAGCATCTAAATTCTTTTGTTAAACACCAAAACAAGGTTCTTAATTGATTTTTATGCATGCAAAAGGTGATCTAAAACATGTTTTTAGCAAATGTCAAGATTCGTCTTCTAGTAAAAATATTAGCATGTCCTTTAGCCTTGAATCTATTTTGAGTTTAAATTAATGAACTTTAGAAAAAGAGTTCTTGGGTATGTGTTTTAATAAAAGCACAATGATCAGAATTCGTTATATATAATCGATGATGGTTATATTTTCTACCAATGTCAGTTATCCAACTAACATCAATTATACCAATGTGATCAATGGTAAGTATCCAACTGATGTTGGTTTTACCAACTGATGTCAGTTAAGCTATACAATTGATTTCAATCTTACTAGCTGATGACAGTTACTGTGTAAAACTGTGGCAAACAAAAATGGTAAAATAAAGTTAGAAAATTAATTTACAAGAGTTTTAAGGGTCCAAATGAATATTTTAAAAGTTACAACATGATCTTCTTCATGTGTGCAATGCATCTAGTCTCACTAGGTGTGCCATATGTGAATCTAAAAATTTGACTCAAGAGAGGATGGTTAGTATCATGTTAATTCCAAAATAAAAACAAAATAAAAGAAACACACTAACTAGCATAACATCTCTAGGCCTAAACACTAGGGAGAGCTTAGTTAACAAAAAAAATGAAAAACACAACTAAAAAGTAAGGTATAAAATAAAATAATTCCTTCACCTTCCTTGGATGCTCTAAATGTCTTTGTAGTGGTGGCTTTCTCGGCTTTTATGCTCATGAAGTCCTTGGCAATAGAAGCTTGTCTACCTCCATCTCTCCTTGGCACCTTTGGCTTTTGGCTTGGCTTGGCTTGGAATCAATTTGGCATGGTAACACTAATCAAAATGGCTTCTTGAAGATATTTGAGTATAATAACTTTGCACCAAAATAGCCTAGAAATGATGTTCATGGCCTCTCTATTTATAGATTTTTGAGAATGTCTAGAATCAACCTGAACCATCCATCCTAAGATTGAGATGTATGGTTGAGGATTAATTCACTTTTTGGAATTAAGTTTGTAATTATCCTCATCATTAAATTATAATAAGGAGCAATTAAGAGGCATGAAGGTCATCATGGAAGGCATTAATGAGGCATGGAGGGCATGAATCCTAATATTTGTGACATTTATGGCCTAGGGATGTCTTCCTAGAAATGAGGTCACCTGATGATGCAAATATTCAATATTCATTTTCAAAACAAATTATTCAACAAGTTTCCATGGTTTTATTGATTAGGCTCTAATTTGGTTTAATTAGCTTGTAAGCATGTTTAAGCACTTTATGCACAAATTACTCAAATTAATCAGAATGCCTTGTTATTGGTCCAAAATTTGATTGGATTGGAATTGGAAGGTGATGTTAGATGCATTAGAAATGTATTCCCATTTAGGATGTTACTAAAAACAAATAACATAGGCACATATCTCATGTAAGATATTTGATAGAAAAGAGCAATCCAGAGCACCTAGGTGCGAAATTAGCATTTGGACTCAGAATGATCTAATCAAAGTTAGCTGGTCCATAAATTGCATAACCCCACTTAGGGATACCCTAGAAAAAATTGGCACTTGAATATGTTAGTTTCACATCATTTAGCGTGTTTTAGTGTTTTTAGGCCAAACTATACATTTTGGGTGGAAATTGGCCAAAAGCTTGATTGGACGTTATCAGTGGTTAGATTTAGGTGTCTACATGTACTAAGTGGGTGACTTAGACAAGTAATCCCACATAGTATTCTAAGACCTGACGTGAATCTTGTACTTGAGAAGTACCCTCTCATTTAATGTATTGTCTAGATAATCATTTGGATAATAAATTTAGTTTTTTTTTCCACACTTAGTCTTGTGTTGTGGGTTCATTTTTGAGTTCATTCTTTTGGTGGTGCTTGTGAGAGCTTGGAAGAAGGATTATAGGAAGAGCTAGTTGGAAGCTTGAGAGGAGAATATCTTCATAGAGCTTTGAGAACATGTGTCATCCTGGGTAAATGGAGGAGGAGAGGTAGGCCTCCTTTTAGTGCATCTTATGTAAAATAAAGAGTTAGTTTTGTTAATCAAATAATAATAAATGAGAAGTTAGATTAGTAAATGTTTGTATGCTGAAAATCTCTCTCTCTTTATTCCTATTAAAAAAATAAAAATAAAGTAAAATATATTTAAAAAACATTAAAAAAAATTAGATTATATGACATAGTTGTGTTCATTTGTTTAAGTTCTTGCTTCTCTCTCTATTTTCTCTCTCTTGAGAGAATTTAATGGAATTTAGCATAATGTCAAAGATATTCAATCTATGTTAAAATATGGAAAATATTTATCGATCCTTTCTTAAATGATAAGTGATTTGATTTATCTATTTTCTCTTTTGTAGATTGAACCTTGTTGTTTGCATTTGATTCATAATAAAATTACCTTCTCTCCCTTCCACCTTGCCTTCCCTCCCTTATCCTGCAAATTTGTTTTAAAAAGAGAAATTGTTATTTTTTTATTATTTATTTCACAAAAGAGAAGGTGTAAATTATTTTATTTGAATGAAATGTAAAAAAAATAATCTTTTTATGCACTCAATCATTGGAAGGAATCTTAGTTATGAAAATAATACTTTCCTTCACCTTCCAGTCTCTCTCTTCCTCTTCTTGAGTAATGTAGGTTAACATTTAAAGTGAAAATCGGTTATGATAGATTTCTCTATGTTGTTACAGTAAGGTAAATCTTGTTCATTTAGAAATGTACATATTGTTCATGTTGTTTGCATTGCTTAATATAAATATAAGTGTATATAAATTAGAGTGTTAAACCTATATTTTTATATTTAAAAATTTATATATAAATAAGTATTTATGTGTATGCATATATTATAAAAATTACATAAATTTATTATTTATAGATGGTTAAAATAATAATAATTAAAATAATCAATATATATATATGAATTTCAAATGGAAAATTTAAAAAAAAAATTGTTCATATCATATATTAAGAAAAAGTAAAATCAATAACAATAAATCTTTTTTAAAAAGGGTTAAAATAAAAATCCAAATCATGGCATCATCATTTCTTTTGAAATATAAGTTAAAAATAAAATAATAATAATAATAATAATAAATTATATGTGATTGTATTGTAAAATGTCATTTTACAAATAAATATATAAATAAATAATTTTTATTTTATTTTTTATTTTTAGATAAAATATAAATTAAAATAAATTAAGAGGAAAAATCTTTTAAATGTTTTATATAATATATATGTTTGATAGGATGGTTCTACTAAGTAATCACACACCCCCTAGTTATTATTGGAGGGGCACACACCCCTAATTATTATCAAAGAGTGATAATAGCACAACTAACCACTCCTAAACCCACAATAAAGGAAAGAGAAACAATTGTGTAGTCGACTACCCACCCTTTAAAAAAGGGCAATGGTTGTATAAGCCACTACGCAAACAAGAGTTTAAATATAAATAAATAAATAAAGTAAGGTTGTGTGTGTGTGTGTATGCACATGTGAGTACACGCACGCGTCCATGTATATATCAAACAATAAGTTATCCATATATATACATGTACATGTGTGTGTGTGTGTGTAATAAAATAATTAACTTGATTTTATATACATTTAAATAAAATACATATGCATATACTTGACTGGATATATAGATATGACTATACCTGGAACACACATAAATGAAATATGTGTATGTTATTCAATATAAACATCAAAATTAGTAATGGCCTATATGTTTGTTGTATTCTCCCTCCTTGAACTCTTTTATACAAATCTTCCAAATATTTTAACTTACAAAACAAAAAAAATTAAATAAAAAAACAATAAAGTTTAACCTTTTATTCTTGACATTAAGAAATTTAGTGTAAAATTTAGAAACCTTAAATCTAGTAGTGGAATTTCACCTAATCTAGGGATGGTATTTGACTTTTAGATATTTTTGAATTACTTTAATTTAATTTACACTTAACCCTTATTAAGTTACTTTATAATTTACTTCCTTAATTAACCATTTTTATCATTAGATTAGGTTTCACCAAAAAAATGATGTTTAAAATATTAAAACAATCATGTCATTTGAAATTCGAAAAAAAATCAAATAATTTACCTAAATGTTTTCTAACCTAGTTAAAATCTTTTTCATAATCAATTAAAAATAAATACCTAAATTACGAGATTGCCAAAACTAAGGTTTGAATATGATTTCTTTAGATTGTGAAATTCTCCAAAAACTATTAAATAATTTTTTTGAACCTCTTGAGTAGATGTCCTTGGGGACCACCTCCAAAAGCAATTTGTGAAAATAAAACTAAACTCTATTTCTAGTCTCGAAGTTAATTTAGAATCAACGTAGTTAAAATACCTATGATCAGTATTTTTTAAATCCAGAAGCTGTAAACAAATTATTCTAGCTTTAAATTATCATTGAAAGAATAAAATTAGTTTTATTGTTGGATTTACTATTTTTCTTAAAGTGATTTCATAGTCAGTTTATTTGAAAATTTGAAGTAATTTTTCAAATAGTTAAAGTCACCATGGAATGGTGGACTAAATTATCATCTTTCTCACAAATTTTTTTTATACCTTAAACTAACTTAGAGAATTGGTTTCCATGAAAGTATAAATCTATCTATCATATTCTACTAGATTTAAACCAAAGGTACTTTTGTACTTGATTATTAGTGTGAAAATTAGTGTGTTTTGTCTTGTTTAGAAGGGTATTTTATTGTGATGGTTTTTAGTGCCTTTTGGTATTATAATTTGGGTCATGACTACCCTACACTATTTTGTACCTTTTATATATTTATTACCTTTTTTTTATTTTGTCCCAAAAATACTTGTGTTTATGTATCACTTTAGTTGCCATTGAGTAGACTTACGATGGGGCCTACTTGAAGTTTTTTGTGAGTGTACCCTTGGTATGAGTATTGGTATTCACACTCAATTTTAGATTTATGTAGGTGCATACTTCCCATATGCATGTAAGTACTTGTAATTCTTGGTAGTGGCTAAATGTGCTTAGTCTAATTAATGGTCACAATATTACATACAAGGGGTAACAATGTTATGCTTAGTTATGTAACTATTGGTGAAGGCCAAGTACCTTCAATATTAAATATAACACTCATTTATGAATAGGTGAACTATATCCAACCCTAATTATATATGTGATGGGATAACCATAAATATGTAGGCATCTCAGAGAGTGGGCATGAGCTTAATTTACTAACCCTTAGGGTGCCCTTCTAGTGTGGGAAATTGATAACTAACCTTGGGATGTTCTTTGAACACATGCTTAGAAATATAACCTTAGATAACTTTACTTAGTGTAAATATTTTAGCATTATTACTCACACATGTGTTTATTTCTATTTATATCAACGTGGTTTAATTAGTTGTTTAATTATTTCATTATAGTGACCCTACTGATCATTGATTTTTGAGCTTATTTTATCCTATCTTAACTTTGGAAACCGCTAGAGACTCTCTTAGGAGACAAATATTCTCTGAATAGCATAAGTTATATATTACTGAGACATTTACCTCATTGGGAAAAGAGAATATAGGTTCCTTGTCACACTTGGTGCACATTTGTGTCATTGTGTGGGAGTGTTTGGGTAAGCACATGCACCTTGTGGCATTTGTAGTATGATTGATGACCTTTGAATGTGATGTTATTTTAAATAGGTGACAAGAGATTATTATATCTCTTGTGTGGTGTATTAGATACCTTAATTATTTATATCACTGACCCTTTCTCGATGATGACATTATGCAAAGGAGGTAGTCACAAGTGTAAAGAAAACTATATCCTACCCTAATTCCATGGAGTAGATATGTAGGATGTCCAAGTTGTGATGGGAGCATTAGGATTAGGTTATTAGACTAAGTTAGGGGTGCTTTTTATCTTCCTTCATGTTGAGCCCATATGTTGTGTTTAGATTAACTATATATGTATTTTATTAATTTAAGTTTCAGTTTAATCATGTATTTTTTGTCAACCCTTTTACCTTAAATATGGTTATTTTTCTTGTCTTGCATGCCTTGAAAGTAGATTTTTATAGTGTTATATGATATTCTTATTTGGTGAGTCTTTAAGTGGGAACCATGTGTTAAGTGATTATTTTTCTTGCTCACTGCATTTCCCTCGAGAGTGTTGATTAGGTTATGTGTGATTAATTTTATGATCCTTTAAATCAAAAAATTATAATTTAGTAATTCTTAATAATGTGACTTGTCTATATTCAATAATCAGGAAACTACTTATTGATTTTGGTATAACATTGATCTTAACATCATACATTTTTATTCTACTCTTAGAGAGGCCTCATGGTGGAAAGTAAATGTATTAAATAAATAATGTAATAATTATGTGTGTCACACCTCAATTATGCAATGATTGAGTCACAACAATTAAACATTATACAAGCATAGTGAATAAATAAAAATCATTAAAATAAGATAACAAAAAAATTACATGGGTTTTAAGACAATTTTTTGGGGCATGACAATTCACGAAACCCTAGTGTTTCTCTACGATATGCATTTTCATGTTTGATTTATGACATAAATTTGAATAAATCTAATATTTCAATCCAAAATGATAAACTTAGCAATAAATATATCTAAGTTAGGATGGAAAAATAAAATCAAATACAAAGATATGCCTAATGCATTCATAATCAAAAATTTTGTAGTAAATGACGCGAATATTAATGATATACATTTATAAAATAATATATTTTAGAATGATGATATGTTGGTAAAATTAGTACTTACATTATGATAGTTGGTTAATAATATTAATATTATGTGATTAATGAATAAACTCTCATAAATTTCTCTTATTAGAGAGTCCTAAGGGCAATTGAGAGATATTAAGGAGGGGTTGACACATAAAAGGGATTTGGATTTGTGTTCAATCCTTGTATAAGGGAGATAATTATATTATATATTATAATCTCATATGATAAATAAAACATTTGTATGAATCAAAATTAAGACAATTATCAGTGTAATGTGAAGGTTTATTGTGTGTCAAATGTGTGTAAATCTAGATAATTGATGTCATTTGATACTAGAGATAAATCTAACAATGAGATTCCATTACTTCATGCATCCATATTGAGTATTGAATATACCAAAAATATAAAGGTTTCATGCACCTATCAGTCCTTATTTACCAATTCAGACATTTTTTTCAATCCTATCAACTCATTATGTTCACAAAAGATATCTTCAAGTTGGTCTACCTTCAATCTATTTTGAGTTATGGAAATTATGGATATAGTTCATTAAAGAATCTAAGATCTCATTTTTTGTTGGTATTTTACATCAGATAAGCACCATATTTTGGATCGATGTTGCATCTTCCAAATTATGTTCTATTGTACATTTATATTTGTTGTTTTATCTAAATGATATGTCATATACACCATGTCAGAATCTGTACTAATATTTATCAAAGTCATGGTAATTAATTTATGTAATTATTGTGTCTTTGATAACTAAAATTCTTCATGTGGTATATTATGTATCTAATTTGGGGAAATACAAAATAGTGTCACAATCAAAAATTAGTCAATATTATTTATTGATCACCGAATGCATCCATAAAGGACTATATAATTTGCACCATGCCAAATCTGCAGTCTTCATATGTCCCTATAAAATGGTCAAATGTTTATAATTTTAGTACCTACATAGAATGTATCTATTTTAATCATCTAAACCATTATTTTTATCTTGGACAATGTGCATCTAATGGAGGCTAAGTATTTATTCATTTTTTTTTGACATTAGACTTAAAATACCTTTGTTATTAAAAGTAAAAACTAAATTAATTTAATTCCTTATCATTAGATAAAATCATTTGATGTGATCATTAATCTGGAGATATACATAATTTATGTATTAAAAAATATGGATTTTCCTACAATAAGGAAAAAATATAGGGACATTGGAAAAAATTTGTAAAAATAATTTTTGGCACATGCAGTCACTATCAAACTATTAATCAAATACATCTGTAGTAGTTGGGAAAATTAAAATAAAAGACAAAACTATTATTTTTGAAAAGTACCTACGTAGCAATGTTTTTCGAATACAAGGGGGGTGGTTGATAATTGATAATGCATTATTCTTTCATTTATTATTCTATTTTAATTGTAGTTTCACATAACAAACAGTGTATTATTTTCAATTCATAACAAGTTGAGTCGATATCAATTTACAATGTTTATGTGATTTTATATAAAACTAGGGTTCAAGTTGAAAATGTATGTTACCTAAATTTTAATAATGAGTAGGTTAGCCAAGATATGTATATATGATAATTCTTAAAATGGTGCAAGTCAAGTGTAAAATGAACCTAGAAAAAAAATATCTTTACAATGTAAAAAATTCAGTTTAGTGAAACATTATAATAGAATAACCTTTAGAACTAACAACCTATAATAGTTTTGCATTGGGTATTACATTTCATGGTGGTATCTTTGTGTAAAAATTTTAGCTATGCAAAATGCAACAAAACATTTGTAAAGACAAATATGTGTTAGTTAATAGATAACTTGACCATTGATTATTTGTCTCCAATAAAAATAATAATACTTATGGATAAGGTTCTCACTACAATTGGATGTTAAATTGAATTGAGATCCCAGATCTGAGTAACATTCTTCAGAAATGCAAGTTTTAGCTTACAATGCAAGTTGTTAGTTAGTGTAATAGAGCATATAAGAACTCCTTCGTATTTCCTTTCTCCTTGAAATTTATGTAAAGTAAAGGTCTAGATAATTCACAAAAATGGTAACATTGATAAGCTCTTATAATTTACAAATTATAAGGTTGCCCTGACATTGTTACAGAGCAAATAATTGGTTTTACCTATCTCATCTAAAACAATTTTACGTCTATCGCATGCAGCTTGATGCTTTTTATGACACTCCCACAATTCAGTAAACATGCCTATTAAAGCATGTGCTTCTCTCTAATCCAAATACTGTGTGGTGAAGCATCACATCAAGATAAAAAGGTGTGATTATAATCAAATCAAACCCAATAGAATTTAAAAAATAGGATCATCTGTGTAATTAAGCTACTAATCACCAATAGCAACAATTATGTAGTAACCCTTCTCTGAGCCATCACGTAGCTAGAAAAATCATAGTTTTTATTTTTTCCCAAATAGTATTTGAGATAAATATGTGTTAGGCTTAGCAATCGACTCACTCAGTGTTATGCAAGGAACTTAACAAATGTTTTTGGTGTGTAATTTGCACATTGACCTTCTTCTATGGGGAAATTATAAAAAAATATAGCACATGCATCTACATATTAGTTAATTCTAAATTATGAGATTAAGATTATTAGATTTCTAATTATACGTGAATATTTTTGAGTTTAGGTTAGTTTTTTTTGTATATTATGTTTATATTTATTTATTCATTGATTCATGTATTTGCTTATTTTAATTATGTTTATATTATGTTTATATTTATAAAAAAAATAGTAATAATACTTAAATGATACTACCTATAATATTTTGCAATGTATATTTACATTATATTTTGTATTATTAAATGCAATATTTATTAGTGATATAATTATAATAATAATATATTAGTTTTTTCTTTCTTTCTTTCTTTTGTTGATGGTGATTACTAACAATGGTTGTGTGTCTGCAAGATGGCACTAACAATGAAGCAGAGGCCCATGTGACCACATGTTGGCTAGGTTTGGAAGCCTTTGATTTCATTAATGTGTGAGGTGATATTTTTTATCCTTCACATGATTCTTGGATTGAACCATAATTATGGCTCGAGGGTGATTGATTTTGTGCATACTTTAGTGTGGGATATCATTTAAGTGATAGGACCTAATCATTCTATTGTCATATGCCATAAATTCATGATATATGTTCTCCTAATCATAGTTTCATTTTAAAAAGGATTATTTAGTTTTTAGTCATGTATTTATCTCACCAATTATCTTTGTGTTTGTTAAAAAATGGGAAATGACATTTCATGATCATGTTTCAGATGCCTGTCTACACCACATTTTTTGGCTTCCTTCTTTAGTAATATTTGAAACAATCCATGAGATGATTGGGGATCTTTTGGGTACCTCAAATCTAACATATAAGTGGTTTCTATATTCACCAAAAATATTTTGTATATAGTTAGAGATGTTATATTTTCAAAGGTAGTGCAGGTGTTGGTTTGGTTGGAGCTCTTTAGTGGGTTTTCAAGTTGGTTGGATAGCTTTCAAGTAGTTCCAAGCCTACCATTATGCTTCTCTAGTGAAAAATGTTTGGTATTAATTTCAATTTACATTTTCTATGACATTGAGGAATTTTATGTTCTTATGTTGGAGACCTTTTATCTACACTCTATTTCTCAATCCATGGTTATTCCCCTGGCA
Source organism: Torreya grandis (assembly GCA_037957365.1). NCBI lineage: Eukaryota > Viridiplantae > Streptophyta > Pinopsida > Cupressales > Taxaceae > Torreya > Torreya grandis. The sequence continues at coordinate 558,312 of JARHVA010005588.1, read as the reverse complement.
TTTTCTTTGGACTATTAGCTGGATCCCATCACTTAAACCTCCTTTGGGGTGGTTCTGAATCTATTAGACTAGTGTAGGTTGCTTCAACACTTTTCAATTTATATTCAAGGTTTAAACTAAGGCATACATCAAAGTTAGTTGTAATGTCTTTGTCAGTAGAGCCAACAGACTTCTCAGGTAAATGATCACTAGAGCCATGCAACGACACATGCAATCACTGATGTCCTCCTATAGTTCTGCTAATTTGTTTTTCCCTATATGGTAGATGATGATTGTACAAGCCCATCATGAAAGAATACCAAAGTGAAACATCTTTTCTAGTTGTGCTACCTTTTTCTACTAAGTTTTTGGTAATTTTGCTCCTTTCAATGTTTGTGTTTATGTATTCTGGGTGTGTGTGCCTACTAGGTTTTTGTTTGGTTGCATTTTTTGGATTTTTATTGGATTGATACCATGTTATTTCTAGTCCTCCTGTGATTTTTATTTTATTTGGCTTTTTTTAGATCTCAGGCAAGGGCCCATTATCCCGTAATCTATCAAAAATATATTAACTTTTTAAAATTATTATAGTAATGGAACATAGTATGCAATATACATTTAAAAATATAATAAGGTATATATTATTAATACAATATATTTATCATAATATATAAAAAAAAATTATGGTGCAATGATGCTTGTTGATTTGCACATCTGGTCCATTTATTAGTTTCTCTGTCAAATGATATACATAAACTTTTATTTTTTCCCATATGATTTATGTCGAAAAAATAATTCTAATTATATTATAAAATATATTTATATGATTTATGTTCCTTTTACAATTTTTTTGTAATATTTGATTACTTTTTTGTTTGAAAAAAAAAACATGAGAAAAATAGTTTTTATATTAAAAGATGAAGGGTTACGGTTGATGGGATGAAGATAGTTAGATGTGTTTATTTTAATTGATTTGACTAGACTTTATGACTTTGTTATTGCTTGGTGCGATTTTTATTTTATTACAAAACAAAATATATTAAAATGTTTTTTATTTTTTTATTTTAACAACATTAATTATTGAAACATGTAGCTTTTCTCACAGTGGCTGATAATCAATACTCTAAACAAGTTCTACAAAAATAGGTGAGCATCATAAAATAAAATTCACTTGTTTCAATCATTGAAAACATAAATATAGTATTCATTGACCATCATTTTCTATTCTTGAATGATAATTTAAATATCTTTTTAGATAGATTATTTTTGCTATGGTAAGCAAGACTACTATAAAGTTGATGTTGTTTGGATCTTGGCATTTCACTTATTGATGGTTTGGCCTATACTTTCTTGTAACCAAACAAAAGAAAAAGAAAAAATGAAAAATAAAACAAAAATGAAAATGAAAAATAATAAAATGAAAAGACAAACAAATGGCATTGTATCAGACTATTTGAAAAAAATCATTGATGTGGATACATACTAGTGATAAAAAACATAAGCCTTTACAACTATTGATGATGCTTTAAAACATGAAGAAAAAAATTAGAATTGCATCAATTAATTATATTGTTGGTTATTGTATTTTTAACACATTTCAATTCTTATTTCATTTTTGTTACACATCAAGAATGCTACGAAATGCGATCATTGACTTTTTTACAGATTCTTTAAACATTGGGGATGCAAAATAAATATACTCAAATGTGCACCAATTACATCAAAATATATTATATGATTTACATTAAATACATGATATAAGCACATACTTTTATTGAATGTAATTTTCTTCAAATGAACTTACAGATCAAGGTGAGGTTGCTCTTTGGGGTGACATATTTTGTATCCAATGGTTATGCAAATAATTGAGCATACCTATATATTTTTTGGTCTCTAACAAAAACAACATATCTACATTTCAAAAAATAAAGTTTCATTCCATTGTATTCAATCTTATTTCATGAAATTAACCCAAGTTGTGGACATTTTAAGCCATTATTTTGTAAAAAATATGCAGCCACAACTCAGTTTCCAATAAAAAGTTATAAAATATTTGAAAAAATCATTCTTTGTATTGGAATGACATTTTTCATGAACTAGAATCATTTGACATCTATAAAATAAAAACATTTGGCATAAAATATGGTGAAAGCTTATTTGATGTTATTGATTTTTTAGCTAAACATGAATTCAATGGTCATGCTCTTCGTCAATAAATGGCCTGGTCCTTTTGTAATGAAATTATTGTGGTCAATAGTAATGTAATGACTTATTTAGGAATTTATGAACAAGAGCTAAAATAAATAAATCTTGGAACATTTTATGACTGGAGAATGTACATTGTAAAAATTAGAATGTCATATCAAAAAAGTAGAATTGAAGGTAATGACTTCTATTGTTCATAGCTTTCAAACATTCTACATAGAAAAATTCAATTATGGCTAGTAAGAACTAAAAACATTTCAAAAATATATTGTAGTTATTCTTGCTCATAGAAAATATGCAACATTATTTACTTCGAAATAGATACATGGCATATTCACTATGATCCATTACAATCAATTTATAAAGATTGTATTGTATCTAACATGTTGATGGGTGTTTACAAAATCTTGCCAAGTACTGATACTTTGAAGTGTTTTGAAACAAGAACAAGATCTCGTGTAATTGCAAAATAATATACAAGTGAACCTTATATTATGCATGTAATATTATTGTATATAATATTTCCTAATTCTTAGGAATAGTTTCACATTTGATTTTGTCTTCTAGTGTGTAGCTCAAGAGTCTCATAGGTAGTTGAATGGACTTCTTGGTAGGTGAAGTGATTAGTCATCTTTTGGCTTATAAAATGTATGGTTTGCTTCCATTTCAATTTGAATCATGAAATATAATTTCATTGACATTCTTTCAATATTATTTTTGGCTTGTTATTAGTATTAGAGCCTAGAAAATTATTAATTTATTTTTCTCTCTCCTTAAATTTAGTTGTATGGCCTATATAGCTTTAATATTTATCATTTCTTATTTTTCTTCTATTATTTTGCAGTGAATCTACCATTCAAGAAGATGTTTTGATATTAAGGATTGCATGGGGTTTGTTTTCATAAATGTTGTCATTCTAACAAGGTTTTTAGCTAGAAAAAGTTGGGAATGGTGATTTAAATTGTTGTATTTACCTTTACACCTTGCCTCCCTACCTGCATCGAGATTCTTGATAATTATATATTTCCATACTACAGAGGCATTTTGACTGCATACTTACATTTTGGCATAGTTATATTTATTTATGACAAGTTTCAACTATAAATTTTTGTGTTTCACCTGACTAGGCTGTGTGGAGGAATCTGATTGCTGCATAGAAGTGTGGAGCCAAAGGTGTACAAGTTAATTATTGTTTTTCCAACATTGGTTTTGTATTAAGAATATATGCAGTGTTTTTATATCAAACAAACTAATTTGAAGTTGACTCATACTACGTGGACCAATTGTACATCTTAGATGAGATCATAGTTTTCTATATTTTCTTTTATTACACTATTGGAATATTTTCCACATGAGACAAATTGAAAGAGAGAAGGTAATTTTTAATATTTTCTAATTCAAAAAGCAAAATTTTAATTTTAAGTGATTTTTCAAATTTGAAGTATTTAAAAAATTGGGTTGTAAAGCAATTTTCATTTCCTTGAGAAAGTTACTATAAAAAGTGAATTTGGGAAAACAACAACCAAATTTTGAAAATACAAAGAGAAATAAGGAGAGCTACTCTTTTCACCCATTCATGTATGTTAAAAAATGTAAACCTAGAAATTAATAACAACCAAGTATATTTATGTATGAAGTTTTCTTTTTAATCCAGTATTAATGATAAAGTGAATCCTTTTCATTACCTTAGCATATATAAAAAAAGGGGACCATTTTGGAGTGATAAGGAACCAATTGGGGTTAAACAAAAAAACTCAAAACCTCTAAAAACTCAAAACCATTCATTTCATCAAATCTATTTTTGGCACTACCTTGAATTTCAAATAAAATTTGCTATAATGGTCTTAGCAAGTGGACAACACACTCATTTTTAATTATCTATGGTTCGATATTTGTGATGGGGCAAAAAAATTAGCTAAACCAATAGTGAATATAAAGGACACTTAGACATGGAAGCAGAAAAACCAGAAGGCTTTGGCCTTGATGAGGGCATCAGTGGATGGAGATGTGTTTCATCATATATAGGGGTAAAATACACCATAAGAATCATTTCATAAAATTAATTACCTATATGACTCCAATTCAGAGTTGGAATTCATTTAGTTATAGTTGAAATTATTCAACCTAGAGTTGAAAGATGGTGATGTAATGAGATTGGCTTCAAAAATATGTCCTATCAAACATGATGTTGAAATAAAAAGTGTTAAAATTGACATATACATGAACACATTCATAAAATCCCTTCTTCCAAACTATTGAACCTATTTTGAGTCTTTATAAGCAAGCAATTAGTTGAAGACTCTCACATTTGACTAGTTGGTTGAAAATATGGCAGAAAGAGAAAAGGCCTTTGGAAGGAAAACCAAAACCACAATAGGTAAAAATGTGTGTTATGTCAAAAAAAATTCCTCCAAAACATCAAACAAAACCACAACTTCCAAAAATGAAGGCAATAACAAGTACAAAGGAAAAGGTGGGAAAAATGAAAATCATGGTGGTCAAAAAAAAATGATAAACAAAACCTCTCCTATGAGTGGTGTGATAGAAAATATAACCATGAGACTCATGAATGCAAGAATTTATGGGATAAAATTGAAACATATTATAAGAAGAAAGAGGAAAATTCAAAGAAACAGTCAAAAGAGTCAAACTTAATGCAATTCATCAAGGAATGTGTGTTTTCTAGTACAGATGATGAAGAAAAAAATGTCTCAATTATTTCTTCATGGTTTTATGCTTGGGTTCTTGATATTGGCACCACTCAATACATGAATTTATAAAAAGACTTATTTAACAAGTAAATTGAAGAAAGTTGTGGCTCAGTATACCTCATAGATAGATCAAGTCTGCAACAACAGGGAAGAGGTACAATTCAACTCAAGTTTCCATGGCTTTCAGACTACAAAATTGAGATTGTTCTCTACTTTCCTCAGTTTAAAGTAAACTTTGTATCCCTATTAATCATAGGGAAACAAGGCCATTCCATTTTGTTGGATAATGGTGATGTCACAATTAGAAGGAAAAGTGGCAATGCAGTTATCTTAACTAGATATGAAGAAGGGAAACTTTTCAAACTCAAGGATGAACCATCAAATTCAAGGAATTATGCTCATCTCATGGGAGATGGAATGTCTCTAAACATGTTTTGGTATGCTCAATTTAGGCACACTCACTATAATAGAATTTATTTATTTTAAAAGAATGGTGTTTTTAGCATGCCTACATTACCCACAAAATTAGATGAGAAATGTGAAGCCTACATCTTGGCTAAACACATAAGAGAACCATTTCCAAAGTCACAGTGAAAAGTAGATAAAAAGTGTAGCTCGTTCATTTAGAATTATTTTCCATTCTAATCCTCTATGTTAGTGGTCATAAGTAATTCATGATGTTCATTGATCACTATAGTAGGATGACATGGATATAATTTTTGAAAAATAAATCAGAAGCCTTCAAAATAATGGTGTTTTAGCATGTCTACATTACCCACAAAATTAGATGAGAAGTGTGAAGCCTACATCTTGGCTAAACACATAAGAGAACCATTTCCAAAGTCATAGTGAAAAGTAGATAAAAAGTGTAACTCGTTCATTTAGAATTATTTTCCATTCTAATCCTCTATGTTAGTGGTCATAAGTAATTCATGATGTTCATTGATCACTACAGCAATATGACATGGATATACTTTTTGAAAAATAAATCAGAAGCCTTCGATACTTTCAAAAAGTTGTGAACATTGATTTAAAATGAATCACAAAATCATATCGAAACACTCAAGATAGATAATTTTGGTGAATTCATATCATTTAAGTTTGAATCCTATCTTGAAAAAAATAGGATCAAACACCATCTCACAGTTCCTCACACTCCACAATAAAATGGAGTAGATAAAAGAGTGAATAGAACTATGATGAATAGGTTCATGTAATGTTGTACTTCAAAGGGGTAAATCTTCACTTTTGGGCCAAAGCAGCCAAAACAATAGTATACCTTCACAACAGATCACCATCAGCATCTCTTGAATCAAATACTTTGTATGAGATGTGGTGGGGTCATCTACCTTGAGTGTGACATATTTATATTTTTGGATCCACTTGTTATGTATTGATTCCAAAGGAGAAGAGAAATAAATTGGACCATAAGATTCTAAAATATATCCACTTGGGATATTATGATTCTTACAAGGTATTCAGGCTATATGATGAGAAAGAGAATAATTTTCTTATCGCAAGACAAGTTTTCTTTTGTGAGAATACAAAAGACAAAAAGCATATTGATCAAGATTTGAGTCAACTAAACAAATATGCAAAGTTTGATGTCTATATAAAGAGTAATTTGAACATTCTAGATAATGAGTGGTGGACACAGAGTTAGGAATCTATTTATTTTCTATTGTCTCCTATGCATAAGCTTGAAACTCATCCTAAAGGAGAGAATGAAACTTCATCAAATATTGAACAAGGGCTAGTAGAATAGAGGGAAGATGATGAAATAAATTTAGAGGATAAACTCAAAGCACCTGAAACATATAAAAAGATGCCTAAGTGGACCACTCAAACATTGAAATATGTGAGGCCTGATGAAGTTGGGAAAATAGGCACTCAAAGTATACATGTAATCTCCTCTCAACCAGATAATTTTATTGATGAAATTTAGGATATGATTGGAAAACTCACATTATATGATTCTCAAGAAGAACTCAATTTTTCATTTTATTTAAAACCAAAAACTTTTAAATAAGCTGAGAAGATTGACTCTTGGATAAAAGTAAAGAGAGATAAGTATAATTCACTAGTGAAGAATTATCGGAGTTGTTGTTGCCAGAATCCAGATAACGCGAGTGCAATGAAGACGTGATCACACAAGATGAACAAGTGCACACCACAAAGATGCTAAAGCAATTTGACAATGACAAGAAGATAAATTGCACAAAACAAAATGGAGAAACCAAATCTAAATTAGTAACCTGAAATGGCCAAAATGAAGAATACATATAGGAGAGCTAGAAAGTAACTCCTCCATAAATGGTGGTCAAAGCACCCCAAGAATAGACTCCTCAAAAGGTGCTGACAAGGTGCTAAGAATAGAGAAATAACTCCCATACCCGGAATAGGAGTATCTTATGCCATTCTTATGACACCTTATGACACAAATATGACACACAATCTCCACATAAGCTAGCCTATCCCACGAATGTAGGAAAACTCCATGTATGCACAAATATATGATATTCCCTAATTAATAAATAGGGAAAAATAAAAACCTACACTAATACCCCCCCATAAGCGCAGCTTAGGTGGGAAGTGTGGAAATAAAAAATGGGTCCCGGCAACTAAGCCTGATGAGGTACCCTTGTACAAATGCAATCTCCCATAAGATAGAGAAAAGGAGAAAACCCATAGGAAAAAACTCCCCCCCCAAAAGAGAGACATAAAAGAAAAGAAGAGGCTAAAAGGCCCCCCTGAAGATGATGTTGTTGTAGATGTAGACCGCACCCCAAGAAGAGCTTGTAGATGAATGAACTTACTCTCAGTGAAAGGTTTGGTGAAGATGTCTGCAACCTGCTCTGAAGACTGGCAAAATATCAAGTCAATGACCTGACTATGAATAAGCTCCTGAATGAAATGCATGTGAATCTCTATGTGCTTGGTCCGCTGGTGCTGAACCAAATTCTTGCAAATCTGTATGGTACTCTGATTGTCACAATAAATGATGGTGGGCTGCTTGATAGGAATGCCAAACTCAGAAAGAATCCCCTGAAGCCAAATAGCCTCAGTGGCTGCATTAACAACTCCCTTATACTCTGCCTCTATGGATGATATAGCAATAGCATTCTGCTTCTTGCTAGACCAACTGATAGGACCTGAACTTAGAGAGAAATTGTAACCAGAAGTGGACTTACGAGTCTGTGAATTGCCAGCCTAGTTTGAATCTGTATATCCAACCAAGTCAACCTCTGTGCCAAATCTGTAGTGAATCCCATATCTATGTGAACCCTGTATGTAATGCAAGATCCTCTTAGCTACTTTTCAATGTAGCTCATGGGGTTCCTGCATGAATCTGGAGACAAGTCCCACTGTATATGAAATGTCGGACCTGGTGTGAGTCAAGTAGATGAGACTACCAACAAGTTGTCGATACCGAGTGGCATCAACCAATGGTGAAGAACAATTAGTCTCAAGCTTGACTCCTGATAGAAAGGGAGTCAGAGATGGCTTGCAATTAGCCATGTGAAATTGAGCCAACAAGTCGAGAGCGTACTTAGGTTGTGCAAGAGAAATCCCTGAATCTGACTGTGAGATCTCAATGCCAAGGAAGTAGTGCAACAGACCCAAGTTTGTCATGTCAAATCTCTCCTGAAGAGATGCCTTCACCGCTGTAATAGCTGATGAAGAACTCTCGGCGATCAAAAGGTCATCAACATATAGAACCAAAATCAGAAGCGAATCATCCTACCGCAAGAAGTAGACATTAGGATCAGAATGGCACCTAGCGAATCCTGCTATGAGAAGGAAGGAATCCATCTTGGCATACCAAGCCCGAGGGGCCTGTTTGAGGCCATAGATAGATTTCCTAAGTCTGCATACTAAGGAAGAATCCTGAACAAACCCTAGCGGCTGCTCCATGTAGATCTCCTCCTCAAGGTCTCCATGAAGAAAGGCACTCTTCACATCCATTTGATGCACATCCCAACCATGTGTTGTGGCAATAGCCAAGGTGAGTCGGATAGAAGTCATCTTTGCAACGGGTGCAAAGGTCTCTAAGTAGTCAATGCCTGCCACCTGTGAGAAACCCTTGGCTACCAATCGTGCCTTATACTTATCAACTGACCCATCTGCGGCAAATTTGGTCCGATATATCCACCTACATCGAACCATCTTTCTTCCCTTAAGAAGTGAAGTCAAATCCCAAGTGCGATTTTTGATTAAGGAAGAATATTCTTCCTCCATAGCACTATCCCACTCAGGTACCCCCGATGCCTCTCGAAAAGTTTGTGGATCCGAAACTGAAGCAAAGAAGGCATGTGGATCTCTCTGAAAATCCCCCCTAGTACGTCTGTCATCTATGGGGTCTCCTGCCCATGTGCCAGCACTCTCAAGTGTCTGTCTGGCCCAAAGTGGCCCAGAAGTGGGTGAGTCAGGTGCTAACTCCTCATCCTCTGACTGACTAGAGGTGGATGACACTGCATCACTATCCTCACTATCTGAATTTGAAGAAGAAGAAGATGACTCTGGCTCAAGAACCTGTTGTGGCTGATCTGAATCTGATGAGGAATCATCATGAAGAAGTGATCCGATGAGGGAGAAGAAGTGTCAAGTGTTGAGTCTCTAGGACTCTCCTAAAAATGGACACTTCTCTCGATGAACAACTCATGTGTGACGGGATCTAGAAGGCGATATCCCTTAATACCATCTGGATATCCTACAAAGATGCAAGGCTTGGACTGACGTTCCATAGCTTTGTGTTTCTTTTTCAGAATGCGGGCCATGGCTGGGGATCTGAAAACTCTAAGGTGCTCAACATCAGGTTTCCTTTTATGCCAAGCTTCAAAGGGTGTTATCCCTTTCAAAGCTTTGTGAGGAACCTTGTTCTGAATGTAGCAAGCACAATTGATGGCTTCAGCCCAGTATTGTGGTGCTAGGGATTTGGAGTGAATCATACAGCTACCCATCTCTTTCAAGAACCTATTCTTGCATTCTGCAACCCCATTTTGTGAAGGACTGTAGGTGACTGTGCGCTGTAAATCAATCCCCTCTGTGGTGCAAAACTGCTCAAACCTGATGCTGACATACTCTCCTCCATTATCAGTTCGAAGAACCTTGATGGATTTCTCACTCTGTTTCTCAACAAGAGCCTTGAAGTCTAGAAAATATTCAAACACTTCAGACTTTTGTTTGAGAAAATATATCCAAGTGTACCTAGAGAAATCATCAATGAAGATGAGGATGTACTTGGCCCTTGTGAAAGATGGTTTGGGAAAGGGTCCCAATACATCACTGTGGACTAATTCCAAAGGTTGTGAAGCCCTCCAAGCTTTGCCTTTGTCAAATTTTGCTTCGGGATGCTTCCCAAGGGAGCACCCCTCGCAAAGTCCTTTTGAGAATTGGACACGAGGCAAGCCAATGACCATGTCATTTTTGCAAAGTTGCTCAAAATAGCGGTAGTTAAGGTGGCCAAACCGCTCATGCCATAATTTGCTAACTCCATCTGAATGAGTCAGCAATGCTGTAGGAGAAGAATCTGATGCAAAATGTGAAAAGGTGTATAACCTGGCTTGGTGATCTACCCTTCCCACTGCCACTGTAGTATCACTATGCAACTCCCTAATAGATACAGAATCTGGTGAAAACTCAACTCTCATGCCCCGACCAATGTCAGTGATTTGGTACACTGATAGGAGATTGGTTGAAAGAGAAGGAACACTTAGAACATTGTTGAATGTTCCTCCTTCCATTTCAACTGACCCTCTCCCTACAACGGAAACTGATGTGTCATCACCCAAACTAATTGAAGTCATGCTACAAGGCTCTAAAGATAAAAACTCAACTAGTGAAGAGCCCATGTGGTGAGAAGCACCCGAGTCAATGACCCATGAAGATGTGGAAGCTACTGTAGCTACAAGGGCCTTGCCCTTTTCTTTCTCCTTACCCTTGCCTTTTGCCTTGGTAGAATCTTGGGTAGATGAATTCTACTTGATGGACTCAGGAACACCTATGTTGTGCAAAGTTGACTGCTGCCCAGAAGGTATGGCTGAACCAGATGAGTGCTGCTCCTCCCTCTATGCTGAGTGCTCAACAATGGCGTTTAAGCTAACTGCTGAACCAACAAAGACACCCAAATGCAAGGATCTCCAAGAAAACTAACCAGAATTGATGTATTTATTTTTTATTTTTAATCAAATCTAAAAATAAAAAACAAACTCCACTCCTCTTGATTTCAAAATAAGCTAAAAAAGCATAATCATACACAAGATTACCGGGAAAGGCTCTGATACCATATCGGAGTTGTTGTTGCCAGAATCCGGATAACGCGAGTGCAATGAAGACGTGATCACACAAGATGAACAAGTGCACACCACAAAGATGCTAAAGCAATTTGACAATGACAAGAAGATAAATTGCACAAAACAAAATGGAGAAACCAAATCTAAATGAGTAACCTGAAATGGCCAAAATGAAGAATACATATAGGATAGCTAGAAAGTAACTCCTCCACAAATGGTGGTCAAAGCACCCCAAGAATAGACTCCTCAAAAGGTGGTGACAAGGTGCTAAGAATAGAGAAATAACTCCCATACCCGGAATAGGAGTATCTTATGCCATTCTTATGACACCTTATGACACAAATATGACACACAATCTCCACATAAGCTAGCCTATCCCACGAATGTAGGAAAACTCCATGTATGCATAAATATATGATATTCCCTAATTAATAAATAGGGAAAAATAAAAACCTACACTAATAAGAATAGGACTTGGAATCTGGTTGATCCACCATATGGTTGCAAATGGCTTAGCTACAAGAAGATCTATCACAATAAATACAATGCATAAAGCTCACTTGAAAAGCACAAAGAAAGGCTTGTCACAAAAGGGTATGCTCAAAAGGAAGGAATTGACTATAATGAAACCTTTGAACCTATAGAAAAATAGACTACCATTCAAACCATGTTGGCTCTAGCAGGTCACAATGGATGGAAAGTTCACCAAATAGATGTCAAAACTACATTTCTAAATGGAGACCTCAAGGAAACTATGTACATGACACAACTTGTTGGTTTTTTAGTAAAGGGATAAGAGCACAAGGTGTGTAAACTAGAAAAATCACTGTATGGTTTGAAACAAGCCCCTTGAGCATGGTATGAAAAACTAGTTGAGCACCTCATTAACATGAACTTTAAACATTTTGAATTTAAAGATGCAACTCTTTTTGTCAAAATAGTTGTATTTATGGTGGTGTATGATGATGATTTGCTCATCATAGGGAACAATGAATGGTACACTACAAAATTCAAATCAAAGTTGATGAAAAGTTTTGAAATGATTGGTTTGGGTAATCTTCATTACTATTTGCATCTTGAAATAATTTAAAAACTAAATTATTTCTCCATCACTCAATAAAAGTACATTGGTGACATTTTGATCAAGTTCAGAATGGAAGATTATAATCCTCTCAGCATGCCCATGGAATAGAATCACAAATTGAGATATGAAGATTCAACAAAATTGGTTGATGCCACTAAATATAGATATCTCATTAGAAGTCTAATTTATGTGACTACCAATTGACCAGATATATCATTTGTAGTTGGTGTCCTCTCAAGATTCATGCAACAGCCCAAGGAAAGTCAATTGCTAGTATTAAAAGGGGTCCTCAAATATCTCAAAGGCACACAACATTTAAAGCTCAAATACTCTAGGGTAGGAGACTTCAAACTAATTGGGTATTTTGATTTTGACTATGCTAGTGATCATGAAAATAGAAAGTCCACCTCAAGTTTTTAATGAATATGGGAACAATAGTTGCCAGTTAGAACTCTAAGAATCAATTAGTGACAATAATTTCCTTATTAGAAGTATAATATATGGCCATTCAAAGGTAATTAGAGAGATCTTGTGGCTTAAAAGGGTTTTTTTCAAATTTATAGGAGTAATCGATTTCATCAACACCTTTCATGGTTGACAACACTTCTGTAATCTAGATGACAAAGAATTTAGTCTTGCATGATTGAATAAGGCAAATCAATACCAAATTTCATCTGATTAGACACTATGTGAAAGATGGTAGTGTCAATTTGTAACATTGCTCAATAGAAAATAACTAGCATACATCTTGATAAAAGCACTTGGATAAGAACAACACCTGTGGATTAAGGGGGGATGTAATATTATTGTATATAATATTTCTTAATTCTTAAGAGTAGTTACACATTTACTTTTGTCTTCTAGTGTATATCTCAAGAGTCTTGTAGGTATTTGAATGGACTTATTGTTAGGTGAAGTGATTAGTCATACTTTAGCTTATAAAATGTATTTTTTTCTTCCATTTCAATTTAAATCATGAAATATAATTTTATTTAAATTTCATTAATATTATTTATGGCCTTTCACACATATCTCCTAGCTTAAAAATAACTATCATATTATGTTATGTTCTTTAAAACAAAATATACACAACCAATAAAACAAAAACTATATAACAAAAACATATAATGGAAATCTAAAAAAAATGATAGCATACACAGACACCAAAAATCATTGCACTCAGTGAAAGCAATGATACACTGCTAGAAAATGAATACTTGACACACATATAACATGATTGCCGTACTATCAAAATAATAAACTATCTAATATCAATCAAAGACATGTCCATTCATTATTACGTAGTTTGTGAATAACGACACTTCAAAAAATATATCTTTCTAGTTGACATTGACATTATCAAAGCATTTCATTGTATTTTTGTAGATACAATGTTAAAAAAATGTGTATCAGGTGAAAAAATATGCAAACAATGTAAAATATCTCTTAAAAATAGAAAAGTACCAACACTTGTTCTTTTCAACATTATAAGAAACAAAAAGAATGTTATTGTAAATAAATTAACATTTTTAGAAGAAATATTGGTTGCTTTGAGATTGCCATTTGCACCGATATGTGAACTTGGATATAAAAGCTCATAGTATAGCCTCACATAAACAATTATAAATGTCCCAATAAACTTTGATTGGATCCAAAAATCATTGCCTAGAGAAATGATAAAGAAATGAATGAGATATAAACAATTACAATCAAGATAAAACACAAAATGGAATACAAAAATACATATTTAAAGGAATATAAGGCCTGCATATGTCATGAAATCATTGCCATAACTTTTTTAGGCACCACTATATAAGTAAGAAAACATTACTTTTGATAAATCTTGGAAAACTAACTTTGAGAAAGAAAAAAAACTATTACTGACATTGTACATGTTGAGGATGATGAATTTGACATATATGAAATTGAATCAGAACCTATTACTGAATCTATGGTGCATGATTTTGCTAAATCACAATTGATACATGATCTATAAGATGAGATCATTAAAATTTTCCCATCAAAAGGATTCAAACCGTTAGTTATATTTGAAGATGAATTCTCAAAGGAGATGAGCTTTCCAACTTTATACTATGTTTTTAGTAGTCCTAAAGATATAACACATAAAATGTCATATCAAAAATTAGCAAAATAGGATTTTTTTCACACATAAAATGACATTTCAACTCACATAACTAGCATATTCCTCAAATATATTAAAATCATTATACATCAGATATCTTCTTGTGCTTAGATATGCATACACAAAGATGAATTAAAAGACAAAAAGATATATGTGAAAGATGTTTGAAACAAAGCCAACATAAAAAAAATCCTAAAATCACTAATAGCCTATAAAACATTTGAACATCACCCGATTATTTTAAAATTTCAATAAAAAACATTTTTGTGATGATTAGGCAATTGAACCCACCAACATTTTTTGCTTCCATAACAACTATTGAGCATTTTTAGGAGCCTTTGTGTCATGCATTACAAAAATTGAATCCCACAATAAATAATAAACATAATGAGACAATTGAAAAAGATAACATTAACATAATGATAAGGAGAAACCTTGTTCTCTGTATTTACTATTTTAACCATAGATCCAATGCATTTAAAAAATTGATGTGACAAAATGAACAATTGTTTGGAAAGGTTTTGGATTATATTTTTGTGACTGAATTTAAAAATATAGGAAATGAGCATTTTAATTTCATATTCTTGGTACATGATACACCTATATATGTTGTTCCAATACTAAAATCAAAAATTTTATAGATAAATACATATCTAATGATTCAATCATTGCTTGATTGAAATTTGGCTAGAATACAAACACATCATCATACAAGCACATGTAAAAAGTATTGAAAATTATCATTTTAGATTCAATTTTATATTTCCTCCAATGCAAAAAACCATAATATTAGAGCCATTATATGGAATAAATGAGCTTTACAAAGAGAATGCTATGAGAATTTTTTCTCAACTTGAGTTAAAAAAAAGTATAGTAAAGACACAACATTCTAGATGTTTTTGAAAAAACCAATTTTTTTTGAAATAGAATAAATACTTTCATTGTGATATTGTATTTCATGACCCTTAATAATGTTAAAAAGACATCCATTGAATACTTGGATAAAATAATTTTCAAAATAGCTCCTAGCATTGTCATATGCTAACACAAATGCACAATTCATTCTTGATGCATATGTTGTTGCAACATATTGCTACTCTTATATGATAAAGTTTGATCATACACTAAAAATTGCATTTCATAAAGTGCGTACTAAAATTGATCATAGTAATGACAACAAACTAAAAGCCATAATTTTTTTGAAAAATACACTTCTACAACACCAACAAATTTCTAGTTGCTAAGCCTTTCACATTGTGTTATCATTGCCTTTACATCATAGTTCATGGAACATAATTTTCATAAATACATCACTGTGGACAAAAATAACTTATATTTTGAAAATTCCAAAACTATTAGCATAAGAGACAAACATTTTAGAAGATTTAATATGTGCTTCTTCTATAGAAGAATATGTTTCAAGGCCAATGCAGTTAGAACATATATGTTTGGCTAAATTTGTGGCATATTACCTAGGAAAATTTACAAATAACCAAAAAAAAAAGAAAAAACATACATCATTTGACATGTTAGATTCAATATCCCCATATATTTTGAAAACTATTATAGAGAAAAAAATGTTGTTTATACCTTACCGTGATAATGAAGAGACACTAGAAGAAAATTTAACACATGGACTAATGAATACCTCACTCATAAGACATAAATAACAAGAATTAAAACTATGTTTATTGAAAAGTATATAACAAAGTGGGGAAATATTGACACTACTACAGAGAATCTAGATAATCTTTTTGCCTCACTATTTTCTATTTTTTATTATGGAAAAATAATCAAATCGAGAACAACATCAATGCATATGACATAGCCTATGATTTGCATTGCATAAGAAATCACAAATTAGTCAACAATTAACATTCAAAAATGTTTCAAACAACCAAGCATCCTTTTTTAGTAAACAAAGAAGAATACTTAAAATTATGAAACAACTAAATAAAGAACAATAATTTATTGTCAAAGACATTAAAATTAAAAAAGTGCTAGCACCAAACAACCCAATCTATTTGTTCTTAATGGGAGAAGCAGGCACAAGAAAAACATTCACTACAAAACTGATATATGAAACTTTAACACGGATCTATAACAAACAACTTGAAAGTGATCCTTTGAAAATAAAAGGTCTAATTATTTCATACAGTATCAAATTAGCATACAATGCAAATGGTCTAACTGCACATTCCATTTTTCAGCTTCCATATACATCTACATGGATGATGCCATTAGATTCAAACACTTTAGATACATTAATAAAATGCTATTAACAGTTGTGTATGTTGTTTATTGATGAAATATATTTACTAGAAAGTCATATTATTTAAAATATCTACAGAAGGATTAGACAAATAATGCATACACCCATAAATCCATTTGCAAACATTGGCATTATATTCATCTAGGACTTTTACCAAATAAAGCCTATTCAAGATAGGTGAATTTTTGAAGAGCAATTATTTTATGGAGAAAAAACTCAATACACTTTTTGTCTTGACAATGTAAAGTGATTTTAACTCCAATAAGTCATTCTGCAAACTAACATTCAATTTGTTTCCATCCTAAACCACATTAGAACTTGTTAGTAGATAATATCAGACATTGAATACTTAAATAATGCATGATATATGTCTCCTCCTTATGACCCAAGATTTCAATACTTATTTCACAAGAATGATGATGTTAAAAAATACATTGCCAAAATGATTGCTCTTCTCAAGGAACAATCTTATACATTGAATGCTATTGAAAAAAAGGTGATTTTTTATGATGAAATCATTACAAATAATCGAAAGAATTACTTGCCTAACATAATTATTTTGAAATAAAACATATTTTTAAAATTGATTGGTGGAAACTATGATATACAAGATGGATTAGTAAATGATGTTGATGGAATTATCAAGCATTATACACCTAGACAACTAGACATAATTTGGATACAATTTAATGACATTAAAATTAGAGCATTCTAATGCAAAAAATTTTAAAACGTTTACAATGACCATATTTCAAAAAATTGGACTACAATAATAATAATTTCAAGGGAAAAATACATTAAGACCAATAGCCACTATATGTAAATAGTTTCTAATACAAATAACATTTGATTGATCAATACATAGATCGCAATTCCTTACAGTTGATGCATTGGAATTTGAACTTATTGGCATCAAGTGCCACAAGATTGTCTATACTTCACTTTCATGAGTAAAAAACATTAAATTATTGTATCTTCTGAATAAGTTAGAACTTGAGAACTTTGTCATATATGATAAATTAAGTGTTGAGATGCAAAGACTATAAACTTCTACATATTGGCTACTATTTTTTACAATTATACCTAAAAACATATAATAGACTCACTAATTTCTCATTCAATACATGAAGTTTGTAATTGCATCTAGAAAGCATTACACATGACTATGAAATTATGAATGCAAACATTCTATGTTTCCAAGAAATAAGAACTGCATAAATATAAAATACTTTCATTCTTAAACAAAAAGTTAATTATCACTCATCAATGAATGTGCATGGGATAATGTCATACTTTTGAAAAAACATTGTGTTGAGAAGTAGCAAGGTGTTTGCTACAACAAACATGGATACTATGACACATGATATATCATATTTAGATACACCAATATAAATAGTTAATAAATACTTAGTCCCAAATATTCCAATACATGATGCATTGATATTTATAGAAACAAAAACTACTAATTTGCCACTTTATACCAACATCATATTTGTCGATGATTTCAAAATTGACATGCTTCAACAAACAATATCTTGATAACAAATTTTTAACACAATGCATAGACATGGTTACTCTTTAATATCAACCACTCCAACAACATATGTAGGTACTTTAATATATCACTTTTAGACAAATATAGATATCCACAATATTCAATTTAACATTTTGATGCCTATTCAATAGATCATTATGCAAGTTGCCTTCAACTTACTATATAACACTACAATAATAGTTAATTTTTACAAATGCCAAATTTTCTCTCTACCTTTTGCAATGGCACTGATATATGACAAATATGCTTGTAAAATAGAATTTTTAGATGCCAATAATCAATAACAATTTTTTTTTTTTTTAAACTAAATAAAATAGTACTTTTTTCCCCTTACATTATGCATAAATTTATTGTCTTTGTATTTCCATTCAAACAAAAGTTGTTTATGAAATTGAAAAAATCCTACAAGAAACTAGATATGTATCCAACCATGTGCATTGATAAAAAAAATAGAAGCAACACAACAAAATATACATAAATAGTAATACTTTATTTCTAATCATCATAAGTTTTTATTTTCCCATGCTTTCAAATCTTTTGTGTCACTATTTTCTAGTTAACAATGTCACAAATAGAATATCTTCGTGCCCTTGTATTAATCCATAGATAAAACTAATTATGGAAGTAGAGAAACACATACACCAATAAATAAAAATAGACCACTTATATTATTCATTCTTTTTTTTTGGTATTTTTTCCCTTGAAATCAAAAGATGTTTATGGGTTGTAAAAAAATGCTTGTAGGAAATTGGATATGGATCTAGACAAATACATTGACCAAGATATATAAATAGGACAAAATAAAGCACCAAAATGACAACATTTTATTTCTAGTTATGACAAGTTAGCGTCTCTTCTTACTCACAAATTTTTTTTCTTGTATTTTTTTCTCTTCAACAATATAAAAATACAAGATCTTGATAACATTACTACAATGTAAACATAAAACTAGATATGGGAGCAAAATAAAATATCAACCAATAAACAAAAACAAAGCAATAAAGACTACAAAAATGGTAATTTTTTGTTTTCCTCAGGTTGATGTAGGGAACTATCATCCATAGAAAATAGTCTTTTATTTTTTCCCATTCAAATTACAATTTACTCTAACTTTTAAAACTCAAAGAAATAAATAAAATGCCATTATATGACAATATAAAGTATTTGTAAACATTCATTTCAAAATTATTGTTACAGTATAAATGTAGGGCAAGACATGCCAATTTCAATTATTGGCCTCTTAACAAAAAAATGTGGTAATGTTTTTGAAGACAATCTATTATGTTTTTATGGTCCTAGTTTCATGAAGAACCCAAATTCTGAATCAAACACATAAATAGTGTATGCATATCTTGTTGACAAATTCTATCAATTGACAATAACTATCAATATCAGCAACAAATTAATTAACAAATTACTACCATATTTTTCACCTACCACTAGTCTTCGCATCACATAATTTTCCATAAAAATAGAAATCAATATGAAAGTGTTAATATTGAATGTTGTATTATACTAAACACAAACACAACTGTGAAAAACATTACAATAATATACAATAAACACAGACTCATTCCAAATATCATGATCATATACAATTAGATAGAAAATATGTAGTAGGTTCATTATCTACCATCATAGTTGGATATCAAAAATGATACAATAAATATGAGATCCATCTCAAATATGGTAAAATTGAAGAATACATGGAAAACATAAGTGTTAATGCTCAAATATTGTACTTCTTGTTATTCATCTTTTGAAATGTTGTTTGATTTGACTTAACACATACATATGCATGTTCTTTTCCATAATAATGACTTTCAAAAATTTATTTGCATCTTGTAATAAATTACAAACACAAACATTTATATCCTTGCCTCCATGAAATATTGTCAACAACAAACACACCAATAATATTGTTCAAGAACATTGTCAGGAATGGCATCAAAGGCACTCCCTTGCTTCGTCCAAGCCAATCCATATTTATAGATATATTAAATAAAAAGTATACAAAAGCTCATTTGGAAATTTTAGTAAAAACCAATATTGAGGCTCATATCTATCCCTAGTTCATTATTTTACTAACAAGAAAAAATAGATTCCAAAAAAAAAATAGGATTTCAATAATTTCACATGACAATTTATAATTTTGATTTACAAGTTAAAGGCCTATTAAAGGCAAAAAATGTTCATACATCACCTTTCCATCCATTCTACAACAATTTCAAGCACATAATCATGGACAACACACCTTCAATAGATAATCATGCATACTTCATAAATTATCAACAAAATCAAATCTATTCATACCAACATTCACTATAGTGAATCATACAGACATAGAGCAAACAAATGAATAAAACACTCCTAAATGAAAATTTCCCAAAACTAGTTAAAATATATTTCAATGAATATAAGCAAGACATTTAAATTTCTACATTTTTTCTATGATGATTCCAACTACAAGCCAACTTCACACTTACCACAAACAATGTCATCATATCTATCAACAAGTACTATCTGCTTCTTTAGTTTTGCAAATATTTGTTCAGATTGCTTTTGTGAAAAAATGATAGCATAAACAAAAAACAATACAAGTTTAGTGCTCAAATTAGTTTCAATATCAAAATTTATTATAGTCAACCACTAGGTTGGCCGCTATATGTTTGTAGTGGTTTTTTTTTTTGGTTTTTTTGCATTTTGTTAACTACCCATACTAATAGAAATTGATGCCCTCCTTGATTTTTTTAATTCTTTGTAGGATGCCAACTAATTGAATATATATAAAACCATGTATCTAACATTACAAACTATAACATACATGATTAAGGTCACAACGTCAAAAAAAATGTTCCTATTTTTTAAAGTGACAAGGATAGCACTTTTATACATATTTTATTACATTTGTCTTGATTTTTGGTCTATAATTTTAATCAAAACTTGTCATGCTTTATAAACCTATAGATATCAGTTACTACTAATAGTTGGATGATGTCTAGTATAGAACTTGTATTAAATATAGCTATTTCTATTAGCTTTCAAAATCTATTCATGTGTTTTCTTTGCAAGTAAATGTTATATATGAATACATTATTTTTTGTTATAGTTTATGCACTTTTTTTTTCCTTGATCTTGTTTTTACCTTGGTCAAAGCTATGAAACTTGATCAAAACTACTATTGCATATCTTCTACTTCTATTTATTAAATTTTAAAACCACCTCATGCTCAAATAACTTATTTGATTTCTTCTTCTATTATCTCAAGGAAATATGCTTATGTTATATTATAACGTACACTACATCATTTTTAAATTTCAATGCTCTTTTACAACATTTCATTAAACCATCTTCAGATTGTTAATACTTTTTTTAGTGATTTAGTTCTTGTCTTTGATTTTTTTCTGATGCAAAGGTTGAATACTATAAAAAATTCAATCTATAATCATGTGACTATTTATGCTTTGATTAAGTTTTGACTCTAATTTTTTGTGATCTCAACATTGTGTTGTTGAACTTAAGCAGATGCTACATTGAGAAGGCTTAAAATTAGCAATTGACTAGACCTTTAACTTGCATTTATTACATGTTTTTCTTGCACTTGGTTTAACTTTTAATAAAATCTAGATAATATGCATATGCCATATTTAATTTTGTATTTGCATTTAAAATTTACGTGTAAATAACCAATAATGTTTGAATATAAAAAAATTCCAAGGGCATATGTGACGGCATTAGAGATTATTATCTAAGACACAGTACTTAGAGAATTGAAATAGCCTGATACAAATACTAAGATTGACTAGGCCAAAGAATTGACTCTAGAGTCTCATGAACAAGAGCATGTGGGCACAAAAGAGTTCACTATAAATTAATCTCCTTGTCAAGAAATATACTAACAAATAGTCCATTTCACCTTGAAAGGTTTAAATTATACATTTTTGATATCAAGGACACATACAAAAAAATTTAAGATCAACAACAAACATTTAATTAACATTATCATGTATACTACAATAGAAAAAACTTAGTAACTTCATTTTGTACCCAACTATAAAAGAATAAGAGAATAAATATTAAGAAAAGAAGAAGGATTTTAGATAAAAATAGACACGACACATTTTTAACTTTATTAAAAACCATATGTATTGTAACTCACAACCATGTAATTATAAATGGATTCAA
This sequence comes from Torreya grandis, assembly GCA_037957365.1. NCBI lineage: Eukaryota > Viridiplantae > Streptophyta > Pinopsida > Cupressales > Taxaceae > Torreya > Torreya grandis. Next base: position 535,885 of record JARHVA010005588.1, on the reverse strand, counting down.
ATAATGTAGAGATAGCCAACATAATTTAAAACATCTATAGATTAGCATAAAGCTATTAAACATAAACAATTATTTTCATATTAATCTAAATGCACCATATCTCTTCTTATCACCATAATGCACATGCATGTGGGTGATTGCATAAGATTATTTAAGGACTTAAATCCAACTACATTGACAAAACTTTTTAATTCCTATATCTTTCATCAATTTTCTTAAATTTAAAACATCAATCCACCTTCCTATTTATACATAAATGTTTGACAAAAGACCATAAGGTGAAACATTTTTAGGATCCAATTCTAAAATGAGTGTTGTCATAAATCTTCATAGCCATATAATTAAGTGACACCTTCAAGTACCAAGCAAACACATCTGCACAACCACATCATGTATCATTGAAATTTTGATGATAAAGTTAAGATTTTTCACAACATAGCCAACATGTACAAGAAGGTCAATCATTCATACATAATGATCAATTATAGGCATGATGCAATAAGAGTAAATCAGGCTATTAAACTACATCAAAACAAACTTGTAAAATGTGTTGTACAAAGTGATTGATATATATGTTTATTTAATATTCTCAAACAAAGTGAAGTCAAATTGTTAATAAGTTATTTGGAAAAAAAATCACTCACAAGGATTAGATAATCAAGGAATAACATCTAAAAACATAAAATACACCTAATCTACACTATAGTTCATGGATTTTGTATGGATAAATAAAAATAAAATAATCCTACTCTACACTGATGTTCATGGATTTTATGTTTTTAAAATAAAAGCATACATGCAAAAAAAAAATCAAAACAACAATGGATAACTGTGCACCAAAATAGAACCAGAATCGATTATACAACATAACACAGATTTACATTGCATAAATTTGTCCAACCACAAAAATAAAATCTAAAATTTTCATCTAGAAAATAATCTATGAGTTCTTACAATAGAATATATACATGCCATCTTGTGAATAACATGAGGTGAAACAAGTTCCAACAAGTCCATTAGTTTTTTTTTCAAAGAAAAAAAATCATCTCTGAATAGATACTTGACAATAGATTAAATAAGTCCACTGTAAGCATTGACAAGTTGTTTAAAGTAGCACTTTAAGTTAGAGTAAGAAGATAATTCATAAAATTTCATCACTACAAACTACTAACAGATTTAAGATCAATCTACTTATGCTTAATCTCTACATCAAACCTTTTGGCATTTGCATATTCATTGGATTGAAAAAAAAACATCTCGAATATGATTACTGAGAGGAAGACTTGAACACTAATAAGAGCCAACTATTATAACTACAAGTTGTTACATAGTGAAATTCTATTTATTTCAGCTTTCTAGTATAGACATCCAATTCCTAACACCATTGTGTTGAAATTGTCAATCTTACTCAAAATTCACTCAAATGCATAATTTGGGCCAAAATCACTTTAAATCACTAACCATTTTGAGATTTTTATACACATGTTGATTTAGGCTAATGTATCACTGAATGGGATAATTCATTTTATGTGATTATTAACTTTTCTCAAATCATTTTGGGTCAAAATGACAAAAATGCAATTTGACATTCTAAACCACTAAATTCTTCTAATTTGAAAGTACACAACACATGTATGTGTTATCTCATGTTGACAATGATCTAAATGGGGTATTGGTCTGTATGAAATTTCTGCCTTCTTCTAATTATACTCTAGTCAAATTATAACCTAGTAACTTGACATTTCGACTAGTTTGATTACATGGTCAACCAATTTCTAAAGAATTGCATAAAATTTAATTAACCTCACTTAAACAAATCAATCCAAATTAAGACCTTAAGTGGAAAATCCATAAAAGTTAATAACTATATTTTAATTGGAAATTCATTCCTAATATATGCATAATCAGGTGACATCATTTATGGGGTAGCATCCATAAGACATAAATGGAATAAATATCAGGTTTAAGGCATCCCATATCTCATTAGTGCCCCTTTTTTACAAATATTAATGGGAATATTTATGGATTGAGCCTCTAAAATTGAATTGATTCATGGCCACACCTCTTGATTTCAAAATGGATGGTCATGGTTGATTCTGATCATTTCCAAAAGTCTATAAATAGGAGGGCCAAGACCACCATTTTTTAAGCTTCTTTGGTGTAAACTTATTATGCATAACTCTCCTCACAAGCTCTTTTTATGTAGTGTTATTATGATTAATTTATAATAGGATAACTTCAATATTGGAATACATTTGATCAATATCATTAGCCTAGTTTCATTAGTGCATTGACGAATGATGGAAGAGCAAGCCACTCATCACTGACAAAGACTTAAGCACCAAATCAAGGGAAAAATCATGTTTTGAGCCGCATTTAGAGGAGGGACACTCTTGGGAAGGTTTGTTAGTATATTCCTTCTTTAAATAGATCTTAAATTTCATTTACAAATGTCATTGAAGGATTTGGCCTAGTTAGTTATGTTTCGTCATTGAAGGATTTGGCTTAGTTAGTTATGTTCTTTATGCATTTTTTGAGTTTTCTTGATTAATGCTTGATCTAAATCACTTTGGATTCCATCTCTACATCTTGGCACACCCAGTGGGACCATGTATCCCATAGACACAAGGAGACTAATTTGGAATTCTTAGATTTTTTTAAAAATCTCTAAAAATCAAGTTTTATTTCATTTTTTCATGTTTTTTATGATATCTAGTGACACATAGTTTACACAGTGACCGATATTGGTTTACCCTAACTGGGACCAGTCCTTGTATAGGGTAGAACCTAGCAAAAAAAAATATTTTTGAATTTTGCTTGAAAGTTGCAAGTTGTTATTTTTGGTTTTAGAACTTACAAAGTTTATGTTTAGTTCTTTTCTTACAAGATCCAAAGACTTATTTTATTTTTATGATTGTTTTGGATAATAACCTTTTATTTGGAATCATTTTATTTTTCCTATGGGTTTACAAGTAACCGACATCATTTTTGAATCGACTGACATCAGTTTTATTGTAATCAGCATTGGTCTTTGTGGATCGATGTCGGTATATGTGTAATAAAAATAGAGAAACCTGAGAGCAAGTTTTCAAATCTTATTTTTCATTGATATTTATGCTTTAATGTATGAAAAAACCCTCTAAAAATTGTAGTACACAAGTGGTAAAAAGTGCCTAACTTCTAAATGGTTAAGTCTTGAACTTCTCATTTGGTGCTTAAAAGGAATTTAGAGGTTTTATACTTAGTTGTTTTGTGAAATTTTTAAAAAGTTTTTAACTAAGGCCAAGGGGCCAAAAATTTAAAAAATACTTCAAATTGGTGCATTAAAGTAAATAATTATTTGTTTTATGCTAAATCTTTGATACTTGTTTATTTTCCATAAAATGAAGTATGCATGTATGCTCTCCCATGTCCCCTTTAGGGAACTCAAGTGATCAAAAATGCTCTTTTTTAGAATTTGTGCCTTGTCTAAGACATGAAAATAATGTTTTTGAGGTTCTCCCAAAATCCGTATGGTTTCGGTAATCTAAACATAATCGAGAATTCATCTCCTAGAATCATTTCAACCCTTTCTTTGGTGGGGTATACAAATAAAGGGTGACCCACTAGGATATTTGCTTAAGAAATTATGAAAACTCCATTAGTGGTACTTCAGCTTAAACCATATGGGAAAATTTGGACATCGCACTATAATGAGCAAGCGATGGATGTAGTGGTTGTGAAAAGGATAAGACCTTTTCAAAACAAGCCAATTGATGTGAATCTAATTGAAATGAGGCATCTCTATTTTTAGCCACACTTGGGACCATCTAGATGTTCAAAAATTTAATTTTAAAATAACCCCGCTTGCTATAGATATATTGTTAATGCAGGGTGAGTAGCCTAAAGTTCCATGTCACCATACAATCTCTTGGGATAAGGGTGTGTAAAAACCCCACTACCTCATGCACTTTTGTTTTTTGGATTAACACTTAAAATCCTCCCAAGAGCACGTATATAGAGGAATTTAATGGTGCAAAGTAACCTAGTTAGTTTTAGGGCTTTGGACATTATACGTAGTTGTATTTTTTCACTTTTCCTTTACTTATTTGGTCTTATTAAGTCTAAAACTTGTTTGTAAACTAAAAAACATCAACCAAACACCTTTGTCATCCACCATTTTATTTGAATAAAGAGGCGTCACACTGACCAAATCAAAATCACCTTTTTCCTTATTCAAATCCTCATTTTAAACATTATGTTTATATTATCTAAATAATGTTGTTATGCTATCTATTTAAATCTAAACCATTTTTCAAAAATCTTCAAGTCCTTTTTTTTAATTCAAATTTATAATCTCCCCTTTCTAAGTTATAGGGCAAGGTGTTAATTGGTTTGCCGTTTGTACTTGGTTTGAGTTAACTTGGGTGTGATTCCTTGTTTGGGTTGAATTCCATTATATAGACTCAGCATCATCCATTTTTATCATTGTAAAGTTAGGTTATCTTGTATTTCACTCACACTCTAAGTTCTAGAACCATTATAATTCCTATTACCATGTGGTGGTGTTGTGTTGCCCATTTGGTTTTAGTTTTATACTTAGGAGTTCTTATGTGTTTTCACGTATTGAGATTATTATTTTGCATTGTTACCTTCCTCATTAGAAAGACTCTCTTCTAATTTCCTAGTCGTAACTCATTAAATTTGAACCTAGATTTTATGGTATTAACATATCTTTAAAACCTACATTTCTTTTTTCTTCTTGCACTTTAAGTTTTAGAGTTATCATACCCTCTTCCAATTTGATGATTTAAACCCACAAAAGTTGAGTAAATATATGACCATTTCTTCTAATTATGTGGTACTATGCCACTTCTCTTTATTACAGTCTCTTTTTACCTTGTCACTTATTTGAATAATATAAAAGCACACCTTATAAATGTTTGATAACATATTCCAAATCTTATAAAATGTAGAGAAGAAATTTATAGACATCACATAAAGTTATACTCATAGTGGGGTCTCTTACAACCCTAACTATGAGGAAGAGCACTTTTATGATGGACAAGACAATCCCATGGTATTTTAGGACATCCCCATGATTATAGGATCTAAGGAAGACTATTTTGAACATCAAACCCTAGAGGACAAAGATGAAGCACTCCTAAGGTTGATTAATTCAAATGCTATATTTCCATTAGAATTTTATATGGAACAATTGCATACCTTGGTTAGGGTAGAAGAAAAAAAGCAAGAACGATCCCTAACTCATATTTCAAAATCAAACATTGTGTCTTCTAGCAAAGGAAAAGAAATGCTCATAGATTCAAAACATAATGATCAATATATTGCCACCAAGATCAAGAAGATAAGTCAATGATATGTAAACCAACTTATCATAAGCTTAACTGACTCCTTAACTTCCACTTCAATACATAACAACACTTCCAAAGAACAAGAGAATATGGTAGAATAAACACAACACACTTTAGTTGAGAACACACCTATAATAGATCATGGTATCTCAATTGAACAAAACAAGTCTCAAGAGTTTCCACAACATGCTTCATTAGACATAGAGCATACATTTTTCGTCACCAAGAACCTCGTGTACCCTCACAAAATCAAGGGATGAAAAACATAATATGTATTGAGGAACTTATTCAAAACACTTTGTAAATTTCTTCTCAAGAAAAGCATCCTTTGGTTAATATAAAAATTCCCTAAAATAAACAAAACACTTATAATTCAAGGCAACAGATTTCAAGGAATTTTAATCAACCCAAGAATCATCATCTCACTTACTCAACTCAAGGAGTGAACCAAAACAAAGTTAAATATTTTAGGGTTTATATACTCAATAAATCCATTCAAAAGGGGCACATACCACCCCAATAGAATTATATTCCACCTACCAATACACCAAACATGCAAGAATGGAATTCGATGAAATAAATTATGTCACGATTGGAGATAGTAAACTAAGTTAAGAAGCACAAATCTGATGAGATATTTCCATATCTATTTAATTTAATTATTCTCCAAGTCCCCTTTCTACCTCATTTTTAAGCACCCAAATTTGACAAATATAAGGGAAAGGGTGACCCTTGTGAACATATTCAGGCATTTTTTATATTATGCTAAGAGGTAGCTTATAGAAACATTTATTTATTTCATTTATTTCCACAAAGTTTAGTGAGACAAGCTTTAGATTGGCTTCTTAAGTTACCCAAGGGATCGATGGCAAATTGAAATGATCTATCTAAAAAAAGTGTCAACCACTTCTCTTACAATATAAAACACTAATTAATTATATTTGACTTGTGAAAAGCCAAATAATGAGATGGAGAAAGCTTCACAGTATATATATAGTGGTGGAGAGCATTAGCTAGATGTTTTCAACATAGTTTTATAGATAGATAGTTCATTGACATATTTTCACTAAACCTACACCCTGAGATGGAACACAATTTATGACTTGATTACACAAACATATTTGAAGAAATTATAGACAAGGGTGTGCAGATTGAGAATGTGATTATTACCAAAGGCCTTATCAAGATTTATTCATAGGGTTAAATGTCAGATAAAACCCAATCACCTATTTAAACTATTTTAATAGAGAAACCCAAGGGGTTCAACAAGAACAAGAACATGGTAGGGAATAAAGTAACTAAATCAAGATATGTACAAATGGTACAGACTCCACCAACTCTAAATGTGAAATTAGCTCCACCCAATCCACCAACCACTTTGTAAAGAGTCCCTCTATGAAGTGTATTCAATAAAAAATATAGTCTTTAGTAAACTAGGATAGCCTATTGAGACCATGTTTCAAAAGCTCATAGCAGCTAATTTGATTATGTGGCCTGTACCAAGGCCATTTCTTGAAGATTAACCTAAACTCAATGGGTATCAAGTAGACTAATTTTGTAACTTCCATCATGTTGTTGGTCATGGTGATTATAGGTGTTTTTAGTTGCAACATATCATTAAAGATTATATTGAAAGGGGCAAAGTTGATATCAAACTTGCCTCATAAAGCACTAATCAGGATATGGGCATCTATAAATATCCATTTCCTCAACATAATAAAAAATTGCCAAGAAATAATCAAAACCAAGGACATAATTAGTGACAAAATTAGAACTAAGGTCAGAATCATAATTAGTATGATCATGATCAGGGTCATAATACCCATGCTAATAACCTAGGTTACAACAACATGCCTTATGATTACACTAATACTGTGGGGCATATTTCTATAAACCACATTGCCAGTGTCACTATTAAAAATCATGAAATATCATGTGCTTCTTGAAGTATTAGACCCATCATTATAGGGTCAATACCCTCTTATTCAAGTAACACTGTGTTGAGTACAAAAAATTATATTTCACCTCGATTTACATGGGTTACTATTTTTGGACCTCTTTCTTCTAATTATAATGGCTCCTTACCAACTCCAAATTGTTCAAATGCAGCTAAATGCCCACAAGTCACCCTCCAAGGCCCTTTGCCTTCATCTTCTAATTATAATGGCTCCTAGCCACCTCTAAATTGCATAATCATAATTACATGCTTGCAAGTTAACCTTTAGCTCCCTTTGACCTCTTATACCATTGGACCCAACATGAAAATTATGCCTTCGTATCCAAATTTGAACACTATAGCAGCCAAGGTTAAACCATCTTGTCCTACTATTGAAAATCCTTATAGTATATCAAACCAACTAAGTAAAACCCTACACAAATTTCTATTTTATATCTTTTGTGTACATCATAAGTCCATAGAACTATTTTGAATGACCTTGTTCAACAATCTATTATTCCTCAAGGCATTAACCTTAAATAGTTCTAAACACTTGTAAGGTATTTGTCTTCATTTTGATAGGTTACCTTTGATAAAAAGACATGTCCACTCTTGGTCCTAACCATAATAACCCCTTGTACATTGAAGTCATCATTGAAAACCATAAAATCAAGCAAATTCTTATAGATAATGGTTTAAGGATGAACATAGTGTCCGTCAAATTGGTATAGTGATTGGGTTATACTATAAAGGACATTCAGCTAGAGATGATCTCCATAAAGGTATATGATAATGCTAAGATGGAATCTTTTGATACTATTTATTTGCCAATCATTATTGATTTTGTGTCTGATCACACCTTGTTACATATTGCAGATATTGGTTTGCCTTATAAATACTTCTTGGTCATCCTTGAATCTATGAATTATATGCAATTTCATCCACCCTGCATCAGTGTCTCAAGTTTCCCCATGTTTGGATTGAAGTCACCATTCTTACCGATCTACAACCTAATCAGTATTGCAAACATCTAGAGGCTAGGTTTTGTAATTATAAATATTGTCTCAGTTCTAAATTTTTTACAAATAAGAACAAGAAAAGAGTTTCACATCAATCAAAATCCAATTATATCAATCCTAGTGACCTTGCTTCCACTTCAACTAATCCATTTCTTGTAACTCTTGCAAAATAGATTATTATAGAAGATACATACATTTACACATACTATTTTAAGGATGCCTTCCATATTTCTAAGTTTCCCAAGTATTCCAAATCATTTGGCAAACCCAAACCTTAAAAAAGCCCTTGTAGACCCAACATGATTTGACAAAATAAGTAAGAAACATAGAAACCACCAATGGTATTTGTATTTGCTACTTCACAAAATCAAGATCAAGAAACTTTCACTGAAGGAGATTGGTTATATTATAACAGCATTGATTATTTTTAATATCCCAAATATCCTATCCCTAATTGGATTATGGATAATTTTTATTATACAAGAAAAGGCCTTGGCCCATGAGAGTAAGGAATCCTAAAACCTTTATCAGTTGGTAAACCAAACATGAATCAAGGTCTTAGATTTATACCACCTAGGGGTGACCTCATGACTTTTGATAGTGATTATTCTGAATTGACTAGCGACAAGACTCATAGCAGTGATGTAGCATCCCATTATAGTATTTATGATGAACTTGCTAACATGAACTTATTTGATTCAAAATCCATTATGACCATTACATCTCATTATTCCCTTTGCCCCTACCATCCCAAACTCATTGATTGAGACCAAAAAAATTTGGTCATACACCTTGATGAATTATAAAATGAAGAATCCATTATAGATTACATGGGCCTCAGATATAGATTACCAATTGGTGATCATAATCAAGGCTTTGATTTTTTTTAGATCCTTCTACCTACTTTGGAGAGTAGGCAAACTTTTTTGGTCGTATAAAAGATAAAACTTCAAGATCCTCAAGTGAAAACCTCTTTAAGGCAATCATTGGTCAAGGAAATAGTAAAGAAAAAGACAATCCTATTTCAATCACTCTTAGATGGGAAATTTTGCTCATCCCCAAAGGATTCACAAGGTCCATCAAGTCCTAGATCCATATCCAGTACCAACATCAACTCAGAACAATAAGTTTTTGAGCATCTCACTCTTGAATTTCTTAAAATATTTGCTAATTGGCTATTACCTAAACTAGCAGGGTCATATTCATCACAATATCTAGAGCTTTGGGAAGAAAAACAAGAAACTATAGAAGAATAAGAAGATTACGATCAAATGTTACCTATTATTCTAGAAGATGGTTCTACACTCCTTGTAGAAAACACTATTAAAGTGAACCTAGGAAAAATGATGTTCCCAAAATTATTTATCTTGGAGCTTCCCTCACTGAGGACGAGAGAGATCATATTTCACTATTTTGAGAGATTTTATTGATATTTTTGCATGGGTATACTCTGACATGCCAAGTTTAGACCCTGATTTGGTTGTACATCACCTTGTTGTCCATCTAGATGCCAAGCCATTCAAACAAAAATTAAATAAGATGCATCCCTACATTACTCTTTTGGTAAAATTAGAACTAGATAAATTATTAGGAGTAAGCTTCATTAGACCACTGGACTATTCTGAATGGATATCAAACATAGTGCTAATCAATAAAAAGCCTCAAGGTATACATCTTTGTACTGATGTCAGAGATATCAACAAGGCATGCCCCAAAGATGATTTTCCTCTACCCAAAATTGACATGATTGTTGATTCTATTACTGGGTATGATATTATTATCCCTCATGGATAGATTTTTTGGATACAATCAGATCGAGATAACTCAAGAAGACCAACATAAAACTATGTTCACCATGCCATGGGGAACATTTTGTTTTTGAGGTCATACCATTTGGCTTAAAGAACACTGGAGCCACCTATTAGCATGTTATGACTATCATTTTCCATGACATGATGCATGATATTATTGAAGACTATGTTGAGAGACATCCTAGTTAAATCAAGAACATGTATTGAACATCTTGATGTTCTTTAGAGAATCTTTGAAAGACTTCATTAGTATAAGGTTTGTCTGAATCCCAAGAAGTGTGTCTTTAGAGTCACTTTAGGAAAATTATTAGGGTTTATTGTATCAAAAAGAGGGATCAAGGTACAACCTATTAAGGTCAAATCCATTTTTGAAATGCCTCCACCTTCAAATCTTAAACACCTCTACAACCTACAAGTAAAAATCTAGTCTATTGACAGGTTCATTTCATAACTAGCAGATAAGTGCCACCCATTTACACATATCTTAAAGAAAGGGGTCACATTTTAATGAGATCATGAGTGTCAATTAGCATTTGTGAATCTCATAACATATTTGGCCAACCCACTAGTTTTAAGACCGCCAACACCTGGATAACCATTAATTCTTTATATATTAGCAACTGAGCATTTATTAGGGGCATTTTTGGCCCAACATGATGATCAAGGTAAAGAACATGTAATTTATTATTTAAGTTGCACACTAGTGGATACACCTATTGAGAAGACATGTTTAGCTATGGTGTTTGCTTTCCAAAATCTATGACACTATATGTTGAATAAAAAAACTATTGTTATTGCTAAAGTGGACCCCCTTAAATTTGTATTATCCAAAGCATCTCTCACAATATGCATGGCCAAATGGGTCATGCTCTTAAATGAGTTTGATGTTGAGTATCAAAATTAGAAATCTATCAAGGGGCAGGTTATTATTGATCAAATTGTAGAAGCCCTTATTATAGACACTCAACCACTCATATTTGATTTTCTAGATGATTCTTTTATGATAATATAAGAAGTGGATCATGAACCTAAATAATGGAAACTATATTTTTATGGTTCCTTCAAATCTCATGGATCTTGGGTTGGCTTTTTTATTACACTAAAAGGGGATCTGATTCCCAAATTATTTCATATAAATTTTCATTATACCAATAATATGGTCAAATATGAATCACTCATTATAGGCCTTTATCTTGTAGTGTAGTGGGATATCTAGTACTTAATGGTCTATGGTGATTCTCGATTGATTATCAATCAAACCACTGATCAGTATAAAACTAGAGATGATAAGCTTGTGCCTTACAAGTAGATTGTGGATAATCTCAAAGCTCATTTCAAATATTTACAAATTGAACAAGTACCATGGGCCAACAGCAGATTTGTCAATGTAATGGAAATAATTGGGTCCATAATATAGATTGATAGTAGTGTTAAAGAGTATCAAGTTCTCATTGAAAATATTCTATATCCTGCCCATGTCTTACCATATTTGGAGAGGGTATGTATCATTATTGGTCCCAATCCCCCACCTAAACTTCCTTGATTTCAAAACATTTATAATTATTTTTATGACCATGTTTTTACATATGACCTTTCCAATAATCATCAAAAACATTTCCTTCATTACATAGCCCGTTATACCCTCTTTAGAAACATGCTTTATCTTAAAGGCTAAGATAGAATGCTACTTCATTTTTTATCTTTGGGAGAATCCAAGTTAACTCTAAAAGAGGTTCATGAAGGAATGTGTGGGGCCCACACCAATGGTGTATTCTTAGCTAAAAAACTCCTTAGAATAGGTTATTATTGGTAAAAAATGGAGATACATGCTTACAATCATGTGAGGAAGTGTGTTTCTTGTCAACAACATGGAAATTTTATACACACACCTTCTTTGCCACTACAATTGATTACTACACCATGTCCATTTTTCACTTGGGGCCTTGATCTCATCAAGAAAATAAACCCAACATCTTCTAATGGCCATAAACATATTCTCACTACTACCAATAGATTGCTACGTTTATTCATTACCATATCATCTATAAATTTGTTATCTTGACACGCATTATCTCCAATAATGGAGGATCATTTGTAAATAAATTAAATATCTTTATGCAAAATTCAAAATCAAGCACAAAAAATCCACACCATATAACTTGTAATGCAATGGACAAGCTGAGGCATTGAACAAAACCATTATTATAATACTCAAGAAGATTTTCAATGATGTTGTCTATAATTAGCACTTGCAAATTTTTCCTACCTTTTGGACTTATCACACTATTCATCAAACCACCATAGGAGCAAACCATACTCCCTTATTTATGGCATATAGTTTATTATCCTAATTGAGATTGAGTTACCTTCATTGAAAGTATCTTTGGAGAATATTAAAGATAAGATTATAGAGATTCCATGTTGTAAAAAATAGAAATCCTTGATGGCAAGCATTTGACTGCCCTAGACAAATTGAAATCCTATCTGAATAGATTATGTAGAAGCTACAACAAGCATATTCTCCCTTAGGAGTTTAAGATTGGTGATTTGGTCTTGAAATAAAATCAGAAGAACATTAATGTTGAATGTAATAAAAATGGTAAGTTCTAACCCAATTGGCTATGCCTATATGTTATCACAACAAATTATGGATTAGGGACATACCAACTGGCTACTCCAGGTGGTGAAGAAATTCTAGAGCCCATGAACATTGTACATCTTAAGTGGTTTTAAGTTTGATAGCTTTTTGAGCCATTGTTTATAAGACTCTTTTCTTGTGAGTAACTTGTGCTAAAGTCATTTTATCCCACTATTATATCCTTGACCATATTATCTTGCACCATATTCATTTTGACCTACCTTAGACCATTCTCATGAGAACCATATTCTTTTATGACTCTGGATAGTCAAAAAATTAGACCATTAACACTCTGAATCATTTATATTCTAGCTTGACTCTTTTTATACCACCCTAGACCATCCTCTTTTGGACCCTATACATTCTAGACCATTCTCTTTATAACCACATTCTTTTCATACTCTAGACCGTTGTAACCTAGATAGTTTTATCCCTTGACCAATTATGATCCTGATTATGACTCGTAGGCATTTTGGAAACATTTAAGTGCCATTTATATAAATTTGTTCAACCTAAACAATATTGTAAAACTACTTCTTATAGACAAGTAAACATGAATATATCATCACATGGTTGTCACCCACTAAATGGTCCTTCATATTTATCTATCACTACATAATGGTCTATTATTATTTTATTTATATTTGGTATGAATTATTACCTTAGTAGGTTCTTGCTCTCACCAATTTATGAGCATGGACCATTACAGTCGATTTTAGCTATTATTAGAACTTCTACTTTGGGATGTGCATCTCCTTGATTAGTTGGTTCCCTGTTCCATTGTCTATATTCATGACCTTTGTTGCAACCAATTTAGATATTATTTGAAATTTTACCTATGGATGTGCATCTCCTTAGTTAGTTGGTTCTCTGGGACTTCGGTAATATTTCATTTCTATTACTTTTACCAAAAACACAAAAACATTAGAAAATGATTGACAAAATAAACAAAAATATTGTCTTGCACTTTTTTTTATTCTAATCTCATGCTCTTAACATTTTTCAAGTACTCATTTGAATTCTCTCACCATTTTATGAGCCTATTTTATTATTTCCTCTAAAACATCAATCATGTTTTCACATCATCACTTTTCTTCTATCCCATTTTTTGGGAAAACTACATTTGGACTGAAGTTCATTTTGGATCTTGCATATATGGAACTATGTAAGTAGTGTCCACTTGTCTCTTACATCTAGAGTTAACTCGGCCACCCTTTGCTTTTCCTCTTCCCCCCCACCCCATTTTTGCTCTATGTTGTTTCCCTACCACTTAGGGTAAACTTTATGTCCATTTTTCTTATCTTGTGGTACCAATCTCATTACTTCATATATTAGGGGCCACCCTATCGTAGAGAGTAATGCCTCTACTACACTTACATGAATAATTTTTTTTTTGTTTTGCACTAACATTGTGACTAGTTTCATGTTTGGGTGTGTTTATTTGTTTTTTATTTTTATCTCTTGTCTTTTAATTTATTTTGTTTTGTTGTTTGTTCTTTTTTTATTTCTTTATGTTTTGGTCTTTTGAGTCACTATTTTATCTTGTTTCTTTGTTTTATTTTCCAGGAACATCTTGTTAGTATGCATGGATCTTGATTATTCAAATCTTGCTTTCATGTTATTTATTAATTTGTTCTTACTTTTATTTTATACATTCTTGTTCCAAATTATATCTTGATTTTAAGTTAGGCTACATTTGTGTATTATTTTTGTTTATTTTTGTTTAAATGTAAATAGTTGTAACTCTAGTTTTGGTAGTTTTGATCATTATCCTTAGTTATAAATATTCACATTTAAATCTCATCATAACTAAAATACAATGGAATTATAGGTTACTCATACTTATGATGCATAATTTCATTTTTCTATAGTAAGCATCAATTGTTTTAGATACCAATTCAAAAACTCAATGCAGCTCTGAAGATCGACTCTTAATACAATAATGAATTAAACACCAATAGCTTAAACACCAGACTCTATGCAATATGTGCATCTCTTGGCATATACTATGAGTCTAATAAAATAATGGTCCATTTTTATTCTATTCTTCCTTTCTCATTCCATTTTATCCCACTTCTATGAGAACTACATTGACTTGAGGTCCATCTAGACTATGTAGGCAACACTTAGACACATGACGTATCTCAGGTTAGTTCAGCCACCCTCAATATTCTATTCATCTCTTTCATCACTTTGTACATCCTCGTATGCTAAGTTTGAGGTGGATAATTAAATCATTCAACCCTCACATCTACATTTATGCCCACTCATATTTAATCTATATAACATGTCATATCCTTGAGCTATGCTTACCAATTTTCTCTATTGGGGAATAATATTTAGACCAATCACCAAATCAAATCAGCCCTACTAGGGAAAAATTATTTTATCACTCAATTAAATCCACTCTATTGGGGCACATTATTATTTCCTTTATCTAGGGAAATGCTCTCCCTTTTATACGAATTCCAAGCTCTGCAGATTTTGCCCTCATTTTGGAAGATTCTAAAGTATACAACTTGTCTTGGGATCGATCATTCCCTAAGCACATAGATTTCACCCTCTTGTGGGTGTTTTTAAAGTGTGTCACTTATATTTTGGATTACATCCTTCCCACTTACCCCCACCTTGGGGCCCATTATATTCTCTATTTTATTTTGATCATTGAGAATTAAGGCGTGCGAGCATAAGCTCATTATGTATTTAATCTCCTCCATGGATTTTGAGACTCCATCCCTTTCTTTCATCCTTGTATGTCCTCTCAAGGGGGAATCATGGGTCATTTCCTTCTAACTTATTTTTGACAACTCTTTTCTCTTAAAATACATTACTTCACTTGAATGTCTCACCATGCCTTCTCAAACAGGTACAAAATACAAACATCCAATTCATAACACCATTGTGTTGAAATTGTTAATCTTATTCAAAATTTACTTAAATGCATAATTTGCGCCAAAATCACTTAAAAGTGTTAAATAGTTCAATCTTGTCATATACAAGTATCAATTTAGGCTAATGTATCCATAAATGGGGAAATGCATTTTATGTGATTATTAACTTTTCTCAAATCATTTTGACTCAAAATGACCAAATTGAAATTTGACGCTTTGAACCACTAAATTCTTCTAATTTAGAATCATACAACACGTGAATGTGTTATTTTATGTCAATAATTATCTAATTGGGGTATTGGTCCATATACAACTGACACCTTATTGTAATTATACTCTAGTTAAATTATGACCTAGTAACTTGACATTTCAACCAATTTGATTAAATGGGTAACCAATTTCCAAATAATTGCATAAATTTTAATTAACCTTAATTAAATAAATTAATCCAAAGTTAAAGCTTAAGTGGAAAATCCATGAAAGTTATTGAAGATATTGTAATTGGAAATTCATTCCTAATATCTACATCATCAGGGGACATCATTTGTGGGGTGGCATCCATGAGCCATAAATGGAACACATATCAAGTTTAAGGCCTCCCATGCCTCATTAATTCCCCTTTATTCTAAATATTAATGAGGATATTTATGGATTGAGCCTCTAAAATAAAATTGATCCATGATGACACATCTTGATTTCAATATGGATGGTCATGGTTGATTCTAATCATTTCCAAACATCTATAAATAGGAGGGACAAGACCACCATTTTTTAAGCTTCTTTTGTGTAAAACTATTATTCATAATTATCCTCACAAGATCTTTTTGTGTAGTGTTATTATTCTTAATTTACAATAAGATAGCTTCACTATTGGCATACATTTGATCAATATCATGAGCCTAGTTTTGTTAGTGCATTGAGAGATGATGGAGGAGCAAACCAATCATCCTTGAAAAAGACTTGAGCACAAAATCAATGGGAAAATCATGTTTTGAGCTATATTTGGAGAGGGATGCTCTTGGCAAGGTTTGTTGGTATATTCCTTCTTTCAATAGCTATTAATTTTCATTTATAAACCCCATTGAAGGAGTTAGATTAGTTGGTTATGTTATTTATATATTTTTTGAGTTTTCTTGACTAATGCTTGATCTAACTCACTTTGGATTCCATCTCTACACCTAAAATCTCTTGAGTGCTAAAATCATGCCACATGACATGATCCTACGGACTCAGGATACTCTGTAGTTTGGCTAGCCTATACTGGGCCCTCTAGCCTCCATCATTATAAGATCTTTATACAAGGTAGGATATCCAAATGATGGAGGTCAGAGGCCTAGCATAGGCTATCCAAACTACCCATTACCTCAAACCTTGGGTAACATGTCATGTGGCATAATCTTGGGTGCTCATAAGTTTGATAAGATAAAATAAAGACATGAAACTACCAAGACCTTGAGGCCCTAAGAACATGCCATGCGGCATGATCGCATATCAAGGTCATGGTGTTTGACCTCCTCTACATAATATTCTCATCCCTCCAACCATCTAATATTGTGCCACATGGTGCAACCCCTGGGGTTGAAATCTTCCACACTACCTACTCAACACAACTTACATTGTATGACCTTTGACAACACTTACATGTTAGCTAATAATTACTAAGAGATCCATTACTAAAAAACCACTGATTTCATAAACTGATCTAAAACCAAAACTAATTTTTCATAAACTCTTTATTTTTGAAAATATCTAACATTTTATTTCAGCTTAAGATCTCTGCCTCAAACAAAGCTACAAAAACAATTGTAACAACAAAATGAAATAATAATTAGCTTCATCACAAATAGCTATGACATAAACAAAGAATCTATAAATAAATAGTCTAAGGCCTTATTAATTTTATTTGATGTAAAAGTAGAGTCCCAAAAAAAATAGACATACTACCATGCAAAGAGTTGTTTTTATTACTAATCCAAATCTAGTAACATATGCACATGCCATTTCTTGGAGCACCAAAGTTATAATCAAAACTAAAATCTTATTTATTATATTATTTTTATTTTAATAGTGGAGTGATTGCACATGTCACTGCAAAGCATAGAGATAGAAATGGAAGCAAGTTTTATATAATTAGTATAAATATTTGATGCATTGGTAATAATGAAAAATATATTATATATGGAATATTTTTTGAGCATGCAATTTGAGATTTGTTATATAAATTTATAGAACTTTTCATTTTTTTTGGGTCTCTATTGATGCATTTAATATTATTGGTAAATCACTTGGCTAACTATTTATAAATATTATGTTCATTTGATAGTTATTCATGATAAATATAGCTATTGTAGGTTCAGAGCAACTATTAACCAATATGAAAATGTTGTGGAAAGTGAAAATGGGTGAAGGGTTTTAACATTCAAGATCTACCACATGGCATGATCCCATATTATTAGAAGATTGAGACGAAAATGCCAAGATGACAAACCCTCAAGACCTCAAGTTTCTAAGATCATAACATGTGGCACAATAATGGCTCTCGAATGTTCAATTCCTCTTTTTTGGCTTGTTAATCTTTTGATCACTTGATAATGTGTCATGGGCATGCTCCTAGAGACTTAAGGTCTCAGGAGTTTTACTCCCCTACAAGCTAGGCCCAATTAAACATAAGAAATAAAAACTCTAATGATGCATTTAATAGTACTAGTAAGCCACCTAGTTAACTATTTATAAATATTATGCTCATATGATAGTTGTTCATGATAAGGCCAGTCATTTTAGGTTTAGAGTGACTATTAACAAACATGAAAATGTTACAGTAAGTGTAAATGAGTGAAGGATTTTGACATAAGGGATATACCATGTGGCATGATCCTAGATGGTTAGAGGACTACGAGGTAAATTCCAAGATGCCAAACCTTGAGACCCCAAATTTATAAAATCATGACACATGGCATGATTACAGGTATTGAATGTTTGACTCATTTACTTTAGATTGTCAATCCTTTGATCACCTGATAATGTGCCATATGGCATGATCTCATGGACTCGAAGACTCGGGGTCTTAAGAATTGGACTCCCCTGTGACCTAAGCCTAATTAAAAAAAAGAAAAAAAAATCCACTTGCCCCATTGCCAAATACTCAGCATCTCAGGAGTTTGAATTCCCTTCATTGTGTGCCTTGGTCTCCATGTTTTCATGATCTTTCCATGTATATATATAACTTTCGCTAGCTACCAAAATTTAAACGTATCAAAGAAACATGATTTTTTAAAACCCATATATAATTTTACAAAACAAAAATATAGTTTGATCCAAGCAATGACTACAAAAAATATATGAGTTTAACTGTTAACATAATTTTTCACGCATTTTAGTTGCTAAAAAAATCTTGATCAAAGGGGTAGTATTTTAATAGAATCTATATGTTGTGATGATATAATTTTTTAGGCTATAGAAAATGGATACCTATTTTTTTGTGAATTTGAAATGTTGGTATCAAGTTTTTTTTCTTGAAATGCATATGTACCTAAATCTAGACCCAAAAAAAACCCAAGGAAAACTAATTAAGCCAAATGCATAGGGTGTATTTCCCTTAATTCCCTATTTCAGGTGTTGTCATATATAGATATTGAGTTGTGAAGGATAAATAATAATAATAGAAATCACTCTCACATAAACAAAAGTCAAAATTATAAATTTATCATAAAATTTGTTCATTAATCACGAAAATATACAACAATGTCAAATTCATAAAAATATTGACAGAAAAACTTATTTTATTTATAATAAATTTTAAATTAAACAAGATTAAATAAAAATTATATTAGAAAACTCTTCCCTAATGTATTTTTTGTTATCTCTAACATCTTGGAGTTAATAATTATAATGATATAATAATATTATTATAAATAATTATAATATTAATATAATAATTATTATTTCATATATTATATAATAATCAAAAGTATTATAATTAAAATACTACTGTATAATAAATGATTATATAATATTTAATTATATTGTATCATAATTATATACTCTCTTGTTATTGGCCTAGACTTAGCTGTGGAGTGTGGTCTTGAATGTCTAATCATTGAGAGTGATTTATAGGTAGTTATTCATTCTCTAATCAATCAAAAATCCAAAGCCTGGGTCATCAATAATATCATAGCCAAAGCATGGCCGCTCCTTATCCATTTCAAAGATTAAAAAGGATTAAATTATTTTTGTGAGTTAAATAGGGTGATGGATTTCTTGACAATTTCAGGAATTGATCAAGTAGATCCTAATCAAATTAATAATTACAAAGAAAGATGGTTGGACATTGATGACATAGCCAATATTGATTTATAATGCCATAATTTTAAATGGAGCATGAAAATTTTAAGGGGGGATGATTTCATGATGATCTTAATTAATATACAACATGGGAAATTAAATCCAATGCTTATATATCTATTGTGGTGAAATTTATTAGTATTTATTTTGGTGTGACATTATTTTGGTGTGACATTGAGGCTATAGATCACATGCAGGTGCCAATTGGGGAATAGATGGATAAATCATTGATCAAATCTATTATGTGCTAGTGATGTTTGATAGTAGCTCAAAAATAGGAATGGATTTTCTTGGTCTAATATTTTCTTTCTATCTACAACACATCTTCTAGGTTCTATCAGTGGAGGTTGATCAATCTATAGCCTTAGTGGTGGAAGTGGAAGAGGTGAGTCTTATCCTATTTTGGCGAGTAAATTATGAATTGGATATAATTTTTTCCACAAATAATTTGAAATTGATACCCAAAAAAATGAAGGTACTAGAAATGGTTGAGTTCTTTGTCAAGCCAGAGTACAAGTTGCATCTCCTTATGGAGATGGAGATTGTTGACTCAGGGTTATTTGTGAAACTATCTTTCTTTGGTAAAGATGGTATTGGTTTTCTTTTAGAATCCATCTTCAAGGCCTTATAGGATCATTTTTTAAATCTTTTTGGATTTAGTGAGGAATTGGAAGAAGTCTACATGGTATTTTATGGGTAGGATACTAAAGAGAAGTAGGTACTTCTAGAGATTTCTAAGCTTAGAGCCCTGATTACTGAGTTGTCTTTGTAGAGAGTTGCTTAGAAATCCCCAGCTTGAATTAAGGTGGTGAAATTACTTATCTATGTTTTTTTCATGGGTTACTTCTCAATCCTAGTTGGTTTGATAAGTGGGTCATGGGGCTAATAGGGTCTTTGACCCTAGTTAAGGAAGACCTTGGTGGTATTATTCATATTTTAGAGTTGTCTCCTATAGAACTGGGGTGATCATCTGATTGAGTGGAGGTGATAGTGGTGAAATTAAAATTAGAGGATCATGCTCAATATTTAGATGCAAAAAGGTCCCTTTTGGGTAGATATCTAAGAGAATTGAGTTGGCATAGAAAACCCCTTGTTATTCTTGATGTTTAGTAGGTGGTCATTCAGTTTTTTCTTTTCACTAGTTTTTTGTTCCTTTGTATGCTTCTCTCAAGAATCCTACTACGCTATCTCACCTATCAATGTATATGAACATTATAATAGTATAATAAAATAGTTTCATATTTTTATTGTCTCGTGTTTTTGGTCACATACCATGAGGTTTTTTGCCTTAAGCTACGCCAGTTTTTTTTCTAATTTTTTGCTTATACTAGGCAATGGTCCCACCAACCCTAAAATCAATCAAAAATATATAAACTTAATATCTAATATAATTTATCAACATTAATACCTTATAGCACAAATTAATTCCCAAAATAACTATTAGTTTTAATTTCATTGTTTACATGAAACAGATCAAAGCCTTAATTACATAAAACAACAAACAAGCCTTGGTTTCATATCTACAAGTAGGTACTAAAGCCACTTCACATCTCTTGTTTGTTTTTTTATTTTGGTATTGAGTCTTTTTAGAGTCTATTTTTATTTATTTTATTTTACTAGTTTAAATTTTTTAATTTCATTCTTGTGAGTTGATATGAAAGTAAATAATTATTTTCAAGTCATAGTTTGTGTGGTCCTTTATTAATATAATATGTGTCTTTATGTCCAAATCAAATATAATATTCTTTTGTTAAATAATTTTCATTTGAAGTACTATTTAAAAATTATTTTTCCTTATTACTTTTTAAATATAGTTTGTTCATCATTGGTCATCAAAGAAAAATGAATATCTTCTAAAGCCCTTGTAATAATGTCATTGTTGATAGATTTATAGTTAAATTATTATTACAAATCTATTTATTTTTTGTGTTCAATAGTAGTCTTTTGTCTTCAAGGTTTATTTTGTCTAAATACATGTAATTAGACACCTTTTTATTTGTATATGATGTCCAAATTGTGAGGGGTCATAATGGACAAGTTGAGTCATATTGAAAAAATTGAAGGCAAATATTTCCATACATAGCAAGTTTGAACCCAAATATTGTTAATTAAAAAATATTTATGGTAAATTGTTGATTTTAAAATACCAAAACCAACTAATGTAGATGAAGCCATCAAATGGGAAAATGAGGATCAAAAAGTGACAAAATTTATCATCCTAGGGTTATTTGATGCCTACTTACATCATATAGACCTATGAAAAAGTTTGAATGTCATCTACATTACTTTAAACAATCTATTTAATATCAAACAAGAAACACAATAGTAACTCTCAAATTAAAGTTGGTTAGACTCAAGATGGAGGAAGGTGATAACATGGTGCAACACATAAGTAAGTTTCACTCCAGTTTAAACTAATTAGTAGGAATAAAAGTAGATGTGCCTGAAGATGATGCAAAATTTGTATTATTAAATAGTATGGCAGACACTTATTCCAACATGGTTTTTACACTAAGCAAAATAAATCTTAGCCTAGAAGATATAATTTCTTCATTGATAGATGAAGAAAATAAGAATATCAATCCAAAAGAAAGTATATTGTGTGGTAAAAATAAAGAGGATAAATCATATGTTAAGATAATATCTAAATCTTATTTCAAACAAGAATAAACTTCTAAATATTCAAAAAAAATGAATAATTTACTACTCTTATAAATAACCTCATCATATGATTATAAACTAAAAATAAAGAGCTCATGACTTACCGGATGGTAAACTACCATAGAATGCCATGTTTGTTGATTAAGAAAATGATAAGGAAGAACCAATAAATGATGATGGTGGTTATAATACTTAAGAATTTATATAATAAGTAAGTGTCTTCTTGTAGGAAGATGGAGGCAATGGAGGAAGGAAGATAAATCAAATCCTCTTGCAAGCTACTAGCGATGGGATTGCTTCTACTATAGTGACATGTGTTTCTTTTTAAATACTTTTTTATGTGAAAATAAGTAGCATAATTCCTATTTTTTCCAAATGTTGTGCTTCATGATAATAAATATGTTTAGGAGATATATGAATGAAGGTTAAACAAAGTAGAATTATTGTCAATAGATCCCACAGTAATTAGGTTGATGAGTTCCCATTAGTGAATGGTTGATGAGAGACAAAAGTTTCATGTTCTTAGTTCCCACACTAATTTGGTAGATGTGTTCCCAATAGTAAATGGTTGATGAAAGGAAGGAGATTGATTGTTCCCTCTCTACATTTATTTAATCCTGTAAAGCAAAAAATTACGTTCAAGGTAAACTTTGGCAGTGAATATTTGTTGATTCATGAATATTCAAATTTTTGAATTTTAGTTTTGGAAATTTTGGAGGGCTATTACATAGGTCTGATTTGCCTAAAAAATCAAAATGTATTTTATTTTATGGGTCACCTCACAAAAAATTTATAATAATTCTATGGTTAACCATCTAATTTTCCTTATATATATATAGTAAATATGATTCCATGGGTAACCATCTAATTCTAATTTTGGTAAAGGTAATTGACTGACAATATCAAACAAGTAACTATTTGTCAAAGACAAATATCTGACTACACCATTATAAAAAACCATTCAACACCATATTAGAAATAGGTGAAATTGAATGACTGCATCAGTCCTACAATAGATCGACTGCATTTGTACTACCATTAAATGGTTGTATCCATGTTGCAATCAATTGGTTGCATCTGTGTGGAAACCAAATTTTTGCATCTTATATATCTCTGACTAGTTACATTCCTCCAACAACTATCTGGTTTCATTGTGCTGAAATTGATTGGCTACATCGCTCATCATCACTTAGAACCATTTGGCCACATAATTTCTTGTTGTTTTCTACACGATAAAATGGTATCTGGTGGTAATGGTAAAAGGATAGGCCAATTATCAATAAAATCAATCATATTATCTTATTTTAGAGACCCCAAAAAAATCTTATGCAACTGCCATGCACTCAAAATATAGGTACTTATTAAAAAATTTAAAAAAATTTGTAGTAAATTTTGATTTTAACTATAAATAATAATAATATCAAAAGCCTTTTACATGCAAAAATCCCCACTGATAATGATTGTATTTCAAAATAAAAAATTAATCACAATAATATGTCACCACCTAAATATTTTATTGATGATGGCATGCCACCACTCGAAGTTGCTCCTCTAGCTCTGGATGATAATGATGATGAAATTCAATTGCTTGAAGATATTTTTGGTTCTCATCAAACACCAACTTTAGTTAAAAATCCCATTCAAAAATATTTGTAAAGGAAGAGAAGTAGATGGACAATTGGAAGGTATTTTAAGGTTGACTAAGTAGTAAAATATCCCTTCATCAAACTTGTAAAGCTTGAAAATGGTAATGATACTCCAACAAAATACAAATGTACAATATGTATTTAGAAAATAATAAAGGAAGACATAATTTAACTTAAGTTGGACATAATTGAGTAACACTGTGGAAAAATATATGTGTCAATGAATCACACAAATGGATGAACAATAAGAACACACAGATGGAAAAATACATAAGAATGCATGCATGTAAGATATGCATGCAAGTATGAAAATGATTAGAAACATAAAAAACATCTTATTGAGAAAGGGGGAACAATAAAAGATTAATTTTTAAAAGTTATGTAGTCTAATCTAAAGGCCAAATATATACAATTCTCTATTACATACTACATTTTAAAAAAGGCCAGAACTATTTCTGATTTTTAAATTAAAATGTTTTATTTCAACATAATGGATTTATTGATATTCCACAATCACATTGGTCAAATAACAATGCTTTGGAAATGGTAAAATCTTTAACAATGGTTGAGAAGGAGGATTTGAAAAAAAAAGTTTAGAATTCACTTTTTATCTCACTATCCATTGAAAAGGTCACAATAGTTAACAACACATCATGGGTTTACAAGCATGTTTATACTTTTAAGAAATATTCAAAGCGACCTCATCTATTAATTGTTCATAAAATGGTAAAAATCTATAATGTTGAAAACCTTCACAAGTTAGTTGTATCTATTTTGAGAGATAAAGTTTGGATGAATGATTATGCAATAGTTACTATTTTGGTGTGTTTTTGGGCTGATGGTGCATTAGTAATATAGGGGCATAGAAATGGTCTTTGTGTTTGACTTCAAATAATAGTTTGCACATATATGATTCCAATTCATTGCATGACTCATAATATGAATCTTGCATACAAAATTTTCATCACATTTGTTAATGTCACAAAGGTGGAAGAGTTCATTCATGACTAGCATGTTTATATGTCAATCAGTCCAAAAAGTTTTTTGGATTTTCAAAAATTTGTAATAGGAGTGATTGATGGTAAAAAACTATTAAAATATTTTGATACAAGAAGGATTTTTATGTATGAACTTGTCTGCATATTTTTTGAATAATATCCCTCGTTAGTAGATTTTATGTATAAATACCATAGGGAAGTTGACAAGGAAAAAGATTTATTGTACCATTTAACAGATTTGGAAACATTACTGACATTATGCAAAATTTTCTCAATATTGAAGGAAATCAATTGTTTAATTAAACATGCTTGGGAGAGATCCATATATATTGTGGACTTTATACAGTTGAGAAAATGATTATGTCAATCTATAGATATATTATACACATTGAAGGAAAACTTTCAAGGACCTATTTTTAGGAGTTGGCAAATTTTGATAGATTTTAAGAATCCTAAAATCTATTTGAAATTTGGCATCAGTGATCATCTTTATGTCATCATTAATGGAAAAGATATACCAATACAACTTTCTACAGAAGAATTGATTTTATGGGAGTTGAAACTAAAGAATTACCTATATGACATGTCGTTTATACAATACTATTTTATGTGAAACATGAATGAAATTGAGAATAATTTTTCAAAACTTATTTTCCAAATACAGGGATCATTTTTTAGAGGCCATGGTAGTTATGAATCCCATTTTTTAGAATAGTGATAATGGTCAACAATTGATGAGTAGTTTATTTCAAAAATACACTAGTTCTCTTATTAAGAATTTTAATAAATCTAGAGGTCGATGGAGTTAAAATTAAATATATTTTATGAAAGGATTTACTAATGTCTTAGTCAACACATTTCATAATTATAATGATTGATCAATATTGATGTTTAAGTGAAACAACAAAAATTGGTGCAATTACACAACTATGGAAAAAAATTATCCTAGTAGTATCTTACAAAAAAACATTAGTGAATATTTCCAATTATATGAATTTTATCAAATAATGATTTTGGGATTAGTGGAATATGAAAGAGAATTTAGTGAATTATCTCTCATTAATTCAACTTTGATACAAATTGGATAAATATAGAGACTTGTTCGAGATTGTATGTTTCACATTCTGTTGTGGACATGTTTCCCTATGAAAGATCTTTGATAACATGGAGTTCTCTTACTTAAATAGGCATCAATAATAAAGTGACCAATAGAGAGGATGTAAATATTGACACTGAATATGGCACTAACATGATAGATGAAAATTTCACTTATGATGAGCAAATTTGTTAATGATTATTTCAGCTACCTAAGTTTTGGTTTGATATTTATTGCAATTATCATTTTATGAAATCCAATTTCATATCCTTTTTTTTATTTTAAAACATTTAAAATATTTAACTCATAAAAAATTTTGATAGCATTTTTATTTTCTTAATATATGTTTTCTAGACCTTTATCCATTGTCCATACAACTTTCCCTTTTATATAATTGGTTCTTTAAATGGGTTAAAATTTATTTGTATTTCTAAGATGGTACTGTTATATATATATATATATATTTATATATATATATATATATATATATATTACTTTTTAAAAAACATAAAATTGATATTTTAACATAATATTAATAGTTTGTACTTTAAATTATGACTTTAAATGATGAATACTAGTACTAGAACAAAAGATAATACGAAGAAAATAATGCATAGAGTATAGTATGAGTCTGAATACATAGAACAAGTTTATGAAAGTCAAGAATAAATGTGTTTTATTAATCGTTCATGTGTTATTTGGGCACTAAATTCATTTTCAAGGTAAGGTAGACATGGGAAGAGTTTAATTCAACCTATAAAAGTCCAAAATGGGTATCAAAGTTGGAATTTACATTGACTTTTCATTCACTGTTTTTTCATAGTCAAGTAACCCTAAACTAGGGTTTGAGACAATAAAAACCTCATAACAAAAAATTAAAAATTGATATGAGTTCAAGAACCTATTAAAATCATAATATTTCTTAATTGAATCAAATATCAAGACAAAAGAAGTATGCAAGCATATTGAACAAGAAGACCTAATTGAGAATAAAAAAGACCTTATTGAACCCCTACATCATTATAGCTGCATATCGATAATTTTAATTTGATCAAAACTAAAGTGTGAAATAAAAACTCAATAAATAATTTCATCATTGAATTGTATTAAATCATCATGAAATAAATTAATCCAAACTAATTTCAATTCAAAACCAAACATTTTACTCAGTTGATGTCAAAGAGATCAATAACTTTTCATTGACCAAAAAATAAACCATAATTATTACTTGGAATCCACATCCATAATGATTCCATATAAGAAAAACATGTTTACTTCCAAAAAAAATGAACTCATAACTGAATTGAATGATCAAATCATAAAAAAATCTTTTCCATTATTTAAAACCATGATTGGTGCTAAATATAATGCTATCAACAACTAAGAAATGAAGGTCAGACTAAAAAATGAACCAAATTTTCACATGATAGTAATTGAGAAAGATGAAATCACATCACATTCAAATTGATGCTCAACCCAAATATATAGAAAAAAATATTTGCATTCAACTCAACTATAGATACAATGAAAATAACACCATGTTGTTTGAACTACATCAACTCAAAATATACAATACTATTTAGTATAGTCAAGATAATGCATGTAATATTTAAAATGAGCTATAACTCAATAAAAAAAGAGTATTTGAAACATAATAAATTGTTGTTTGAAAATTGAAACTTAACATTGTCATTTGAAAATGTTGTTTAAAACATAACATTGTCTTTTGAAACATAATAAACTCTTGTTTGAAACATCATAAAATGTCATTTCTTTAATAGACCCTTCCTCCACTTGCTCATTTTCATCCTTTGAAATCCTTGCCTCCCCTTCCTCTATGTCATCCTTTAAAATTATTTCCCTTAGAAGATCCTCTACAACAGAATTAATATTATCAATATTTTCTATTTCCTTATTTACTACATCTCCTATTGAAAGTAGACTTGGATCTGTATCTATTTTCTATTTTAATAAAATTTCAAAGTCCATGCCATGCTCTTTAATTATTTTCTTCAGTGTGTTATTCTATTTATTTAAAATAATAATATTTTACTTGAATGTAATAATAACATTTAAACTTTTTCATGCATTTTTCAAATGCATATTAGGGACCTGGACTTTTTTTTCAGGTTTTCATATTTTTCCTATAATTAAAAATAAAATATAATTGGATAAGAATTACAATAAATAGAATATATTTGCTAAAAATGATGACAACTTATCAAAGCTTTTTCCTTATCCACATTGGCAATCATGACAAGGTTTATGTCTCTTGCCAATTTATTAAAGTAAGCATGGGATTATGTATTTTTATTATCTAACCTATTTAACATAATACCCAAAATATTATCATTGTAATCATTATAAAGTGAAATTGACCCAGAGTTAGCTTGATTGAATAAAGCATCAATATTTGTGGGTTTATATTGAACTAATGAAAATAAATTAACTTTTTGGGATAGTTGTGATAACAGGCATTAATCTCTTTGATCAATGTTTTCACCCTTAGCTCTTATACTTATACATCATTCATCTCATCCATAACACCCTCAATATTTGAAATTGCATTTTCTGATAATAAATTATTCAATGGAAAAATAGTATTGTCACCTTATGACAACTCCAAATTATCAATAGTGGGTGGGCTAGGGAGTGAAGAGGTACAAGGTCCTTCCTGAGCAAATACACTTGAAACTTGAATAAATTCATGTGGATTAAAATAACTAGTAGTAAGGTCCCCACTTTCAATCCCCATATATTCCTCATCAATATCAATATGTTGTAAAAATGTTATTCTTTGTGCACTAGACACACCATTGAGAGATAAATTGGGGAATTAAGAACCTGATAATTGTAGTGTTATTTTGATTTATGTAGGAAATGAAATATTTTTCAACCTTATGAAAATTTTGGGGGGTGGTGGTGGTGGTGGCTACTTTTTCTCATAGATTGATGTGTCTTAAAAGAATTAATTTTATTTAAAATGGTAAATAAAAAAAATTAGTGTGTAATCACCTAAAAATGACACTTGGGTGTTAAGAGTGCTACTTGAGATCACCTATCCCTAGCTTAGCCATAGACCTATATTTGGGCCTATTTTCACACCTATCCAACCTTTGTGTAGGTCATAGACATACCTAGACATCCCAAAAATAATCCCACACCCTAATTCTTACATCATGGCCCTTTCTGCCTTAGGTTCTTCCACTTAGACACTAGCATCATAATAGGGACAGTAGCACCACATGGTGCTAGTTTCCTAATTTTGGTGTCATTGTCATTTTCATCATTTTTCCATAAATGGATATATTTTTAAATCTTAGACCACCTAGGATCAGCCTAGACCTCTTTTAACACACACAAGAACTATAATAGTATATATACACATGATTTTTAGCCTTATAACCACTAGATATAATTCATACGTAAATTACACATACAAACTTAGAATAAGTTATGAACAATTAAGGTTATCAATCCCTATTCTATTATACTTATACATACTACTATCTATAATAATCCTAAGATCAGATTAATCAGATATCTAGTCTCAAATACACTCAAAGCACTTAAGTCTATAATCATACTAGCTTTAGTTGCACTTGCACTATCACTTAGGTGTGGAGAACTACATCAATATTTATCCCTCTTTGTAGTATTGGTATGTAGGTAGACCTCATCATAGCAAGGTGTTGAGGATGTCCCGCCTACCCCACTAATAACACACTTTACTATTAGTATCAATTAAATGCTATAAAAACATGGAGGATTAGGGTATGTTCATGGAATTAGTTTAAAAAGGTCATCTTCAGGGTTCCATAACTCATGCATGCAAGAATAGGCTTAATAGACCCAAGCACAAGTGCATCCAGAAGCTCAAATAGTATTGTATAGAGGAAACTACCACCAAAATAAGGACATTTGCACTACATGATGCTACTTTCCAATTAGGGTGCTAATGATCAGAAGGGGTTTTGACACTTGGATCATATTTGTGACACTCAGACTAGCCTCTACCTTAGTTTTTAACCTTCAAGTCATCCATCTCAATCATTTTCTAGTTAAGTTCTCATTTACATTATTTATTTCTATTTTTAAGAAGGTCAAAATTAGTCAATTTTGTAACAAATTAGTGTTTGTATTTATTGAATATTTTTACCCTGATTTATTATACTTAGCTATTTAAAAACATAGGATTTACATTGACTAAGTCATCAAAGGTTAAAACATTTGATGAACCTAACTTACTTAGAATATTGCACAGACCCTAACCCTAGATGTTACTAGGGTTTGTATCCTTATTTTTCCTATCTTAATTACCAATGTTAAGCTTTTTAGATTTGATAAATTTTTTTTAGCAACCCTATTTCACTTGGTCTACTATATTCCATCTAAAAAAGTTATATCTCTTCCTTTTAGAAGAAGTGTTAGGCTTAATGACAATTATATTAAGTATACTCATTAACTTTGTTTGATTTTATATAATAGATAAGGAAAAAATTACAAGTCCCATCATTGACCCTTCACACCCTGATTATGCATCCAAAGATGATAATATAATCAAGATGAAGATATTATACAATATGGGAATTAGGACACTCTCCCCCCACTTAACAATGAAAATATTATAGTCAATAAGGATGAGATTCTATAGAGATTCATAGATAGAATTTGGGAACAACCCCATGATCATGTATAGATTTTGCATTTCATAATGGAAATAAAGAACAAATAAAATAATGTTCAATCTTTTACTCCACTAGATAAAAATATTATTACACCTACTTTGGGGCCAACTCAACTTATACAACAACTAGTTTTAACTTGACAACCTTCAGTGGAAGCTACACCTCCTGTGACTAGTTTCTCCTTTTTACATGTACAATCCCTTATGCATTAGGTTCATTCTCTATAGGCTAGGGTGTTACATCTTGAGTAAGAATATACTAGGACATTACCTACCTTAGATTCCCATGTTTTTTTATATACACTTTGGCACATCACATAATGGCAACTCCTTTACCATCTAGATTCATGGCACCTAAGCTTATATTCTATGATGGTAAGGTTGACCCATAGCTTTCCACATAGCATTTTTGGACTATGTGTCCAATGATTGGCTCCTCACTAAGTTGATTTCATACAATCTATATGACTATGCCTTACAGTGGTTTTATGATCTTTTGAATCAGTCTATCACTACATTTAATCCATTGGTAGATATGTTTTTATCACACTTCTCAATTAACATTAGTGAAAATAATTCATATGCACAAGTAACATAACTAAATTGAAAATCAAAAGAGCCCATTTTAGAATATTTTTTGTGATATAAGACTATATTAGCCAAGTTAACTAGCCCCAAGACAGATAGAGAGCTCCAAGACATATTTAAATAAAGCCTACTTCCAACATTACATGAAGCTATCATGTTTAATAAGTTTCCAACCTTCACATATTTATGCCACACAGTGAAACAAAGAGAATTCAAGCTTCTCTCTATGGGTAAACTAATGTATACAAGTGTATTACAACCAAATACTAAGAGTTCTAGAAATCATCTATACAAGGTAAGGGTCACTAGGAATAAGAGTGATTCAAATGCCACAATTAACATAGCTTTTGATCCATGTCCTCACCTATTTTTATCATCTCTTCTATAGATATTTTTCACCAACCTTCCAAAATCATTAAAACATGTTTTACAATAGCTACGAGAATGTAATTTCATATCTCTCCCTCCCATAAAAGAGGTTTATATGACACATGTTCTAAAAATATATGATTTCAATGTATTATGTGAATATCATAGAGTGTTAGGCCATACAAAAAATTGATGCATCAAATTGAAACATAAGATATAATATTTTATAGAGGCCAACATAATTAATGTGGGCACACCCATAGAGGTACCCAAAGTTCAACAAATGGAAGCAAAGGCATTGAAAATATTCTCATATCTATTTCCAAAGCATATAAAAAATGAGGTAGGGGCACTTTAGGTGTTCACTATACATTTTAGGCACATCCACCACTAGAATCATATCACACTACTACAAAGGATACATGCCTCCTACACAATATCATCAATGTGTATCATACTAAAATACTAGATAGACCACTCATCACTTTATCCTAGTAGGAGATTGTTGATGATGATTTATATTTGTATGCAATTTTTGTAAGAGCCTACATAGATCATCATCCTATTCAGAGTCTTATGGTTGACAATGGGTCAAGTATTTACATGTACACTATCACACTTATACAACATTCAGGGTATTTAGATCAGGATATGTCTCCTATAGATATAATTATGTATGGTTTTAGTGGCCATGTTCATATCTCCATCGATGATATTATACTTCCACTACATGTTAGACCAACACATGTGGACACTAGATTATTAGTAGTACCTAGTTCAGGAATATTTGATGTGTTATTGGGTAGTCCATGGATATGGTAGCTAGAAGCCATCCCATCCACCATGCATAGATGTCTTAAATACATACATGTAGAACAAGTGATCATAGTTAAAGATATTTATTATGATTATCCTCTACCTATCCCATAGATAATTACACTATAGTTACCATTTATAGCTTAATTACCATTTATTGCTCAGTTACTAGTTATATCTCAAATACCAATTACATCACTGACCAAAGTTCCTATCAATACACCACAAATTTTAGTGGAGCCACCAGTGCAAGTGAGGTCTAATCCTATAGCACTTCCATGTATGCATACTCTCCCATAGAGACCATTAATAGATACCTCTACATCATAGATATGTTAAAAATTATAGAGGGCCTCTCTCTACTCATTTTCTTTTGAGATTAGTATTATTGAGCTCTCAAGGTTCTCAACATAAAGAACTTATCCAGTTATAACATCTTCTATCATATGGGTCCCTAGGACCCCTACAATTCACGTGACACCACAGTTAGTTTCATGGATTCCTAGCACCACTTCATAGGTAGTGCCATCTATAGATCACTCAGTATAATAGGTGTTAGGACCACAATTACCATTTCATGCAACATGATTCTTTTATTTGACACAAACCACATCGATAATGAGTCTCCCATGAGACTCATCAGTTAGTATTGTTCCTCCCTACTTGTACATACTTTCTTTATTTTTTGGTCCTTGTATATAGTTTCATTTTCATGTTGCTTGTATATAGAGTATATCCATAAAATAATAAAATAATACAATATTTCATCAACACAAAAACATTCAAATATTTATGTAGAAAACATAAATTGTAGATTATATGCATTTCCATGTTTACATTTCTTATATTTTCAAGACACTAAATATGTTAGTTATCTTAGTATAGCCATTTTTATCATACATACATGCTTCACTTGCTATTATCAATTTTTTGCATATTATTATAGGACTTAGGTCCACTACACTAATTTAGATTTGTTATTATCTACCCACTAGGGGCATATACACATCTACACAGGTTATTCATTTGACACATTCACGTATTTTTGGGCACCCTATACATAGTTTTGATTATGAGGTTACATATTTATAAACTCTACATCATAGATTTATCATCATTATATCTTGATATTGATCATGCTACACCTACTCGGATTTATTGACTAGTACTATTTTAGAATTAGAGTATGTATATCTTAGCTCTTACACAGATTTGTATTACATATTCATGTATAGTTTCATTTGTAGCTTTTTTAGTTTAGACTTGATTGTATATCTACACTTCTTCTATTCTATGGAATTTGAATATTCCATTGATCTATGTTTATATGCCACATATTTTCACTATATGTATGCTTCAAACATGTGCCCATGTCCTTGTATGTGCTTTCCTGATTGTGTATGCAAACATTTGAACATGTCCTTCTATGTGGCTCTAAGCCAACTTACTTTTTATATATGTATGTGGACATTTTTAAATGTCCTTGAATGTCTTGTTTTCTCAAATTTAATGGCATGTGCCCATGTCCATTATATTTTGGCACCTTGGCCTACTTTACATACCTCATGTGTGTTGTATGTATACTTTTTTGTATGCATCATGGCCATGACACTTGTCTTTTGATTGTTACACACTCCAATTTTAGATGCCATGAGATAATTCATGCATCTCCCCTTCTTACTTAGGTGTCTTGATGGACATCATACCCCATCCCTCTATGTAGCTACTCATTTATTATTTAGATTTATTGTTCACATACTTGGTTATATATATATCTTGACAACCTTGTAAATGTTATACATAACATACATCACACATTATAAACTTATGATAAAATCATCTTACATTTTGATGTTATGTAATAACATTATATTGGATTATAGCATATATACTCTGGCTAACACACATTTTTCAAAGCTTTTTATTTTGAGGATAGTTCTTGCATAGGTTCAAAACTCACCTCAAAAGAGGGGGTATTCATAGAGGTTTGTCATAGAGATCAGGCTATCAAAATGCACTCATAGTACAATTTTCATCACACAATCTTAGATTACATAAATTGAACTTAATTAAACATAGTGGGAAATAATGACACAAAGATCAATTAAAGATGCATAGAAATTAGAATAGGTAGAAATTAGCACCCAAATTGGGAAACTAGCACCACATGGCACTACTATCCAAGGTATGGTGCTATTATCCATTAGCCTCAATTTAAAAATAATCTAGATTGGCCAAAAAATTATAGAAAATACAATTTAAGTTTACACATGTTTAGTTATAGATTTACCATTTTTTCTTAGTTAGGCTCATATTCATACCAGTTTGCTCAAAGTGGGAGCATCGTACATGGCAAGATCATTCCCATTTTTAGTTTAGATACTTAGATATAGATTATTACAACTTAGTCCAAAATCTATATTCTTAGATATCATATTTTAGGGTATGTGTGCAACACATTGTTATTATATGCTCACTTACACACTGGTTGATTAGATGGAATGACTAACACCATGTCATTATATACATTATATACATCACACACCATGCTCTAGGTTACACAATATATTCGTGACTTAATCCATGTGTAGTGGTTGGAATTCATGAGTGGCCTAGAGATACCTAATATACTTGAGTGGCCATAGAGCTGACATCTCCAATAGATATCTTTAGTTAGACATTTTCAAGTATATCATGTAGTTTTTGTTTTAGATGCATCTACTACACATGAGTAGGTAATGGTGGAGTCATAGGTTACTTGAGTTATTGAGCCACCTACATGAGAGGGTTGGACACACCATCATTACAATCTAAGTTATTCACATGTCATGATCTACCAAGTAGGAGTGAGTAATGATATAGTCAAAATTGGATTGATTTCTTAAGCCACCCACACATGAGGATTGATCAATCCATCAACTCAATCTAAGCTATTCATTGATTGATCACTATATAAATTTACACACATAGGTTCCAATTTAATGCATTGGTTCATGTACCTAGTGAGGTGTATTCATTCCTTTCCTCTCTCTTGTCCCTTTACCTGATTTTACTTATTTACTTAGTTTGTTTTTTATTTTGATATATCTTAATGACTAATATATGCATGTTTCACTTATAAGATACACAGTGTGTTAGAGGTACAATCACTAAGAGGGGGGGTGAATCAGTGAACCCATATATTTCAATTACAATTTTAGTCCTTTCAAACTATTTAAACAATCAACATATCTCAACTTGATCAAGCAAAATTAACAAGAGAGGTCATTCATTCAATACATACACAAGATCAAACACATAAAGCATAGTTCCTATGAGAAACCTTCATGGGTAATAAAACCCACTCTCAAGCCTAAAACACAAATGGACTACTTTCCTATAAGAAATTACAAACAAGAGACTGGTCAACTCCTTTAGACTAGAAAACCTTGATCATATCCTCCTGATCAAACATATTTAGTGAAATAACTGTTTCACAAGGAGAAACTACCCCTAAGGAATAACAAGTCATTTAAACCCTCCTTTAAACACTACTACCTTAGAAATGATGTCTTCAACACCTGATGCTGGATCTCTATTTATCTAACCCTTGCACAAACTTCCTCTCTATCTCAAATATGCCACATATGCATACTCAAACCTCTTCGCATATCCTCAATCTACAAGAGCACTTTTTTGACATAAGAAATATAACCTATAGGTCATACACATGTTCATAAATCTAATCTACTCATCAATTCATAAGCTAGGCACTCTACCTCTCTTTCACTCTACAACTCTCACATCTACCTTGCACAAGTCTCTCTCACAAGTCTTCCACAAGCCTTGAAACCATCTCATTTGGTTCCACTATTTA
The DNA here is from genome assembly GCA_037957365.1 of Torreya grandis. Lineage (NCBI taxonomy): Eukaryota > Viridiplantae > Streptophyta > Pinopsida > Cupressales > Taxaceae > Torreya > Torreya grandis. The sequence continues at coordinate 499,178 of JARHVA010005588.1, read as the reverse complement.
TAGAGTAATAATGAATTAACATCATAATATTTCCTTGTTAGCCATAATAAATGCCTTCACCCTTAAGGCATCTTACATGGGTCACACTTAATCATAACACACTTTCAAATAGGCTTAAGTGACTTTTAGGTCCTATAGAGACCCATTCATCTCTTTGACACTTCTCTGAGTAAATAAAGAATATAGGAATAATTTCCAAAAGCATGGACCCATTTTACATGATCTATTGGTCCTCCTTAAGTAGCAACAACCATTATAGTACCCTTTAGCTTAATCAAAAATAACTCAAACACTTCTCTATACACACAGTCATTATGAATGAAAACATAGTCAACTTAATAACCTTTGATCATATTAGATGTGAATGATCAAACCTTAATAATGCACACATAGCATCCGTATGGAGTCTAAAACACTCCCCAATAGCCAATTCATCATGAGATATTGGAACATCAAAATGAGCTCAAATACCCTTCTCGAGTTACTTGTAGAATACGCATGAACACACAGTCAACTTTAAGTCTCAATATATTTGACTGTACACAATTTTTATCTTCAAATTAATATTTATAAATTTGCCTTGAATTCCTTTATAAATTTTATTTTTACACCATGAGCAAATTTTATCTAGATCAAAAGATATGGCCAAAATATAGAGCGTTGATTTTTTCCCTTTATAAATTTATATATTTAAAAAAAAATGGTCATAGTTAAACTTCAAACACTATACTCACATCTCATGTCCTCTCTACTCAAATTAAACATGCACTATCAATATTGTTATGTCAATCTCAACCTTTAACACATAGTCTGTTAATGCCAAACGTTAAACCTTGAATATGTTGACCTCATCTCGTGTACTCTAGAAACTTTGACTCAATGTGATCTATCAATATTTTATATGTAGCTTGATATTTAATAATGATAGACAACTATGTCTTTGACATCTAAACTTTAATACGCTCTATTGATCTCTATCTATATGATCACCCACTCATCGTTGATCTTTGAAAGAAGCTCAATCTTTATCTCTGCTTAGTGTTAAATATTGAATACTTGGCACTATCTCACTATTTCTTGACATCTTGGAGTAACACGCTTCATCGATGATGTTAAAAATTTACCTTGTGAAAAATTGACTATGGGGACCATTATAATATGTCTGAGTAGCCAACATTGAACCTTAATAACTTCTTATGCACTTAGATGTATTATCTAAAATTTGGACCATATGATTACCTTTCAAAGAGAAATCCAACCATATATCAAATTACTCTTTAAACCTTCATATGATTGAGATATATCACCATTAAAATGCCTTCTCAAAATCTTCTATCACAAAGCCAACTATGCTTAGAACTTATATAGAAGGCTAACTTTGAACATGCATATCTTTTACCATGATCTAGTGATTGACCTAAAATTTAGTGTAAAACAACTAATCTCAAAATTAAAAAAACCCATATGATCATATCGTTCTGAAATTTCCAAGATATGCCATCACCAAACTGCTTACTCATCTCTTTTTTGCCTCATGCAAATTTGGCTAAGTATGGGAAAACAATGTCAAATTGTTTGAGAGCCCAAATCTACACTTACATATCTTTTGTATCACTTAGGTGCATGACCTGAGATTTATCACATAAGAACTATACATAATAATAAAAAAACTTATATGACCATTTCCTCTTAAAACCTTCATGTGTGCAAATGCTGACATCATCAACATGCATACTCAACTTTATTTGAACATAGAAAGCACTATCAAAATGCTTGAGATCCCAACTTTACACCCACGTATTTTTAATTATGCTTAGGTGCATGACCTAATAATTATCACATAGTAACTAGGGAATAATTTTATCACAACCATATGGCCAACTCCCCCTAACCCATCCACAGATGGCAATGGTGATGTTAGCAAACTGCCTACTTAGATTTTCTATAGTTGAACCTAAAATATCTAGTTGAGAATAATGATGATCTGGGTGAATTCTAATTATGCATGAAAACTCTCTAAATCATATAAAACCTATTATATTACTCATTTTACATGCTCAATACTTCATACTCATCCCTAATAATATCTAACATGCCAAAACTGAAGATCAACCAAGCATACTTCAAGCATACTAGGATAAGCACATTTCCCACTTTATCATTGTCACTTAGGCTATCAAGTATCTTCATCTACTCACCTTGACACCACCATGATATCATTGACAACTCTCCAAAATAATGGAGCATGCTTCACATACTCATATCTAGATTCATGGGCTTCACCTTTTAGGTAAGTCTAGGTATGATTCTTTTTCCTTTATCCTAGTTATTTCAATTTGTTGCATTTTTATAATAAATGGGGTGGAATGTAATCACCTAAAAATGACACTTGTTTCCAATATTGCTACTTGAGACCACCTATCCCTAGCTTAACCCTATACCTATCTTAATGGCTATTTTCACACTTATCTATTCTTTGTGTGGACCATAAGCATCCTTAGACATCCCTAAAGTAGTTCTAGACCCTCATTTTTATGTATTATCCCTTTGTGCCTCAAGTTTTTCCACCTAAACACTAGGGCCATAATAGGTAAAATATCACCACATGGCACTAGTGTCCCGATTTTGGCACTATTATCCTTTCCCTCATTTTTCTATAAATAGATATATTTTCAAATATTAGACCACCCAAGGTCAGCCTAGACCTCTTTTAAGACCCATAAAATCACCAAAAAATATACATATACATGAATTTTACCCCTCTAACCACTAGATGTAAATCAAATTCAAACTACACATACAAACTCAAAATAAGTTGTGCATAATTAAGGTTATCAATCCTATTCTACCCAACTTCTGCATACCACCCTCTAGGGTAAGTGCATGAAGTTGGGGGATAATTTTGTGGGCATTACTAGTAATATAATTATATTAATTAATAACATGGTCATGTTATTTACTTAACATGATCATATTATTTAAAGTTAGACTCGATGATTATCTAGCCATAACATGATTGCATTATTATATAATGTGGTCACATTATATTCAAAAATAACACAATTGCATTATTAACATGATCATGTTATTTTCATTTTCAATAAAATTATTGCATTACTTGTGTATAAAAATAAAAATAAAAATCCAAACCTAAATGCAAAATCCTCATTTTACATTCAAGTTTCCTCCCTCTCCCCTAGCTTATGTGATCATGTTTTGCCTGGAATATACTAGAGAGTATGAGGAAGCTATTGAATTTATCCTATGAACCTTTTGATCAATGATTCCACCATATAGAAGAGGCAAGTGATTTAAATCTTCCCTATTTAACCCTATTTTTTCTTAATTTTCATTACTTAACCCTAGTTTTTAATTATAATTTGTTTTGTTAATAGCCCATCCTACTAACCCTCCATAGAACCCTCTAGTTTTTCCTCCTCCTAACCCTCCACAAAACCCTCTTATTCCTCCTATCCCTCCACCTAACCCTCCTATAGTTCCCCAAAGCCCCACTAGTAGTCAAGAGGTTCTAATCAACAACATTATGGGAAATAAACTTGAAATTGAAGAGTTAATTGATAGAATGAGGGATCCCACTTTCACCAACCCCCACTACACCCAGCTAGCTGATTCCCTAGAGACCTTATTAGGTCAAATTGATTCCATAACAAGCTAAATTAATCAATAAACCTCATATAGGGATACTTATTAGGCATATTATGCTGATAAGTTATTAGCCCTTTAGGTCAAGAACAAATAAATTTCAAAATCCTCCATTTGCACCCTATTCATCAACATAGCCACCGATGCCCCATTTCCCATCACTGCTAAACATTTTCCTATCCATCATTATGTACATAACTTAATCATAGCCAATTTTTTGGATCAATGGTGGATGATCTATGACTATTCATCATGTAACAACCATGAGGTCGCATTACATTTTTTTAGGAAACTATACTATGAGTTTGTCTTTAATGAGATTCCCAATTATTTTGATTTTAGTGAGTTTTAGGGTTGAGTAAAAGGATTTGTATAGGATCAACCAGGTGTACATCATGTGCTTAATCAATGTGCATAGATCTGTATCCAAAATCCTTTTGAACCTGAATGCTTTTACATAGTGATGTTATAGATACACCACCTACTTGACCCTAACCCTACCCTTCAAATTCATGTGGAGCTATGTGCATAGGACCCTGTGATGATGATGACATTGATGGTTTAGATGGCTTAGATCATATTCTTATTAGTGATGAGTTTTTGGCATGCACATTTGGCATGTAGACATCAATCACCACATAAATGCAGGTATATTTTATATAAATGTCATGTTAAATTTAATTTAGCCAATAATTAATTTACATAGAAATTGAATATAAAATATATGTCATTTTTATGTCATAGGAGGTGATGATTCTTTCATCGTCATAGTCACAATTTACACCATTTGATTTGTCTTGGTTGTTATCTACATATTTAGATCTAGCTACTAGGCCATCCACTACTACATCTTCTTTTATTAGGACGACACCACTTACCTAAATAGAGGTAAATTGTTTAGTTAATCTTATGTTTTATGTACATTTAATCTATGTATATTTGCCTTATAAGTTTAATTTAAATTTATCTTTCTCTATTTTCATACTTTGTTTTCATGTTTTCTCTCTTTATCCTTGATCTATTGTTTACAATAGTTGTAAGCTATGATAACGGGCCCAGTGGTATTTATATAGCTACTTTTGGCAAATCCCATAAATAATCTCACTCAAAATTAGATAAGGATAGTTCACATGCCATGAGGATACTTATATAAAATGAATCTAACAATTATTTAGGGGTCCTTCTAGGTAACGCTATCTTGAAAATGAAGTTTCTAAGCTCAATATAGTCATATTCTTATTTTGACTTGTGTCACCATTACCATTATACATATATCCCCATGTTACCCTTGAAAATGAGTGATAATAGAAAGGGAATTTAGGGTAAAAGAGAAGAAATATGCATCATTAACAATAGACATAACACAACAAACATATATGTTTTCTCTTTGCATCTAATTTACTTCTCAAGAATTAATACAAAAATAACACAACCAAAAAACTAAAAGTCATGAATGGTATTATGTTGGACCATGTTACCTTGAGAGTAACATCTTACAATTATGTTATAAGGTCACTAATTAAGGATGTAGATGTTGTATTCATATCTTCTACCCATTATGCATATGGTACATTTTCTCTCTCTATTCCCTGCGGTTAATACACTATTTTACAAGAAATCAATTTTACATGTTTCCATGGATAGGACATTATTTATGAAGAAAACATGAAGAACATTTTACCACAAAATATTTGAATCTTCCTTATGAATATACACCCATTTTCATAGTGGAAGTTACTTTGGAAGTGATAATATCCTATTAAATGGTACTCTTGTTCATATAACTCTTTCCCAAAGACTTTCCTAATAATGAAAACTAAAATTTCTATGACCATATTGCATCAAAAACCATAAGGACACAAACTTTCCATGACTATATATGTAGCATTTACTTCGCCATCTTTAATATAGATAAACACAAACAATCCATTTTCTCTCTTTCCCATCTATATTTGTGCACCCAACATTTGTATAATATATATATATATATATATATATATATAATGGTAGGCATGTGCAATAAATATCCCACACTAATCCACTTGCAATGTTGCCTATAGATAATAAACATCCATGGCTTTAGTTGATGGATCGTTCTTTGTCATCATGAATTTTTCCAAAAGTGCTTTGGCATATTTTTATCTATCATACATATAGTATGATAAAATTTCCAAAAATCTACACCTAAATAATAATGTAGGAGGCCTAAATTACTCATGTCAAAATTAGAACATGTATTATTTTCTGATTACTAAAGTGCAGTGGCCACACTACCTGTGATGGCGATATCTCATCAACATAGACAATGAGTATCACTATGTTATCACTGTCACTTTTAACATGTAAATTCATATCATAAATATTTCTTCTGATTCCATGATCTTGGAGGTGCTGATCTATTCTGATGTAATAGGTTTATGGACCATGCATAAGTTCCTGTAATGACTTGACAAATCCACAAACCTAATGGTTGATCTCTAGGACCATGTATCTTTTTGGTTGTACTATGTAAACTTGATACTTTCTTCTATCAAATATTCCTTCTATTACAACCCTAAAAGTATTTTGGGGATCAATTAACTTAAACAACCATCTCTAATAAATAATGAGGAATACTATAATCATCAATGTCATACCCAACACATACATCCTTGTGATTAGGCCAAGTTTTAGCATGAGTGTCAAAACCCACCCACTAGTTGCCTAAATAATTTCTCAAAAATGGGAGATGATTTTCAAGCATGTCCACTCTTTATTCTCATTCTTTGAAAAGTGATAACAAGATAAAATGACCTTGTAAGACCATATAAAAAGGAAGTAGTTACGAGGGTACTACCTAAGTCAAACCCCTATTTTTAGACAAGTAATAAATCAACATCCAATATAATCCAACGTGTAATATAGTATAAATTTAAGATCTTGACCCAAGTATATTTATATTTATCAATGAAAACAAAACTAGTATATTATATATTCCCTTTCACTAATCCTCTAATTTTTGTTTTGGTACAAGGTTGTTGCTCTAAGACTTCAAGAGATGGCTTATCAATTCAAATCTAAATGTATTTTCACATGAATTATTGTCCTCTTATTTCATATAATGTGTTATTGGATTCATGTACTTATATAGATATATATTTTATATACTTACTTCTATTGATCCTTTTGGTTTCAATATATAAGATTTGATACTTTATATAAAAGTAAGTGAGACCTTATTTACATGAATAGTTGATGGCTGGAGTAGACACTCCTCCCTCTCTATGAGCTAAGATAGACATAGGCATTGTTTTTATAATATCATCTGCATATGCACTGATAGAGGTATATATTAGTTCTTGTAATTTTGAATTATAAAAATAGACTTATTTTAATAATTTTAGTATATTTACTTGGGGAAAACATAACTTATGTAAATGTATTGTGTATGCAGGGTTGTCCTATGACATCTAATAGTCCCAGTTAGATGATGAGTAGGGCAACTTCCCATATTTTAAATGCTTGTCCTAATAGTTGAGCCTGTCATAGACTATTTTGAGTGTGAAAAATAGATTGAGTAGGATCGTGAGCTTGCAATAAGTGCATGTTTAAATTATTTTTTTATTTTAGTTTAAATTAATTTTTTAACAATTATTTGAATGTATTTTATGTTAATTTCAAAATAATTCTTATATTTAAACAAGCTCAGCTACAAGCTAGTTATGAGTGTCAGACCCACAGTTAGATCTTGGAGTAATCCAAGGCATTAAAGGGTTCTCCATCTACTAGTAGGGCATCCCAAGGAGAGTCTTCTTCAAGGAAGGCAAAGAGAGGGAGGCTATTTGATGAATAAGATGTCTTATACATGAGATGTACTTTTTTGTATGCCTATATGGCAATTTATGCATTTTTCCCATTGTATATATACATATAACATTTAGCCAACATTAGATACTATGTTGGTATATGTAATTTTTTGTATGCCTATCATGTCAATCTATGTATTATTGACATTGGACACATGTGCCCATATTGTATGCCTATCATGGAAATCTATCTAATTTATATTCAATTTTTATTTTATTGTGTGTTATTATACAGTGTTGTTTTGATCTTCCAAACTATTATCTATCAAATCTCATATTTAATGGTGTACACACAAATGAGGATTAAAAAATTATTCTTTTCAACACTATAAATCTTGGATCTCCCATATTTTTTTAAATTAAATTTTTTATTTCATTCTGTAGTGGAAATGACTAATGACACTCTTATCACTTAAGCTTAATGGCCTTCTTCTCTTTGTACCTACTTATTTTATACTTTGGATACACTTTTTGGTGTCATTATACCTCTTACAAATCTCTCAAATTCATTCTCTAACTAATTTCATACATTCCATTCACAAACATCTTCTCACTCTTTCACTATATTCTCACTAGGTAATCCTCTTAGGTTTCAAGTACCAAAACTTGATATAGGTCTCAAGGATTCAGTCTTATGTCATATAAATTCTTATATTTTCAAATCACACCTTCATTAACCCCTTAAAATCACTCAAACACACTTCAACATTCGATTCCACATATAGGGCTTACAATGGTCTCCTCAGGCTTGTAACCTTTTTTGTGAAAATTCTCTTGGTTTGAGAAATATATCAACTCTTATGGAGATTTAAAACCTTTTCTATCCACCCTATATCTCCTTATAGGTTTTTTTCAAATTTCATGACCTAACTCCACTCCTAGACCACACTTCCTTTATAAACCACCCTTAAATTAGGCCAAATTAACCCTATCTTAAATTCACAGTCACCCAATCCATGTTGTACAGATATGAACCACAAAAAAACAACTTTATTAATTTTCCATACATAGAAACATTTCATAGTATGAATTTTCATTAATTTCTAAGATTTAAAACTCTTTCTATGGGGTTTTTGCTCTTGAAACCCTAGTTAGGCTTCTACACAAGCCAAGGGGATATATAATTCAATATCTTGAGCTATACAAAGTTTAAAAGGACCAAAATTCCACATATATATATTTTTTCACCCCACACACCTTATAAAATAGGTGAAACATCTCATTTATCTTTATTCTCTCCTCTAACCATCAAAACACAAGTTTTTTAGTCTTATTTATGACTATGACAATAGGGTTTATGTATCAATGAGTGTCAAGGACTCTCTTAAGGAATATTCCAATTATCACTACTTTATTTACACCTATCACCAACCATATAAACAATTATACCCATTATCATGCACATTTACTCAAGAAAAGTCTCTCTTCTCTATCTTGATTGTGCACAACAAGGCACTCAATAGGCCTATGATAGCAACATGGAGTATCAGTTCAATTTAAAATATCTCATTCATATTATAAGAGATTAAAAACCTCCTTTTCTGATGGTACCATCTTCCAATTCCATATATTTAATGGCATAACTGACAATATTCATAAGCAACTCTTACTTCCTTTTGCAATGTGACTGTTAACCCAAAACAGGGTATAGATAGGGTTTCTTTATTCTAGAGGATTGTATGTTGAATTTTTACCATTATATTTTATATAAACAATAATTAACCTTACACCTCAATGATATTTCTCAATCTATATATCATTATCTACACCAAAGTCATACTCCCTTCATGAGAAACAACCATTTACTTTCATGTTGGACTGTCATAGGCAAAACAAGGTATATGGGTATATGTCTTACTCATTTCTCTATAGGTCTATATAGGTTCAATACATTTAAAACTAATAGCATGATGACTCATAAATTACCAACCTGGTGGAATCACTTCAAGCACCCTTCCTTGATTGTGACCTATAGTCACTTCTTGGTTACCACCTACAGTCATTCATCCACCTACAACCTTACATAAATGACAACATATTCATGGCCTTAAGGACCTTCAAGGATAACATGAAACTAATTCAATCACATACACTGAATGAAAAATCCATAAGAAGTCACTTTTTAGGTCAATAGGTTAATTACCACCCAAATAGTCAATAGGTTAATAGGTCAAAGTTATCAAAGTCGTCAAAAAATTTTAATTTGTCAAAATTTTCAATGTTGTCAAAGTTTTAAAATTTATTAATAGGAAAATAGGTCAATTACTCATTAAGTTTCTAGGTCTCTAGTTTAAGTTGTCAAAGTTGTCAAAGTTGTCAAACTTTTCAAAGTTCAAGTTGTGGTTATAAAAATTTGGTTCTGATACTTCCTGAGTGAAAACCAAAACCACCAACACATTTATGGGGAATGTTTATGAAAAAATTCTTGGCCTCTTGTTAGGCCCGATCAATAAACCCACCACCCATTTCGACCTCAAGAACACCCTTCCCAATATAAGAAAAATGTAATTTTTTAGTCTAAGTTCAAACACACATAAAACAAAAATTATAAGTCATTTCCATGAATAATCAAATCCCTCCCATACCTATTTAACCCCTTTAATTTTACCCTAGAACACTCAATTGGAAGCTTTGAGAATAATTTGTTATACAAGTTGCAGTGACATGTCCAAAAATACAACTTTTTGATAGTGAACAAGCAACGTTTTGAGCTCCAATTGGAATTTCTACCTCTAGGACCTCTACCTAAAAATTTATCAATTTGATCACATATAAATAGGAAAATTACATGTTATCACACTGCCACAATGTTCAAATCCAACTAAAAGTGCATTTTTTCTACCATTTTAAAGAGCAGAAATACTGACAATAAATATTGTCAAAGTTCAAGTTGTGGTTGTAAAACTCTGGTTATGATTCTTCCTAAGTGAAAAATAATATTTCCAACACATTAGGAGGTGGATGCCCAATCAACAAACCCACCACCCATTCTGGCCTCCCATCAGGCCCAATCGACAAACCCACCACCCTTTTTGGCCTCAAAAACACCCTTCCCAATACAATAAAAATGCATTTTTTAGCCTAAGTTCAAACATGCATAAAATAAAAAAATTTAAGTAATTTCCATAAACTATCAGTTCCTTCCCATACTTATTTAATCCCTCTAATTTCATCCCAAAGAACTCAGGTGGAAGTTGTAGTGATGGATCCAAAAATATAACTTTTTGGTAGTAAACAAGCAACTTCTTAAGCTCCAATTGGTGTTTCTACCTTAGGGACCTCCAATTGTGAATATATCACTTTGATCACATCCATATATCAAATTACATGTTATCACATCACCACAACATTTAGATCCAATTGGAAGTGCATTTTCACTACCATTTTGGAGAGTGGAAACACTTACAATAAATATTTTCAAAGTTCAAGTTGTGGTTGTAAAAATATGATCTGGATGCTTTTTGAGTGAAAACTGACACTGTCAACACATCTTGGGGGTAGATAATATCTAGGATCAGGTTCTTGGCCTCCCATCAGGCCTGATGGACAAACCCACCACCCATTCTGGCCTCAAAAACACCCTTTACAATACAATAAAAATCAATTTTTTAGCCTAAGTTTAAATACCCATAAAATGAAACATCTAAGTTATTTCCTAAGCTTTCATCATGTCCAACCTAAGTTTTTATCACATCCAACTTAAGCTTCTCTTAGTTTTAATAATATATAATTCTTTACTAACAGTGTCAACCACGTGAAGATGGAAGCTCATCTGGCACCACTAACCTATAAAAAAATGTTAGTAAGTAATTAAAATGAAATTTATATGTACTACCTAGAAAATAAAAACCATTTGGTAAAATTTATTACATCTACATTTGAAAATTCAACATACCTCCATATTTCAATCCAACAAACCATTAGGATTTTCTCTAACCTTGATAGTATCAAGAGTAAATTCATGGTCTAACTCTCAAACTTTCCATATTTTCCTGTTTAATGGCCTCCCATGATATTTTTGTAATTGAATATTCATTACACGAATAAAATTTGAATAGTTTAGTATCTTCCTATGCATTTCAAACTCTTCAAATAACCATTGATCTAAATGTTTGATAGGATATCATTGAAACCAAATTCCAGTGACTAACACTGACCCAGTGGGATAGTGAATGTTTTCTCCATCTATAATTGGGGAAGTGAAATTTTTCTTTCTCTCTACACACCAACACAAGTAGTAATAAGTGCCTTCTTCATTATCCTCATCTGTAATAACTACAAAAACATACTCTGTATCACAAAAAATTATTTTTAGTGACAATATGAAGATATATTTAATGAGAATAAATTGTACATAATGAAAAATATTCTACCTAGTTATACTAGCTCATATACATGGTCAAAGCCATCTGATGATGTCATATTTATAGTTTGTAATGTTGTTTGAACCTTGTATGTGTTTATTGAAGTTAGAGGTTTAGAACTCCAATCATCCTCCCACTCTTGTGACTCACACTCATTCCAAACAAAGTCCACGCATGTAGAACATAAACATGTCAAGTGTCTCATATGAATAGTCCAAGAACTTGCATTTGAGCTATAAAATGAGTGGAGCTTACTTGAACCCATAAGATTCATACAATGTTCATACTTTTCCAAGTGTTCTTCCTCCATTAACCAAAAATGTCTATGAATAGTAGAATTTGGTTGAACACCATGACACATGTTCTCATTACACCATTCAACCATAGTTTTTTCATATGTCAAATGAACATCCTCTTCAAATTTCAACTCCTCCCTTGTAATAACTCTTTTTAGACATGCTCAAACACCATCATGATCCCCTTTTCCATGGCTAGCCTCAATGAAACTCCAATTGTGTTCTAAACTAGTGGTAATGTACATCCTGCTCAACTAATAAAACATCTATGCATTTTTGAATTATGATGTGTAATTGTCTAACCAAATGTAATATTGATTGAAAGTAATGTTCCTCTAACTAAATTGTCCATACAAATTTTGAAAACAAACTTTCACATACTTTGAACAATATGATCTATCATTGATGATATATAAATGGAACTCCTGTAATATTTTTTATTATTGCTTTGTACTATTAGGTGCATGCATGAATGCTATATGCATGAATATGGAAAATTGTGATGAGTTGTAATACTTTGGTTGAACTTCCATTTGGGGTTTGAATGTGTAATTTTTATCAAAATCAACTACTAAAAAAATTTAACCAAGTGGGAATGTATCCTTGTTTATCTTGAAATGTTAATTCAACCATATAGCCCTGTGTGTGTGCCTTGCATACTCATAAACAATCTTATCCCTAAATTGACCAAAAATTTGGAAACATGTATCTTTTTAATAACAAGCTCACACCTTTTCGATTCTTTACCATCTTTTACTTAATAAATCACTGATTTATATTTGTTTAAACTAACTAATTCTTGTCCAATTGCACTTGTAATCTCCTCATGGATACATTTTTTTAATTTTAGCAATCCACCACAAATGTTTTAATTTCCATTTAAACATGATTTGTTGTAAAATAATTATCCATCTGGGCTTTTGAAAAATATAGTTGAAATAAATTCCTTGGCTAATTTTGGTAGCAATTCAATGCCACACTCCTGATAAATGTTGTTAGTATGCAAAATACAATGAATATGGTGAAAAACATCATAGTGCATTGAAAATTCAACATGTTGCCTATAACAACAAGTGGTGTATGTGTGATTTATTTTAACATAAAAAGGTTTTTCCATCTCAAAATATCTTTGATAAATAGAAATCTATGGATGTTTTTTCAAAAATTTAGAGTACAATTATGTTTGATTCATATCCAATAAATGTTTTGAATTTGATTTATGGTTACGAGAACCAACGCTTCTTTTCACAACATCTCTTGTATTAGGCAAAACTCTTGTATTGTCTTTCCAAAATTGAGAAAGTAACTCTTTGAGAGTATCGGCTATAGCCTTGTCCTTTCATGAAAGTCTACTAGAGAATGCCTAGAGATCATTGGTATTAGGTTCATTACGTCTTTCACATATTTCAATTATTTTCATTATTATTTTTCTATTTATATTAAGTGTTTGGCTTGTTTTTGAAACCATTCATTTTTTCCCTATTTTGTCACTTACTGCACAAGTTATAAGTATACACCAGGCATAATTACAATCTTTGGTGTGTGATTTTGGGCCTATAGTATGATATGCATCATGTAAATTTTCAAAAATTTCATTATTTTCATCATCTATGTTAGATGTTCTTAGTCCTAATGTGTACATTATAGGTCTCATCTTAATCAACTTTATCGATGAAATAAATAATTGACATCTTTGACTATCATACTCCAAATTATGAAAGAAATTATCCCAAATGTGTTGAGCCAATCTTCTTGAATGGTGATCAAACATTTTGTTATGTATTTGTTCTAAAACATTTTCATTTATTTCAATTAAGTACTTGTCTTTTATACGAATAATTCTTGGAGGTGTTGGTAATGGTGGAATTTGTTAAGAGGGTGTTTCAAAATCATTATTACTTTCATTTTTTAGATGTGGGATGACATTTTCTTCATTTTTTATTTCTTCATTATATGTTTCCATGAAATTTTCTTGATGGTTAATTTCATCATTATTTGTTTCCATCAAATTTTCTTCATTCATGGGGGGTGAAGCATCATACATAAACTCATCATTAACAAAATAAAAAACTTTAAACTTTGAAATTGAACTTCCAACATTAACTAATTCATTATTTTCACTTTCATTATTATTCATTTCATTATGGTCAAGTTAAATATTATTCAATTGATTATGGTCAATTTCATCATTGTTTAATTCACTATCGTCAATTGGCTTGTTATCTATGGCATTTGGTTCATCAGGATTAGAGTTTGGACCTTGTCTACCATGAAGTTTTTGCATTTATAGCTTGTGTCTCTCTCTTAAATATTCTAATCCTTTTGGTGTTTTTTTCTTCAACATATTTCTCTTCCTCTTCGAACATGATCTAGTATCTATTAGAAGGGATAATTGATAACTTTTTAAAGGTGGGGTTAAGTACACAAGTACCACCAATCTCATAAAAGTATGTAGAGAATGTTTGTGGTGATAAAATTATCAATTTGGGTTAAAAATATTCATTGATAAGTGAACTTATTCTAAAATAATACTAATGTGATCACGTTATATAACTTGATCATGTTATTACATAACATGACTGTGTTATGTGTTGTATAAGGTTTTGCCCCATCCAATGCATTAAAAAGCTTATATTGATCATAACATCAATGTGTTATGCAATAATGTGATCATTTTATTGTCATTATAAGCTTTGGGTTTAGTAATTGGCAATAAAAACCAAGTGTTACCTATGATAAGAATAATTTGATCACACTATTAAAAAACATGATCATGTTATACATAATATAGATAAGGGATTAGGGATTAGGGATTAAGGCATTAGTACATAAGGTTTATGGATTAGGGATTAGGGATTACAATTTATGTTTTAGGGATTAGAGATTAAAATTTATATTTTAGGTTTTAGGGATTAGGACATGTATGGTTTATGTTTAAGGGTGTCTATAAGGTTTAATCACTCTATGCCATGTGTGAACCTAATTTCTACTACAAAGGATGTTAATTGGGACTAAATAAATTGGTATATAGGGAAAGTTTTTGTTTTAGGGTATAGTGTTTAGGGCTTAGGTTTAGGGTACATAGGGTCAATCATAAAGATAATTCTTAGTCTAAATGATGTTAATTTGGGCTAAAATGATTGGTTTGATGTTTAAAGATTTTATATTTATGGTTTAGAGTTTAGGGATTAGGAACTTTAAGCATTAAGGCTTAGGGTATAGGTTTGAGGGTATATAAGGTACAATCATGATATTTAATGGGGTAAATTAGAGCTAGCCAACCCCTAAATCACTTTTTATAGTCATGTAATTACGTTTAAGGGGCTTAAAATAGCCCAAATTTACTTTAGATGCACAGCTAAATTGGTAATCCAAAGGTTAAGTTTTAGCCATAGGTTTAAAAAATGACTTTTATGACATCTCATGAAAAAATCAATTATATTATAAGGCATGTATGTTTATATAATGTAGTTGGCATTAGGGTATAGGGATTACAATTTATCTTTTAAGGATTAAGGATTAGGGAATGGGGTTTAGGTTTAAGGACCTGTATATAATTTGTCTAATCACTCTATGCCATGTGAACCTAATTCCTACTACAAAGGATGTTAATTGGGACTAAATCAATTGTTAAATAGGGAAAGCTTATGGTTTACAATTTAGGGTATAGTGTTTAGGGTTTATGGCTTAGATCTTAGGTTTTAATGTATGTATGGTTTAGGGTACACAGGGTCAATCACAAAGATAACTGAGGATAATTTGAATTAGTTGGACCCATTTGTGACTATAAAATGTGTTTTTAGGTTGTCATTATACTCTAGATGTCATCGTGAAAATTGAGTAAATTAGTCAAATGGGGCAATCAATCATGTGATTTAGGCCAAACTAAGTTTTGTGAACCTAATTTTCAGTCTAAATGATGTTAATTTAGGCTAAAATGATTTGTTCAAGGTTTAATGTAACAACCCCTCAATTTATACTTAGAAAATACACTAATTATTTTTATTAAATAATTACTTAACATTCATTCCATAGAATAATATGATATATTAAAATTAAAACATAACTAAGAACAATAGTACTTATACTTCAATTACCGCATATAATATAATTCTTATACAACTTCATAGAAAGCAAATACAATAGGATACAACTATGAATGGTGTGACAATACAACATATGCTAATAAAATATATAAGTACATAATAAAATTACATTACTTTAAGCATATGGCCTAATACAATGATAGATACCAAGCTCTCTAGAGCTCAACTCAAACTGACTCATGTATCATTGATAATCACAAGTGTTATCTCCAGGTAGTACTATAGTAGAGGAGGGAAAGCATCATCTAAGTGTTTTACCATACTAACCATGGACCAAAAATCCCCCTCATAATATCCTATTAGTAAATGGCCCTCCCTTCACAAATAGGTAGATAAAACGGTATAAAAAATCTAGTGAGATGTGTTAGTATCTTATGTTCTGTAAGATTTCTAAAAACATGTAGTGTACCATAAATAAATCCATTCTAGCATGATATCACATAGCATGAAAATAAAACATATGAATGGAAATGTATATAACATTACTTTGGCCAAAGTTTTCAAATAATATACGATCATTTAGATTGGTTAATTCATAACACACCACTTAATCAAATTATCTATTGATGGTACTACCTACATTAGTATAACCCATCTCACTACCTATTAGTATCATCAATATATATGTCATAGTATATAACTCAAAGACTTATACATATATTTCTTAGTAATAATATCACATCACAAGATAAATAAGTAGATAGCAATATATACACATAATCATTTACACATGATTGAGTCTTACATTAAAATCAATCCCAAACTAAAAACAATGACCACTGTCTATACCACCCAAGAAAAACATATAATAAAATATAGACTAATTCAAATAGATCTAAGTAACTACACTTCAAAATAACCCATATTATCTTAGTCTGATGTTTTTAGACATGACTACTAGTTTATCCATAAACAATCATACAAAGCACTCATATAAACATGGAAGCATATGATCATATTCAAGCAAGCATAACTATAACTAATAAGTCATACAATACATATAACTCTATCTCAAAATTTATTTGCACTCATAAATTTATACGCAAATAATTATTATATCCTTCTAAATGTTATTAAACATACTTATCAAAGTAAAAACCAACATGCATATAAAATATGTAAGTGTGGGTCTAGATATAACCAATCTAACACTGAAATCATTAAAATAAAGATTATACCACCTAAGTATACCCTATATTAAATAACACAATAATAATCAAATGAAAATGCAAGCTCAAGGTACACATCATGATTCACTATTTAATTCTAGGTATGTCAAATCATTGCATATAAAATACTCTCACAAAATACAATGCACACAAGTTTTCATCATTTTGTGGTGTTATAGAATTTGACCTGGCTGACATGTTTTCATAATGCTACTAAACTACAGGTAAACTATTTGTTTCCACTAGCAAACATAACTCATCACTAATAACTAGCATAGCCTTGATTAAATGGAATTTAAGTTTACACCTCATATGAACTAAAGGGAAGTATTCAATATGGTTGAAGTCCCCACTTCATTATAACCTATTACCAATCTAATATTTTAGATGTAAGCATAGTATTTAATGCCCTACACCAGCTATATAATTATAAGAATACCAAGCCCATGTATAGATATATTTTTATTTAAACATCCCTAATACTTTAATTATTTCAAAAATACTTAATAACTTATATTTACTAGCAAACAACTATTTTTATATTCTCATACGGATCCCATGACAATCATGATTAGAATACAACTCTCTCAAGTTGCAATACAAAAATCTAAAGCAAAATAAAGTTCCACTAAACATTTGATCTTGCATTAAATGAGATACACAAATTTCTTTTTATTAAAATGACTTCATCATTATAATATTTTAACTCAACATTCAATATTCCCTCTTAGCCAATTTTATAAATAAACTCAGCTTTAATTTAAAAAATTGATACTCTATTTATGAATTCAGTGTTCATCTAACAATACAAAGCAACTTTAAAAATCATTTTAACTTATAATCATATCATTTCAAGATAGATGCTAGGCAGTATATATTTTTTTTAACATACTCAATAATTTTAATAGCAACACTTAATATTTTACATTCCATATATAGTGATTTAACTCTACAAATTTAGATTTAACACTTCTAATTAAAATAAGACTGCCAAATTAGATTCAACACTGCCCTTACAAGTATTTACTCAATGTTTCAAATATTTACACAACCTTCCACTAAAAAAAACTCAATGCTTTAATCTACAGCTCAGCACTTTATAAAATACATTCAATGCTTCATAAAATATACTTAGCTTTTACTAAAATACTGGGTAAGGTGTCAATAGTTACACAATTTTTTAAAAACATAGCATTTAATTAGAATTTTTAGCACCTCGGTGTTTATGATAACACAACTAGACTATCATCAAAATCAAGTGTTGCCAATAATAAATACCATAGTGATTTCAAAAATAAATGCAACACTTCAAATATATATATTAATGATTCAAAACTATGCTAGGCATTTTTATACTCAAGTTAGCATTATTAAGCCTTAGCATTTTATCCATATGAGGTTGTTCATTTTATTAAGGAAATGTAATAGTATGAAGACCTAGCAAGTACATACTGGATGAGATGTAATAGTATAAATGAGGCATAGGTCTATACAAAATTGACTTGGCACTATACTTAGCATTATAATCCCAAAACACAGTCATATCAAATGAAACGTAGCCAAACTAATTATTTCTTCATGTTCCATTTTTGACTGGGCATTTTAATTTACATATGGATTTTTAATTAATATAAGGCATTTCAATAAAATTAAGGCTAGGCATATTATTTAATGATTGACATTTATAAAGCTATCATAGCATTTTAGTTAAAGGACTGAGCTTTCTTTATATGCCTACTAAGTGTTTCAATAAATTACTCAGTACTTATATTTCCAGTAAAACTCAGCCACTACATATATCTATAAAACTTAGCCATTATCTATTTCTTTATCTTAGCCATTAAATTCTTTAACACTGACATTTAGTTAATGATTATGCAATTTAACCAATTTGACTCAACATATCATCAAAAATACACAAAAAAGTATTTAATAGACCCAATCTCTGTAGGATTTGAATGCAAGATGTGATGTCACCATGTTTTTTTTAGCCAAACTTTTCCTCTTCAAAAACCTCTGCTTCCTCTCACTCCCTCTCTCCCTTTCTCCGTGTGTTCTCCCTAAATCACTTCCATTCATGTTGCATCATTATATTCTCTTTCTTTTTTTTCCTTGTTTTATCCCCCCTTTCATACAGCCTCAATCCCTTTTTATATTCTTCTCTTCTTTTTTTATTTATTTATTTATTTTTCATGCATAAATCATTGTACTCTCATCTTTTAGTTGCTTTTCTTTTATTCCCCTTTCTTCTTATCAATTTTCCTTTTTATTAATAATCTTTATTTTTAAATTTCACATGCAAGTCACTTTTTTTTATTTTCATGCATAATTTCACACAAGAATCGCTGCTCTATTCCACTATTTTTCTCATTTTTTAATCTCAATTCTTTATTTTTTTTGAAATCTTGCATGTTAATATTTTAGAGATTCTTTTCATTTTCAATAACATGTTGCCCACTTATCTTTAAGTTTCATTTATTTAATCATGCATTAATCTCTTTTCTTCAGAGTTTCAAGTTTAGCTTTTATTTATTTAAATTTTGTATGATAAAATTTTGTGTTTAAAGCTTAGTTTGGTACTAGGTTAATCCCACAAAAGTCTTTTTATCTTAAATGATAAATTTTAAACCTTCTCAAAGAAATCCATGCATTTTAAAATTATTTAAATTTTCTTAATTTAAATATTATTGATAATTATTTTTTTAAACATAAATCTAATTAATTATAAATTCACTTATAATAAAATAACTTTATAATTAATTACCATTTGATTTATAACCAAAATAATTCAAATATTTTAAGTATTTTACATATTTATTAAAAATTATTATACAAAAGGATATCAAATCAACACATTAACATTTTTTGAATTTCATTCAGATCTATAATTATGTTAGGCAATTAGATTCATGTCAGTATTAACTCAATGATCATATAAAAACACTATATGTGTAAATCAATGTACTATAATCACACATGAAATCACACAACCAACTTACCATAAACATCAACTAAAACACATCTATAGAAGAATATATAAACACCCAAAACAAACTAACCATCTAGATCAAATAGAGAGTTAAACAAGTTATTATGTTATGATGTGTGTGTTGGGTTACTATCAATTTCTATTGATATTTTCTCCAATCGCTCCATCTAGCCAACCCTCTCTGATGATACTCTCCCTCATCAAGCTTTGAGGGTAGGACCTATCCTACATCCACCTTGCAACAAGTAGGTAGTTAGTCTAAGTCATCATAAACCAATGATGTAAAGTTAATAATTATACATCCTTAATGTACAGAAATATCAAAATATAATTATTATGTAATGTTTACTAATCAAAAATATTACTATCCCATACTAGTATATGTCAAAATTCTCAAATCAAAGCAATGGTAATCATATATTAATCAATAGATTAAAGGATATTAATTATAGGGTGAAATTAGGATGTGACATCCTCCCCCCTAAAATTGGTCATCACCCTGATGACTCTTATTCAAGTAAAAGTTCTGATTAACAAATAGAATCTAATAGCATAAAAATATACTATCAATTATCATATCATGTAATTAAATGCAAAATTTAGTTGAAGAACTTATACTAGTCTCCCTAATTATCACTATTTTTTAGTGAATTGATCTCACAAGAATATACTCTATGACATTTCCCTATTCTACAAATAAGTTTCATGAAAGTCACTTTATATTGATTGGTTCTATCATGACCACCCCAAGGTTTAGAACTATAATAAAGTCTAAATAAATAACTAGTAAAAGTTTCACTACTAGCTCAACAACATATGAGTTCATCATAAAAGTCAAAAAAATGGTCATACAATTGAATTCGATAAGTTTTGCCTTTCAAGTTCTAGATTCAACAAATCCATCTATTATATCCTACTTAGTATCAACTGAGTTAATGTGAGGCTAAGTATGATACCATCCTATTTCTTATAACTCATGTTCTTATTTCATCAATCATCCCTTAGGTCTCCATGACTAGATAATCTTCAAAAGGTGCACAAGGTTCACAAATCTACTCTAATAGATCATAGAAAGCAATGTTATGCGCTAAAATATTCCATATCCACTAACATACACACAAGTGAAATCATACTATCATCCCTAGATTGAATTAAGTCACTCTTAATCAATCAAAACTAGTATCATATCCTACAACTTACCCTGTAGTGTTATATTTGTAGTAAGAGAAATAATATCATAGCATACAAAGGCCAAAGATAATACCATCCTTAAAATCCTACAAGTGAGAGAATGTCTCCTTACTTATATAATAATTAAAAAATTTATATCAACCCTTAGGCTTACCAAGATGTTCTATACATCTTATACCTTACTTGTTCTTGGCAAAAAGGTACACATATTACTCTTCAAAATAATATCAATCTAACAAAGGTATTTAATAACATAATATTTATAATAAGCTATAGTATAAATTCATTATTATCCGTTCCTCATGATCAATTCAATAAATTAGATAAAATGATGATTCTTAAAATCCACAATTAGAAGGTAAAGAACTAGCACCTCATAAATCAAAATTTCATACATACCCTCACATGGTGGAAGGAATATTGTAATCCAAGTTGCCAAATCACTATCACTTGCCATATTTCAAGTGTAGTATCATAAATTACTTCTACAACTGAGAATAAATATGAACCATAAGGATGCATCAATAATAAAGATAAACACTATCCCACAAACTTAAGGAAATAAGATCAATAAATAATTCATAAATAAGTTTTCTACCAAAGGAAACTCTATATTAACATCCTAAAAATATGAATATTTTTGATAGCTTAAAATGATGTAA
Organism: Torreya grandis; assembly: GCA_037957365.1. Lineage (NCBI taxonomy): Eukaryota > Viridiplantae > Streptophyta > Pinopsida > Cupressales > Taxaceae > Torreya > Torreya grandis. Next base: position 476,893 of record JARHVA010005588.1, on the reverse strand, counting down.
GAAGAGAGTGAAAACATAACAACTTACCTCTAAGCCTACTAAGAGAGATGACCCCTCTTCATAAGTCTATACAAGGATACTAATCCACATAACAAACTCCTAACATAAAGGAATACAAAATCAAGGCATCTACACTCAACTACAAGAAAATTTCACTCTTAAGATATGTGTAAGTGAGACACAAAAATAATTCATAGATACTTAATTGAGAAGCACTCCATGCTTTTAAAATGCTCACTAAATACAAAACATAAATGGTGAAGGTGATTCAAGAAAGACAAAATCACACTCATGGTGTTCGATCTAAAAGATCAAGAATATGGTAGGAAACTCTTATTCACAATTCAAGAACTAATTTATGCACTCTCCTACCTAACACCATACACAACCATCACCAATGAGACACTCGATAAACTAACCCTTTAGAAACTCTTAAGGGGCTACAAATGCTCTAAGGTATACACTCAATGTACCATACATACATTCTCAATTCTCCCTTCTGATAAGCAGGAGGGTATGAAAATGCTAATGGACTCATTAAGCCCTAAAGTTTGAGCCATAGCTCTGATACCAAATATAACAACCCCTTAATTTGTACTTAGAAAATGCAATAAATTTTTTATTAAACAATTACTTAACATTCATTTCATAGAATAATATGATATAGTACAGCTAAAACATAACTAAGAACAATAATACTTATACTTCAAATACCAAATATAATATGATTCTTATACAACTTCACAAAAAAAATGCAATAGGATACAACTATGAATTATTTGACAATACAACATCTGCTAATCAAAATACAATTACATTACTTTAAACATACAGCCTAATATAATGACAGATACCAAGCTCTCTAGAGCTTGAGTCAAACGGACTCATGTATCATTAATAATCACAAATGTTGTCTCTAGGTAGTACTACAGCGAAAGAGGGAGAGCATTATTCAAGTGCTTTACCATACCAACCATATACCAAAGATCCCCCACATAATCTCCTATCAATAAATTACCATCTCCTTCATGGATAGGTAGATATAACGATGTAAGAAATCCATTGAGACATGCTAATACCCCATGTGTTGTAAGATTTTTAAAAACATGCAGTGTACCATAAAGAAATCCATTTTAACATGATATTGCACATCATAAAAATAAAACATATGAATTTTAATGTATATAACATTATTTTAGCCAAAATTTTCAAATAATATATGATCATTTAGATTAGTCAATTCATAACACATTACTTGATCAGATTATCTATTGATGGTACCACCTAGGTTAGTGGAACCCATCTCACTACCTATTAGTATCATCAATATATATGTCATAGTATATAAATTAAAGACTCATACATATATTCTTCTAGTAATAATATCACATCACAAGCTAAACAAGGAGAAAGTAATATATATAAATAATCATCTACACATGATTGAGTCTTACATTAAAATTATTCCCGAACTAAAAATAATGACCACTATTTATACCACCTGAGTAAAATACATAATAAACTATAGACTACTTCAAATACATCCAAGTAACTACACCTCAATACAACCCATATTATCTTAGTATGGTGTTCTTAGACATGACGACTAGTTTATCCATAACCAATCATACAAAGTAGTCGTATAAACATGGAAGCATATGCTCATATTCAAGCAAGAATAACTATAATAAACAAGTCACAAAATGCATATAACTCTATCTCAACATTAAATTGCACTCATAAGTTTGTATGCACATAATTTTTATATCCTTCTAACTGTTATTAACTATATTTATCAAAGTAACAACCAATCTACATATAAAATACATAAGTGTGGGTCTAGATATAGCCAATCTAACACTAGGATCATTAAACCAACAAATCAAGATTATATCATTTGGGTACACCCTAGATTAAATTACATAATAAAAATCAAATGAAAACACAATCTCAAGGTACACATCATGATGCATTATTTAATTCTAGGTATGTCAAATCATTGCATATAAAATACTCTCACAAAATACAATGCACACAAGTTTTCATCATTTCGTAGTGCTATAAAATTTGACCTAACTGACATGTTTTCATAACACTATTGAACTATAGGTAAACTATTTGTTTCCACTAGGAAACATAATGCCTCACTAATAATTATCATAGCCTTAATTAAAAGGAATTAAAGTTTACACCTCGTATGAACTAAAGGGCAGTATTCAATATGGTTGAAGTTCTCACTTCATTGTAACATATTACCAATCTAATATTTTAGATGTGAGCATAATATTTAATCCCCTACACCATTTATATAATCATAAGAATACCGATCCCATGTATAGATATATTTTTATTTAAATATCCCTAATACTTCAATTGTTTCAAAAATACTTAACAAATACCTAATAACTTATATTTACTAACAAACAATTATTTTTATATTCTCATATGGATCCCATGACAATCATTATCAAAATATAACTCTTTCAAGTTGTAATATGAAAATCTAAAGCAAAATAAAGTTCCACCGAACATTTGATCTTGTATTAAAAGAGATACACAAATTTCCTTTTATTAAATAGACTTCATTGCTATAATATTTTAACTCAACATTTAATATTCCCTCTCAACCAATTTTATAAATAAAATCATCTTTAATTTAAAAACTCAATGCTCTATTTATAAACTCAGTGTTCATGTGACAATACATAGTGACTTTTAAAAGTATTTTAATTTATAATCATATCATTTTAAGATAGACATTGGGCACTATATATTTTAACATACTCAATAATTTTAATAGAAACACTTAATATTTTCCATTCCATATATAGTGATTTAACTCTGCCAATTTAGATTCAACGTTGTTAATTGAAATAAGACTGCCAATTTAGATTCAACACTACCCTTACAACTATTTACTCAGCGTTTCAAATATTTACACAGCCTTCCACTTAAAAAAAAATTGACGCTTTATATCTATATCTTAGTGCTTTATAAAATACATTCAATGCTTCTTAAAATATACTTAGCTTTTACTAAAATACTAGGTGAGGTGTTAATAGTTACAGAGTATTTTAAAAACATAACATTTAATTAGAATTTCTAGAGTGTTAATGTTTATGATAACACAACCAGAATATCCCCAAAATTAGGGTGCTACCAATAATAAATACCACAGTAATTTCAAAAAAATAAACATAGCACTTCAAATATATATTAGCATTCAAAACTATGCTAGGCATTTTTATACTCAGCTTAGCATTATTAAGCCTTAGCATTTTATCTATATGAGGCTATCCATTTTATTTTAAAAACATAGCAGTATGAAGATTTAATAGGTATATAACAGATGAGATGCAACAGTATAAATGAGGTGTAGGTCTATACAAAATTGACTTAGTGCTATACTCAACATTTTAATCCCAAAACACAGTCATATTAAATGAAACACAGCCACACCAATTATGTCTTCATGTTCCATTTTTGACTCTACATTTCAATTTACATAAGAATTGTTAATCAATATAAGTCATTTCAATAAAATTAAGATTGAGCATATTATTTAATGATTGGCATTTCTAAAGGTATCATAGCATTTTAGTTAAAGGACTGGGATTTATTTATATGCCTACTAAGTGTTTCAATAAATTACTTAGTAATTATATATTCTAAAACTTGTCATATATATATAACTTAAGCATTATCTATTTCTTTATCACAATAATTAAATTCCTTAACATTGTCATTTAGTTAATGATTCTACAATTTAACTTAGCATATTATCAAAAATACACAAAAAAGTATTAGTAGACCCAACCTCTGGAGGATTTGAATGCAAGATATGACATCACCATGTTTGTTTTTTCCAAAAATTTTCTCTTCAAAAACTTATGCTTTCTCTCACCACTTGTCTCCCTTTCTTCCTGTGTTTTCCCTAAATCACTTCCCTCCATGTTGTATCATTGTATTCTCTTTCTTTTTTTTTCCTTGTTGTATCCCCCTTTCATATGGCCTCAATCATGTTTTATGTTCTTCTCTTCTTTTTTTATTTATTTATTTTTTTCTCATGTAGAAATCGCTGCACTCTCATCTTTTAGTTGCTTTTCTTTTATTACCCTTTCTTCTTATCAATTTCTCTTTTTATTAATAATCTTTATTTTTATCTTTCACATGCAAGTCACTTTATTTTATATTTTCAAGCATAATTCCATGCAAGGATCATTGCTCTATCTCACTATTTTTCTCATTTTTTAAATCTCCATTATTTTTTTTAAAACTGTACATGTTAATATTTTAGAGATTCTTTTCATTTTCAATAACATGTTGTCCAGTTATCTTTAAGTTTAATCTATTTAATCATACATTAATCTATTTTCTTTAGAGTTTCAAATTTAGCTTTTATTTATTTAAATTTTGCATGATAAAATTTTGTGTTTAAAGCTTAGTTTGGTTCTAGATTGATCCCCCTTAAGTCTATTTATCTTAAATGATAGTTTTTAAACCTTCTCAAGGAAATCCATGAATTTTAGGATTATTAAAAAAAATTGATTTAAATATTATTGATAACTATTTTTTAAAACATATATCTAATTAATTATAAATTTACTTATAACAAAATAACTTTATAATTAAGTACCATTTGAGTTATAACTAAAATAATTCAAATATTTTAAGTATCTTACATATTTATTAAAAATTCTTATATGAAAAGACATCAAATCAACACTAATATTTTATGAATTTCATTTAAATCTATAATTGTGTTAGGCAACCAGATTCATGCCAGTATTAACTCCATGATCATATAACAATGCTATATGTGTAAATTAATGTACTATAATGACACATGAAATCACACAACTAGATTACCATAAACATCAACTAAAACACATTTATAGTAGAATATATAAACACTCAAAACAAACTAACCATCTAGATCAAATAAACAGTTAAACAAGTTATTATGTTATAATGTGTGTGTTGGATTACTAGCGATTCTTATTGATATTCCCCAATCACTCCATCTATTTGACCCTCTCCAATGATGTTCTCTATCATCAAGCTCGAAGGGTATGACCTATCCTACATCCACCTCAAAACAAGTAGGTACTTAGTCTAAGTCATCATAAACTAATGATGCAAAGTTAATAATTATACCTCCTCAATTTATAGAAATATCAAAATATAACTATTACGTAATTTATATTAATCAACAATACTACTGTCCCATACCACTATATGTCAAAATGCTCAAATCCAATTAATGATAATCAGATATTAATCAATAGATTAAAAGATATTAATTACAGAGTGAAATCAAGATGTGACATTTAAAGAGTTTATATGTGTGGTTTAGAGTTTAGGGATTAGGTACTTTAAGGATTAGGGCTTAGGGTATAGGTTTTAGGGCATAAAGGTACAATCATGTAGGCAATTGAGGCTAATTTAGGATCCTTGAACCTATATTTATGAGTAAATAATGTGAATTTGGGATCAATTATACCCCTCATCATACCGATTGAGCCTACAAATTCAATTATGATAATGAGTGATACAATTTTAACCAAGTTCATCCTTGTGAACCTAAATCTTACTATATATATATATATATATATATATAAACTATTAATTAGGGCTAAATTTATTGTTTTAGGGTTTAGAGTCAATAATTTAAAGGGTTTGGGATTTAGGGCTTATGGCTTAGGGTTTAATCTAAATGGTATAGGGTTTAGGGTTAAAGTTAAATGGTTTAGAGTTTAGGGCTTATCATATATAGGGTCTAATCATGATAAGGTAATTGAAGAACATTTGAGCTACTTGTTGACCTATTTATGACTTTATTACCTTCATGTTTGCATTTCTAATCAAAGTAGGGTCATTTATGCCATGTGCATGTTGCATACATGTTATACAATTGATTGAGCCATAATTTTGGTTTAGGGGCTCAATTTTGCCTAGATTACATAAGGAATTACACAAATTGACTAATTGGATCAATTCATGATAGAATATTGATATTTTTACTTTGCACCAACTCATATATTGTTATTAAAGGGGTTAAAATTGGCCTCAATTCCTCCTCGATTAAAAGAATCAACCATCTCCTTTTATTTGGTTAATTAGGTTAAAGGGGCTTGAAATAGCCCCAATTTACTTCAAATGCATAGTTAAATTGGTACTCTGAAGGCTAAGTTTTAGTCATAGGTTTAAAAAGTGCATTTTATGACATCTTATGATAAAATCAATTATATCATAAGGCATGTAGGTTTGTGGCATGTAGTGGGCATTAGGGCATAGAGATTTTAATTTATGTTTTAGGGATTAGGGATTAGGGCATAAGGTTTAGGTTTAAGGACCTGTATATTAATGTCTAATCACTTTATGCCATGTTTAAACATGATTCCTACTACAAAGGATGTTAATTAGGACTAAATTGAAATTGGTAAATTTGGGCTTAATTCTTAGTCTAAATGATGTTTTAGGTGTGATTTAGGCTAAACTAAGCCCTTTGAACTTAATTCCTAGTCTAAATGATGTTAATTTAGGCTAAAATGATTGGTTTAAGGTTTAAAGAGTTTATATTTATGGTTTAGAGTTTAAGGATTAGGAAATTTAGGGATTAGATTATAGGTTTTAGGGTATATAAGGTACAATAATGATGGTGATTGGGGTAAATTTGAGCTCCTTAAACTTAGATCTATGAGTAAATGAAGTGAATTTGGGATTAATTGTCCCCCACATCATCACAGATTGAGCCTACAAAGTCAATTGTGGTAATGAGTGATGCAATTTTAACTAAGTTTATCTCTATAAACCTAATTATTACTATATATAAAGGATGTTTATTGGGGTTAAATTGATCCTAGGGGCCTATTGAGCCTCAGTGTAAGTAATTTTATCCATATGATATCAATTGAGGATCTAAGTGCTCACCATATTAATAAAATAAGTATTTTTTCAATTTGATATGCAATTCAATCCAAAGGAGCTGTGTGCAAGGAATTACATTCATATATAATGGAAATTTGGGATTACTTGGCCCTTATTGCATACCATATCAAACCAATAAAGTATTTGGTTCTAGATGATACGTAATTGGGGCTAATCGAGGCTTGGCTAAGGAATTGTGTCAACATGATTTTAATTAGGGCCCTAATTGCACACCTTATTCAAATAATTGAGTGTTTGATTCAATATAATATGAATTTAGGACCAATTAAACCCTCTATAAGGAATTACATCCCTTTAATAATAATTTGGATTTTTATTATGCTCCAAATTCAATTAAAAGAATATTTGGTTTAATATGATATGAAATTTAGTCCAAACAAGCCTTGTGTAAGAAATTTCATCCTTCTACTATCAACAAGGGACTCTTTTGGTCCAAAATACAAAACATATTGAATCAACCATGTATTTAGTTTAATTTAATATGCAATTATGGCCAACCAAGGCTTATGAAATTAACTGAATACATCTAATGTCAATTATAACTTTGTTGGCCTTGATCGTAAACTATATCTAGCTAATCATGTATTTGGTTTTATCTTATACATAATTGTGGCCAACTGAGCCCCATGAAATTAATTTTGTCCATATAATTTTGGTTGGGTTCCAAGATCCCCGATTGCACACCATATTGAACTAATTGAGTATTTAGGTTCAATATGATATGTTATTTGGCCCACTCAATACCCAAGTAAGTAATTACATCCATCTAATATCATTTGGAGATCTAATTACACCATGTTAAATCAATTGATATTTGTTTCAATACTATACACAATTGGGGACAACCAATTCTTATATGATTAACTTCTTCCACCTAGATTATCAAGCAAGGCATTTTTCACCCCATGTAAGGAATTATGTCCATTGTGAATATTTTCCCTAATTTCACATCATATTTAACCAATCGAGTATTTTATTTAGTATAATCTATAATTAATATTAATTTGTCCCCGTGCAAGGAATTCCTTTAATATAATGTCAATTCAGGATTTGAGCACACCATATTAAACTAATTCAATATTTATTTCAATCTAATACACAATCAAGGTTAAATGAGCACTAAGAAAAGAATTATATCCAAATAATGTCAATTGGGTCTTTAATTTCACACTATATTATAAAAAACCAAGTATTTATTTTAGTTTGATATGTAGTTAAGGCCAACCAAGCACCATCCAAGGAAATATGTCCATCTAATGTCAATTTTGGGTCTATTGGCCTGATTACACACCATATTAGGATAAAAGGAATAATAAATTGATTCATAGGTTAATACATCTCCAATTATCATTCAATGTTATCAATTCTTGACAAGAACATTGGTCCCAAACAAAAAATTTAATCAACCAATATTTGATCTTAAGACTATTAGGCCTAATGGCTCCTATTTGGGTTTTAGGATATTGAGAATATATAACAAAATCATGTTATTAACATGATTATGTTATTAAGTAACATGATCACATTAATTACACATTTAATAACATGATCATGTTATTAACTCAATTATGGTATTTGAATTTGAATTCAATTATCGTAGCTTTGGGCTCGAGAATGGCTTAGATTCCTAAGTCAAAGGCTTGGACTATCAATGTACAATCGAGTTTTTAAAGGTATGAAAATAAAAAACAAATTTAAACTTTGATTACCAAATTTACTAATAATTTCAATGTGAAAATTCAAAAAATAATACCGTCACAATGAGCACACTCTCCTCTTTCTAAAAATATGTTTTTAATAATTTTTAGAGTATTTAAGGTTTCAAACTATCTTGATTTTTAACTATGCCTTTTTAGGCCACTAAATATCGCAAACATACATACATATACATTTTCATGTAATTTATCTTTCGTTGATCCAAGTGAAAAATAATTTATATGGTAACTAACTAGGCCTAATTCTACACACATTTTTTTAAAAAAAAATTAGGTAGTTAAGCGTGTTATACGAATGGCTATCCATTTTTTTGTCAATTTTTAGGATCTATTTACTTGTGAAATTCATAAAAAAAATTATTCATTAAAAAAATATATAAAAATATAGGTGACCTACTATAATATCTTATCTAAATTTTCTCCAAAGGGTTTCAAATAATATTAAACACTGTTGAAAAAATGGTGCGTAGCATGTCCATCTATCTACTATGTTTTCTGGAAAAAATAAGAGCTCCTCTTAAATTTTTAGATGTTTGTCCTAGTTACACTTAACCATTTTTTTTTTTAAATAATGTTTTAGAAACTAAACTTTAAATTCCACATTTCATGTTCTTACACCATCTTCAAATTTGGAGTGTAGATATCTCAAATTATCTACAGAAGTTCAGATTTTTGAAATTTCAAAAAAAATCATGTCCACAGGTAGGCCACTTTTTATTGCCCAACTTTGTGTACTTACCCTCTAAATCATTCATATGATCAGATTACTTATATTTTCAATCTCAAATGCACTAAAATCATACTAGTTTCACTTGCACTTTCGCCAGCACTTGGGTGGGGAGAACTACATCGAGCTTAATCCATCTTTAGAATATTGGTATGTAGGCAACTCTCATCACAATAGGGTGTTGAGGATGTTTAACCTATCCCACTAACAACACATTTTACTAATAGTATCAAATGGATGCCTTAACAACATGGAGGATTAGGTTTTTCTCATAGAATCTATCAAAATCGGTCATCTACAGGGTTCAAAAACTCATGTATGTAGGAGCAAGATTGACAGACCTAGACACAGGTGCACCCAAAAGCTTGAAATAGTATTATACAAAGGAAACTACCACCAAAATGGGGACACTAGCATCACATTGTACTAATATCTAATTAAGGCACTACTATTTAGAAGGGGTTCTAACACTCGGATCATGTTTGTGACACCCAAATGAACCTTTGCCTCAATTTTTAGCCTTTAGATCATATGTCTCAGTTATTTTATAGCTAAGTTTTCATTTACATTATTTATTTTTATTTTAAAGAAGGTCAAAATTAGTTAATTATATAATATATTAGTGGTTATATTTATTGCATATTTATACCCATATTTACTATACTCAGCTATTTAACAACATAGGATTTACATTCACCAAGTCCTAAAAGGTTAAAACATAATGCTAATTTAAAATTTAACATTTCATACATGGAGTTGGAAAGAGTATGTCCTCCATTCTATGTGTCTGATTTGGAGTTAGAGTGGTGGTTTTAAATGTAAGAGCCAATCATTGAGTCAATAAAATCTCTACTTTAAGAAACACCAATTCAAAAACCAAAAATTAGAAAGTAACAAAACTTGAAAAAGTGGTCGAGAATAATGTGGCAATTGAAATTTAGGAGGATTTTGAGTTCCTTCAAGTTCAAGATCAATGGATTCATAGATAACTATAAAAATTCAAGAAATAAATAAAATAATAGAAAAATTAAATTTTCATACTGTATCATTTATCATTGAAATTTGAAAGTAGGAAAACTTGCAATCAAAGATGATTCTGAAGAAGGCCTCAAACATTTGGAAATTTGAAATGAATCAAATGATGATTCTACAAACTTATAATCTCCAGAGCCTTCAAGTGCAGGATGTCTTTTTGACATAGTTTGTCCTCATGTGTTGAATGCATGAGTCTTAATTGTAACAATCAAATAAATATTACAAATTAAATTTGTAAGAACTTACAAAGTAAAGCATTCAAGTAATTCATTTGAATCTTAAACTAACCTCTTGCTCATCAATAGACAAATAATTTGTTCTCATTTTTAAATAAAGCATAGTTGGAATTGATGTTTTCTTTAGGTCATACAAGGCCTCATAATACAAGACCAAATAAAATTAGAACAAGAAATTGTAGAACTCTGATTTAAATAAGCATAATTTAACTCTAATCTCATCCTACTAGATACAAATATACATCAATCAAATTTTAATCCCACAAGAGTACAAAGGTTGTAGACAACAACCCAAATGGGAATGTCTTATGGTCTTCCCTGTAAGACTATTCTTGCTTAGAAAAATTGAGCAATGGTTTTTAGAAATGGGTCTAATATTTTTTCAACTTGGAGCCCCCTTTTAATCCGACTATCTACAATGAAAGTGAAAAACATGCAATTAGTGAAATGTGATGATAAATTACAAAACATTGAATTTTAAATTTGAATGAAAATGTTATAAATACTACTTGGACTGATCTACAAATTATAGGTAGACTCCAAATATTTTTTGTCATCATCAATTAACATTAATTTTATAGTGATAGGTTGGCATTGTAATATGGAAGCCCTATCAAATTATGGATATCTGAAGGTGAGGCGCCAAAGGAAATTAATTTTGAGTTGACACTGACATTAAACCTTGCCTCACTATTGTCAAAGAAAAACATAAGAGATTTTAAGAAGATTATGTTTATTTCATACTATGGAATGTAAATGAGGCCTCTGAAATTATACTTGAGAATCAAATCATCATATGTATCTGGTTGTTGTAGTAGTTACAAAATATCAAGACAGAATAAATTCTTGAAAACATATTTTTGTGAGGAATCCATATCATAGTTATAGCCTATCGATGTTGTAGTTATTATATTATGGAAAACATGAGAAACATTAATGAGAAAATGATTATGCAAGAGAATAAAAATGAGGGTAAGTGGGATATTTATAAGTGGTGCCAAATGCCACTATTTGTCAGCTAAGGTATCCAATTGCATATATAACCAAATGACTTTTAAACTAAACAGTTGCATTATATAATCAGTCAATCCAATTAATGATTGGTTGCACTATGTAACTGATCAAAAATTACTACCATATGATCATGCTTTGAAACCAATCAATTTTAGTCACCAGATGGCTAAAATATGAAACTGACTAGTCATTTTTATTAATCCATTTTATAATGAAACCAAATAAAAACCATTGTCAGTCAGTTTTATTATGTTGCCTTCCAATAGCTTGTACTGGTCAATTTCATAATCTAACTAGATGACATCCATTACCAACTAGATACATAATGCAACTAGCCAATAATGGTTTCCATTTGGTTGTACTATGCAACCATTTGGTTGTATAAAAAATAAAAAACATGTTTTTCATGTCCATTTCACCTCTCCTACCATTAGATTTTTCAACACACCTAAAAATTTGACATTCCTACAAAATAGTTATCTATAGATTCACCAATGAAATATAATGAGATTTATGATAAGGGATTTTAAAACTTACCCTAGTCCCAATTGATGCGTGTGGGATATTGACTTGTAAGATGGGAGGAAGAATTTAGGGTGTTGATGAAATAAGAGGTGGTAGCATGGTCCTCATAGGGGAAAAGATCTTGTTTTAATTATGAATGAAATTTTATTAAAAATGAAAAAATTATCACTAACATATTTACATCGATTTACAAATGTTTTGGAATTGATGTCATGGGTTTTATTATTTACTCTGAAATGGATGGGTTCTATAATTCCTTACTTATGGATTATGTTGTCTACAAGTACCTCTATCACTTGGGGCATATTTATGGGGTAATGGGGGCTTTAGTATGTGATAATAGGTTGGGTGTTTGTCTAATGGGTGGTATGTTGTATTGGTTGGATGAATATTATTCAAATATAGGTTATTTATCAAATATGGACTGTTGGTCAAAGACCAGCTCTTGGTCGAAGATAGGCTCTTGGTCAAACATCTGTTATTTTTCAAAGATAGGCTTTTCATCAAAGATAAAGTTTTCAATGAGGGATTCATAAAATATGGGTGGATAGTGGAAGGTAAGTTCATAAAAAAATGGATTTATGACATGGTGGTCAAAGATGGGTTAATTGAACATGGATTGGTTGAAAATGGGTGTATCAAAGGGAGGATCATCAAACATTAGTGGAAGGTTATGACCTTGAATTGGAGGTAGAATAACTTGATTATGCTTAGGAAATACATTATGGCATACTCCAAAGCTATTATTTTAATACATGGATATACTTGGATCTAATTTAATGTCCCCTTTGTCAATCTTATCTTAAATGTAATATTTGAATCTCATGCATCTTGGAATTGAGTAGCCTCCAATTTTATAATACACAAAATTTATTTTATCTATATTATTTGGGTTTTGGAACTTTCTCATCAAAAGGTTTTGTGTGAGGAAACTTGGTTATATTTATGGAAACCAATGTTATAAATACAACATAGAATGGTTCTCCCAAAGGAGTGTAAGTTCATTTTGTATTGTCTTGTTTGGGTTGACCACTAGACATGGTAATATTATTAATAAGTTGGGTGCTTTGGATTTTTTATGACATTGGGGCTAGAGTCATTCTAGATGCTAGGGGTGATATAATTTGGTTCCTTTTGCTAGTGTGAAAAGGGATGTTGGAATCAAACCTATAACTAGTGGATGGGATAATTGGTTGATTTTAGATAATGAAGTGACTAGCAAGTTGATGTTGATGTGGAATGGTTTGGGGTTCCCTACTAAAGAGTTGGGCTACATAGATGGGATCAAGGTTGATAGGAAAATGAGCACCTAACTGTATGAGGCATAGGAAGAGATCATATGTACTTTAAAATAGGAATTATTGAATATGATCTCTATTGAGAATGGTTTTTGGTGTTGTAACTCAAGATGGTTTTATATTCAAGGTGATTTAGACTCAAGATGGATTTTGGATTTTAAAATTGGTTTAGACTTGGGATTAAATGTTTTGGATAAAATTTCATTTCAAAAGATTATATTTGGTTTACAAATAGAATCTTGTGGCTTTCAAAAGGAATTAAAAATAAAAAATACAATAAAAGTATAATTTAACAAAAAATAAACATGCAAGTCACAAAAAGAGATAAATCTAGGCAAAGGCACTTGAATGCCTTGTATGCTCTCATATATATTGTCTCATCCATTGACAATTATCAAACCAATGTTTCATAGTACTAACTATGGAGGTAGAATCATAGCCATATCCCATTTAACCCAATTTTAATGGTAAGTTGAGAGCAACTTCTTAGAGCTAACCACTTGTTGGTGCACTAAAATTCAAATGGTTGAATGACTATCTTAAGGTTTAAGGTTTATATAAGTTTATCTAAAGGATATCCTCTATATACCTTGTTGTACATTGAGGCCCAAGACCATGGAATGAGATTATTTAACAGATGCACACAAAAGAGTTCAATGCCTATGTGCCCAACCCAATCATAAGATTTTAGGTTGATGTCATAAAAATCAAATTTCGAGGTTACTATTGAAACCCTAAGTATTATAGGATGAAACCAATTCATGTCATGATGTGTTTAAAATACATAAATGTTTAGGCAATTGTAACATTGGATCCTAAATTTATATATCCCACTAGTACACAGGGTTTGACCGACCACGTGGTGGTGAAATCCATGGTCAATAAAACCAACAAAAAGTTTTAAAAATATATTAACACTTATTTTTATTTATAAGTATCATCACCAATATGATTCCAAGGAAAGAGCATATACAACTGCAATTTAGATAACACAAAATCATAAAAGTTAATATTTATATCCAGGTATCTCACCAATGTGATGTCTAGGAATAAGCATACACAAACTTTACAATAAAAATAAATGTGACTTAATTACTACTTTCAATAAATAAAAACTTGAAATAAATAAAAGGGTTAGAAATAAAACAATTATTTCTTTTTAACTTAACTTTGCATTCTTAGACAAATGTCCCTACAAAAAAATTATTAGTAGATTATTTTTGAAGATAGGCAACTCAAAGAACCTGCAAGTTAGCTAAAATATTTAAAATATATGCAAACATAAAATTTATAAAAAACATTTAAAAAAAAAAATTAAATGATTTTGTTCATATCTCCTATACCACAATTCATATTTACATGAAATTTTAATAGTTTTAGTCTAAAACCTAATAAACTTGAAAAAAAATTAGAGAAACCATTATTGTAAATTAAAAGTTATAACAATTTTAACAATAATGTGTTTTAATTAAATAAAAAAGTCACAGATTTTATGATATATCATAAACTATAATTTATATAAAATTTTAATAGGTTAGGGTTAACTTAACTCCAAACCAATCTAAAAAAATAGAAAAAACTAGATTTTATTAAAAGTTATTATTATTTTAACAGTTGTGCATTTTGAAAAAACTAAATTAACTTTAAGAAAATAAAAATAAAAAATAAAAATAGCATACAAATTGGATCTAAATTAGCAAAAAAACCTGCATAGCAAAAAAAATTGATTAAACATTTATAGTCATATAAAATGTGAAAATTGATAGCTAGAGTGTGGCTTGTGACACCCAACCCATAGGTCCCTCTTGCATGCTCTCATGACCCTTCTAATCACCTTTTAGTTGATTCCTAGTCATCTATAGACTTCTAAAACCTCATTCTAGCTCAGTCAGGTTGATTTTCCCATGACAAATCCATCCCCCTAGGTCTCGTACCCTTAGTACAATAGATCCCAAGTTGGACTATAGCATTGGACCCTAGGGTGTCCCATTTTTAGTGCTCATGGCCAATCACCTTTTGATCCCAAATGACCATTTTCTTTCGATTCCTCTTCATCATTATGTTAGCCTAGCATGAATGCATCTAACCCATGACCAATATATCTCTATAAAATCCCATTCAAATTTTATTTATAATGGGTTAGAAAATATCATAAAGCAAATAAGAATATAAGCAATACTACTCACGCATATTTCCCTATTCTTTACATACAACCATCCAATACAACCACAAATACATTCAAATATTCACACCAATCCTTAGCCACCTTAGCACACCCAATTTTAGGATTGTGCATATTCATACACTATTACACAAAGCACATCAAGTGGGAAAACTACATATGACTTGATCCCTCTTTGGAGTATTGGTATGTAGGTAGCATGCCAACACAAGGGGTGTGGAAACACATCCAGTGCATCTTACACACACTAACCCCTCCCTCTTTATCCAAGTTTTCATTTAATTTCAAGCATAAGGAAGACCTAGGGTTGGATATTAAATTAGATACACAAAGAGCTTCATCAATATTCAAGACCTTAAATTTCATAGTTAGACTAATACAGGGATAGCGAATAAAACCCAAAAAACTTAGATCTTAGTGACCAGTTTGGACAACAGTGAGAGGACCTAGACTATAGCATTAGACCCTAAAGTGTCCTATTTTTGGCACCCTATCCTTTCATTGAACAAAATCCAAATCCTAATTTGTGATAGTTTCCCAATATTGCATAGCTAGTACTAGCTTCTATCTCAGCTGTCTTAATCATGTTTAAGCTAAGTTACATTTCTCCTCACTTATTACTATTTTTAGAAAGGTTTAAATTACAATCAAATTATAAAAAATAGTAGCTTAATTATCCCAATATTATTTACAAATTTAATTAACTCAGACCCTTAACTAAATTAATAATAAGACTCTAATATTTTCAAAAATGTTAAATCATTTGATGAACCCGACTTACTTCGTTTGCACATAAAAACCCTAGAAACCATAGGGTAAATTCTTTATTAATTTTTACAATTATTTTTTTATTTTTTACTTACCTATTTAAATTATAAATTTAATTTAAATTTAAACATTCCATAGTAATTTTAAAAAATTATTTTTCTTCCAAACCCTGGTTGCATACACTAGGTCACTTTAAATCAAGAATTTTTCAATACATTTCTAATTTTTTACCTGCATATTTAAATAAAAAATTCACATTAAATTTTAAAATTCCTTAGTAATTTTAAAAATATCAATTTTTAAAACCCTGAATGCATATAATAAGTCCCTTTGTTTGCTTGAGGTATCACCTTACATCTCAAATCAGATTCCACATAATAACAAAAAATGGATCTCACTTATTTACACATATTTCTTGCATTTCTTGCAAATAATAAGGAGACCATACTCGGTCCTATCATGTACATGAATGATGAAGTTTACCATATATTAGTAAAAATCTTCATTCTTTACATTTCATGCTTACTTTTCATAATATGGGATGATATAAAAAAAATTTATTGTTAAACTTAATAAGATCCCTCTCCTTCAAAGCAATGTTGACTTGACTTTAATACAATATCTCATTACTTGCTTTGTATTTCTCATATGGAAAACTTTTCAATTTTATCTTGCTAAACATATTAGAAATATCATAGCACATGGAAAATTTTTGTATGCATTCATGCATAATCTCATGCTCTCTACCCTTTGCTTTGTATTTCTCATATGGAAAAATTTTCAAGTTTATCTTGCTAAACATATTATAAATACCATAGCACATGGTAAAGTCTTTTATGCATTCATGAACAAATTCATGCTCTCTTTCCCTTGCTTGTTAACTCTCATGTGGAATTCCCTTTACAAACATATTATTGTACAACTTATAACTCTAATTTCATGTATTTCATTTCAAATTCATGATTTATACCTAGTTGCATATAACTCATTGGCTACTTTTGAGTATTTCCATATCACTACTAGACACAAGCAAACACCAATGGTTATATCTATCCCTCCTCCCTTCAAAATTGGTACATCTAGCTCTTACCCTACACCTACTACCATCTCTATGCCTATAGTAGATCATGTGGTACATGATATCATCCACATTTATGAATATAGGTAGGTTGATTACACCCATGGATATAGCTTTATCACTCAAGTTAGCACCCCTTTTGATACAAATTCAGTTCTCAAGCTCATTTAATGATCATATGTTTACAAAGATGTGTTGTATACAACCCTTTTTAATACTAGAATTCTTATTTTTGCTAAACCAACTTAAATTGCCTCTATCCTCAACACAATGCAATGGACTAAAGAGCATATTTCCTTTGAGAAAGAAGATTTACCCCCATGCCACATCATTGAACAACATCTACCTCTATATATTCAATTAATAATTAATGATGTAGGGGTAAAAAGAGTGTTAGTTGAAAATGGTTCAGGACTCAACATTTGTAACATTTCTTTTCTTAAATGTCTTAATATACAACCTCACAATCTAGACCATTCTAACATGAACATCAAAGGTTTTGACAACATTCCACAGAAAGTCATGGGTCAAATAAAACTCAATATTACTTTGGTATATTATTACTTTTGGACTTAAGACACTGCCAACTACTTGCCAAGTCATGCCAAATGACCTCAATTATAATTTATTACTTGGTTGGCCTTGGATTCATGATATGTATGTTATCCCTTTTACACTTCATGCTTGTCTAAAATTTAGTCACAAAGTCTACATCTATGTGTGCCCAATAAACAATAAACATTTTAAATACTACCAGGTTATTAAATCTCCATAAAATTATATTTCACACTTTAATCTCAATAATATACCTACATAACCCACTGCTCATAGTGCACCCGTGGACCATGAAACACATCAAATAATTCCAAATGTTGTAAAATCACTAACACCAAGTCACCATTTTACTTCCCCTTTTGCACTTAAAAGTCTTAATAAGGTGGGATATCATGGCAAAGGTCATGGAAAGCATGAAAAAGGGATCATCAATCTTGTCAAGGCATTCACACAACATGGAAAATAAGCACTGAGATTTTAGCTTACCCTTCTTCATGATAAACCTTCTTCTACCACTCCAAAGCATATAAAGTTTTGTCCACCCATTATACCGATAGACCATATTTTTGATCATGATTCAACATTATCATTGATCTATCCTAATCTTATTGATGATATAGTTTCACCAAATATGTACACATTAGATGAATTCTCTAACGATGAATCCCTCTTAAATTTTCTCAGAGCATATGAGGACCTCCCATCTTGCTATCATAAAAATAGATTTCCTCATCACATAAATTCCCATGCATAATTCAAATAAAATATCGATTCTCCCCAAGAAATACTAGTTGATTCAGATGATACTATTCCTACAACCCCATACACACTAGATCATTCCACATTACTTAATGAGGAAATCATCAATTTCAATTTCAGAACCGATCAAGATCCCTACATTATCTTGTTAGCCACTATCCTACAAAAGGAAGAGGATACAAATATTCATCAAATTTTAATAAATTTTATATAACTCTTTGCTTGATATTACTTAAATATGCCAAGACTTGATACAACTATAGCAGTTCATCAGATTCCCTTATACCCAGTGCTAAACTGGTTAAACAAAAAATTTGCAAAATGCATCCTAAGGTGGCTTTCTTAGTCAAATATGAGATCTAACACCTCTAAGATGTTGTATTTATTCTACCAATAACACATCTTGAATGGATTTCCAATATAGTCCCCATGGTCAAACCCAACAGATAAAGTTGGTATTTTTCTGATTCTCAAGATTTAAATAAAGCATGCCTATGATATGATTTTCCTTTACCTAAAATTGACATGATTTTAGATTACATAGCTAGGTATGAAATGTTATCATTTATACATGGCTTTACAAGATACAACCTAATCAAAATTGCCAAAGAAGCTCAAGATAAAACATCTTGTACAATACCTTGGGGCATATTTTGTTACATTGTCATGCCTTTTGGATTAAAAAATGCATGAGCTACATATCAATATACCATGACGCATATTTTTCATGACTTGATTCACCATACTATCGAGGATTATGTCAATGATATATTATCTAAATCTAAACAACAACAACATCATGTTATTGATTTATGAAATATATTTCAAAGACTCAAACAATACGATGTCTAATTAAACCCAAAGAAATGTGTATTTGGAGTTACATCAGGCACACTCTTAGGTTTCATTATTTCTTAGTGTGGCATAAAGGTTGACCCTAATAAATTCAAAGTAATTATCGACATGCCACCTCCCATGAACTTAAAACAACTCTGATCCTTGCAAGGTAAGATCCAAGAAATTTGTCATTTTGTAGCTCAACTTGATGATAAAACATAGTCATTCACTTGATTATTAAATAAAGATACAAATTTTATCTGGGACCAAGCCTGTTAAGAAAGCTTTGATACAATAAAGCAATATCTTCTTAATATGCCTATTTTATTACCACCTATACTTGACAAGCCTTTTTTACTAAATATCTTAGAAACAAATCATGCATTATGAGCACTCTTAGCACAACATGACGATCAACATACTAAGTGAGCAGTTTATTACATCAATCACACATATTACAAAAAAAACATTTCATGATAGAAAAATTATGTCTAGCATTAGTTTTTTCCACATAAAAACTTTGACATTACATGGTCAATAATGAAACTTAGTTTATCACAATATTAGATCCCTTGATGTTTCTAATGGAAAAAACACATCTCTCTAGTTGTATCACAAAATGGGTCATATTATTAATAGAGCTTGACATAAAGATAGTTCTCCAAAAATCAATCAAGAGCCAAATAATTATAGACCATTTGGAAGCCACACCAATTTTAGAAACCAATCCTATTAATGACATATTTAGAGATGATTTTACTGCTTATTCTACTCATTCTAACACTTGGACCATGTTCTTTGATGGTTCTCAATGCACATCCGATGCAAGGGCAGGCATTATCTTTATTGACCCTTCTAGTCACATAGTTCCTATTGCAAAGTTTCTCATGCACCAAAAATTCTATAGAATATGAAGCATCTATCTTAGGTCTATTTTCCACCCAATCCCTCCAAATCAAATCTATTCAAGTCTTCAGTGATTTCCAACTTATAGTCAGTCAATTCAATGATGTCTATCAGACAAAAGATGAACATCTTATCCCATACCTAAACATGGTACAATATTTATCACTACTTGACACAAGAAAACACCAATGGTTATATCTATCCCTCCTCCCTTCAAAGTTGGTACATCTAGATCTTATCCTATACCTACTACCAACTATATGCCTATAGTAGATCATGTAGTACATGATATCACATAAGTTCATGAAGATATGCAAGTTGATTACACCCATGGCTATAGCTTTATCACTCAATTTATCACCCCTTATAATATAGTTTTAGTTCTCAAGCTCCTTCAGTGATCAGATCTTTACAAAGATGTGTTGTATGTATCCCTTTGCAGTACTAAAATTCTTATTTCAACTGAACTAGCTTACGTTTCCTCTATCCTCAATATAATGTGATGGATTAAAGATCATATTTCCTTTAAGAAAGAGGATTTACCCCCATGCTACATCATTAAACAACATCTACCTCTATATATTCAATTAATAATTAATGATGTAGGGTAAAAAGAGTGTTAGTTGATAATGGTTCAGGACTCAACATTTACAACATTTCTTTTCTTAAACATCTTAATATATAACTTCATGATCTAGACCATTCTAACATGAACATCAAAGGTTTTGACAACATTCCATGGAAATTCATGGGTCAAATAATGCTCAATCTTACTTTGGGACCTAAGACACTGCCAACTACTTTCCAAGTCATGCCAAATGACCTCAACTATAATTTATTACTTGGTTGGCCTTGAATTCATGATATGCATACAATCCCTTCTACACTTCATGCTTGTCTAAAATTTAGTCACAAAGGCTACATCTACATGTGCCCAATAGAAAATGAACCTTTTAAATACTATCAAGTTATCAAATCTCCATAGAATTATATTTTGTGCTTTAATCTTGATAATATACCTACATAACCCTCTGCTCATAGTGTACCCTTGGACCATGAAACACATCAGATAATTCCAAATTCTATAATAGTATCGATACCAAGCCACCATTTTACTTCCCTTTTTGCACTTATATGTCTTAATAAGATGGGATATCATGGTAAAGGTCTTGGAAATCATGAATAAGGGATCGTCAATTCTATCAAGGCATCCACACAACATGGAAAGCAAGGGCTAGGATTTTAACTTACCCTTCTTCATGATAAACCTTATTCTACCACTTCAAAGAATATAAAGTTTTATCCACCCATTACATCGATAAACCACACTATTAATCATGATTTAACATTATCATTGATCTATCTTGATCTTATTAATAAAATGGTTTCACCAAATATGTACACATTAGATGAATTATCTAATGATGAATCCCCCTTACAATTTCTCAGAGCATATAAGGACCTCCCATCTTGCTATCATAAAAATATATTTTTTCATCACACAAATGCCCACACATACTTCAAATAAAATCTAGATTCTCCCCAAGACATACTAGTTGATTCAGATGATATTATTCCTACAACCCCATACACACTAGATTGTTCCACATTGCTTAATGAGGAAATAGCTAATTTCAATTTTAGAACTAATCAGGATCCCTACATTGTCTTATTATCCACTACCCTATGAAAGGAAGAGGATACATATATTCATCAAAATTTAATAGATTTTCTAGAACTCTTTACTTGGTCTTACTCAAATATGCCAAGAATTAATACATCTATAGCAATTCATTAGATTCTCTTATACCCAGATGCTAAACCAGTTAAACAAAAAAATTGTAAAATGCATCCTAAGGTGGCTCTATTAGTCAAGGATGAGATCCAAAACCTCTGAGATGTTGGATTCATTTGACTAGTAGCACACCCTAAATGGGTTTCTAATATAGTCCCCATGGTCAAACCCAATAGATAAATTTGGTGTTGTTCTGATTTTCAAGATTTAAATAAAGCATGCCCAATAGATGGATTTACCTAACATTGACATGATCATATATCCCACAGGTGGGTATGACATGTTATCATTTATGGATGGCTTTGAAGGATACAACCAAATCAAAATCATTGAAGAATATCAAGAGAAAACATCTTTTACAATACCTTGGGGCACATTTTATTACATTGTCATGCCTTTTGGATTAAAAAATGTAGGAGCTACATATCAGTATACCGTGATGCATATTTTTCATGACTTGATCCACCATACTATCAAGGATTGTGTCAATGATATATTAGCTAAATCCAAATAATGATAATATCACATTATTATTTTATGAAAGATATTTTAAAGACTCAGACAATACAATGTCTGATTAAACCCAAATAAATGTGTATTCAGAGTTACATCGAGCAAACTCTTAGGTTTCATTATTTCTCAATGTGGCATAGAGGTTGACCCTAAGAAAATCAAACCAATTATCGACATGCCACCTCCCATGAACTTAAAATAACTTTGATCCTTATAAGGTAAGATCCAAGCAATCTACTATTTTGTAGCTCAACTTCATGATAAAACTCAGTCATTCACTCGATTATTAATGAAAGATACAAATTTTATCTAGGACCAAGCCTATTAAGAAAGAGTTGATACAATCAAGTAATATCTTCTTAATCTACATTTTTTAGTACTACCTATACCTGATAGGCCCTTTTTACTATATATCTCAACAACAGATCATGCATTAGGATCACTCTTAGCACAACATGATGATCAATAGATCGAGTGAGCAATTTATTACATTAGTCGCACATTAGTTGATTAAAAAAACAATTATTCCATGATTGAAAATTTATGTCTAACATTAGTTTTTTCCACATAAAAACTTCCACATTACATGGTTAATAATGAGATTTAAGTTATCATAAAAGTATATCCCTTGAATTTCTAATGGTAAAACCACATCTCTTTGGTCGCATCATAAAATGGATCATGTTATTAACAGAGTTTGACTTAAATATAGTTCTCCAAAAATCAATCAAGGGACAAATCATTGTAGACCATTTGGTAGCCACACTTTTTTTAGATATCAATCCTATTACCAACACATTTAGAGATGATTTTACTACTTATTTTGCTCATTCTAACACTTGGACTATGTTCTTTGATGGTTCTTGATGCACATCCAATGCAAGGGTAGGTATTATCTTTATCAAGCCTTCTGATCACATAGTTCATATTGCATATCGATTAAGTTTCTCATGCACCAGCAACATTGCAGAATATGAAGCACTTATCTTAGGTTTATTTTCCACCCAATCCCTCTAAATCAAATCTATTCAAGTCATCGATGAGTCTCAACTTGTATTCAATCAAGTCAATGATGTATATCAGACAATATAAGAACATCTTATGCCACACCAAAACAAGGTACAATGTTTGTCATCATAGTTTGATTACTTCTCTATAAAAATTATACCAAATAAAGATAATTGACATGTAGATGTAATAGTAAGTGCCACATCCTTGATTCCTATTGACATCAATTATGATCAAGTTATTTTCACAATTAAATGTTTACAATCACCATCAATATCCAATGCAAATTTGATTGCACTATCTATCTTAGCTACTACACATAGTTCTACAGCTCCAAAATGGTTCTCTAATATCTATAACTTTCTAAAGAAATCCATTACACCAAACACTTTTTCATGAAATGATAGATGTAAGCTATAAAAATAATCACTCTATTATGTAATCGTTAAAAGAGACCTTTTTAAGTGATCTTTTGATAGACAATTACTTTGATGCTTAATCTCAATAGAAGTTAAAATTGTTATTACACATATACATGATAGTGAGTGTGGTGGTCACTTTAGTGGAAAGGCCATGTCACACAAATTGCTTTGATAAGGGTACTACTAGCCCACCATAGAAGATGAATGTTCATAATACACAAAGCTATGCAATAAATGTCAATGACATAGTAATCTATAGTATGCAACATCATAATAATTGCAACCTATTGTCTCTCAATGGCCATTTATGTTATGGAGATTTGATCTTATTGGAAAAATTAACCCTAAATCTAAAGATGGGCATAAATTCATCATCACAACTATAGAATATTTTATGAAATAGGTGAAAGCCATTCCACTCCAATCTCCCATAGGGGAGGACATTTTTAGCATCCTCATGACTCATATTATTTCATGTTTCATCCTACTTGTATCCATCATTTTTGATAATAAAACATCATTCAAGAACAAAATTGTCAATAAATTTTGCAAAAAATATAAGATTAAACGCACATTCTCCACTTCATATTACCCACAAGGAAATGTTCAAGTAGATGCTACCAATAAAACCATCAATAGTATTTTCAAAAAAATAGTGACCAAATTTGGAAATGATTGGCATAATCGACTAGTCTTTGCATTATGGGCCTATCGTACAAGTATCTGTACACCCATAGGAGCCACTCCTTACTCACTTATGGCATAGAATCAATTTTACCATTAGAATTAGAAATCCCATATCTTTATGTCTCCCTTAAAGGTATTCTCATTGATGACCAATACCATGAAAAGCATTTACACCAGTTTGAGATGTTAGACCATACATGCATTCAAGCAGTAGAATATCTCAAAATCTACTAGAAATGTATATAATGATCCTAAAACAAATGAGTTCACATAAGATAATTTGAAATTAATGATCTCATCCTCAAATAAAATATTTGTAATGTCAATTCCAGAATAAATCAAAGGAAAATTCAAACCAAATTGGCTAGGTTCATACATTATTACCAAAAAGCTTACCCCTACAGTGTATCATATGGTCTCACTTGAAGGAAAGAAACTCAAAAATCCAATGAATATTATGCATCTACACAAATTCCATGTCTAGCATTTACTTTCACACATTGTATTGTATATAAGTTTTTTTTAAATTACTCATATATTACTTTCTTTCAAATTGCTTGAACATAGTTTATTTTTGCTTACTTGTACATAGTTTCTCAGTATTTCTTATATATAGTATACTCATGATTAATTGTAAATATCTTATTTAAACATAAAAAAACATTCAAACATACCAAAAAATCCAAAAACATTCAAACATACCAAAAAATCCAAAAACATTCAAACAACTCAAAATAATAAAATAATAAAAAATTTCAAAATACAAAAACATTCAAAAATATTTCAATTTTATGCATTATCCATGCTTTATATTTCTACTACCTTTCTAGAATTACATACTGTTGTTTTATGATGTTGTTTATCAATTTATCTACATTACCATGCTTCACTTGATCTTATTTGAGTGTGTGTAGTGACATCCAAATCTTTGATTGCTTCAATCTACTCATTAAAGGGGCATCCTACTTCTACATTTGAAACATACATTGATATATCTACCCATTGGGGTCATATTCTACATGACTACACCATCCAGGTTATGTCATTCCAACAACACACACTCTAGTTATCATGTTGATGTACATTACTTATTATCTTACATAAATTACTCTATCGACATTCACTAGTATATATCACTTGTGTATTTCTTAGCATCTACCTAGTCTTGTACTCAGTGTCTTGCATACTTTCATTTATTTCTTTGATTAGTTAGATTTGATTGTATTTCTAATATATTACATGTTTTATTTTCTTAATTTGTATAGCTAGATGTGATTGCATTTCCCAGTTCTTATGGATTCTATTCTTTTGTGTGCCTTAGGACATTTACCAATGTCTTTTTCCTATACTCTTCTATGTGATTATGGCCCTTGTGCCAACCTTGCTTGTTTCCAACTATATGTGTATGTGGAATTTGAACATGATTTGTATGTTTAATTTCTAGTTTGAGTGACATGTACCCATGTCCCTTACTTTTTTGGCTCCTTGGCCACTCTTGTATGCTTCTTACTTCTTGCCTTGTGCGTTTGTTGCTTATTTTCTTCCCACTATTGCAATGCCATGATCCACATCATGTATTCTCTTGTTTTCTTGGATGCCATAATGGACATCATTCTCCATCCCTCTATGACAACTAACAAACTAAAAACTAACATTTTAAATTAAAATTTAGTACATTACACATACTATTACATTATTATATCTATATAGGCATACCCCTATTTGATCTAACAATATCCAATATAAACCATGTTATATCTTGAGACATATTTTCAATTATTATTATATATCATGTATTTCATAGCATAACACACTTGTAGGGCTCTTTCTTCTGAGGGAAATCATTATAGGGTCTTCATTCCTACCTTTAGAATAGGGGAAAACAAATAGGGGTTTTATCATAGAGATCAGAGCTCTTATCAGTCAAAAAATCAATTTCTAAACCACTCAAAACAAAAATCAGAGGTCTAACTAGGCAAAACAAACTAAAAAAATAGTGATGATTCCAGAACAGTCTTTAGTTTTAGCAAAGGATAACAGTGTTGGACATGGACAATAGTGCCAAACACTAGGGTGTCCTATTTTTAATGCTCCTATCCAAACAACAAAAAACCTAGATTTTATAAAAATAAGTGGAAAGGTAAGCTCAACTATAGTTTTGCACATACAAACTAGTTTAGATTCAACAGTTTTAGTATAGTTTTTCTCAGAGAATCTAGATATAAGGATCATCATGCATGGCATGATGGATCTCACTTCTAGTTTTAGATTGGGTAGTTGGTATAACTTTCAGATCCGAATCCATGTTACATACACTAGTAATTAGGGGTAATGTGCATGGCACGTTGGTCTTCTTTTCTTTTTGAGTTCAACATATTACCTAGGCATTCTTAACAATTATGTGCCTTACTCTATCTATAGGTGGTTGGCATCATTTTGGAGTAGATTTCATACAAGCCTAACCTCCACTTTTTTTGAGTGGCTTCCACATAAGCCTATTGGCCAATTTTGGAGTGGCTTTCATACAATCTTAATCTCCACCATTTTTTCAAGTTGGCTAAGAGTGATCTAGTTTCCAGCACATATTCGACTATCCACACCACATTGTCAAATTACAATATGTTTATGGGCTTCAAGATACATCTCATACAACACACATTTCATATCTATATTATTTTATAGCTTCACTTTATAGGGCAATGATGGAGCCAAAGGACTAGCTAGCCTTTGTATTCTTGAGCTACCTACTCAGAGGGATTGGACACACAGTCTAAACATCAATTAGAACACACATGACCACCATAGATTCACATACTAGGTGAGAATGGAGCCAAGGAAGACCTAGGGTTGGAGATTAAATCAACTCCACAAGGAGCTTCATTGATAGTCAAGACTTGAAATTTCATAGGTGGACTAATACAGGGACAACAGATAAAACCCAAAAAACTCAAATCTCAATTACTAGTTTGGAAAATAGTGGTAGGACCTAGACTATAACAGTGGACCCCAAAGTGTCCTATTTTTAGTGCTCTTATCCATTTACCAAATGAAATCTAGATCCTGATTTGTGATAGTGTCCTAGTCTTGCATAGCCAGTACTAGCTTCTATCTCAACCACCTCGGTCCTCTTTAAGTTAAGTTACATTTATCCTCACTTATTAATATTTTTAGAAAGGTTTAAATTATAATCAAATTATACAAATCAATATCTTAATTATCCCAATATTATTTACTAATTTAATTAACTCAAACCCTTAACTTAATTAGGAATAAGACTTCAATATTCCCAAAATCATTAACATATACCAAGAAAAGACAACCAATACATAGATGCAATGGCAAGTGCCACATTCTTGATTCCTATTGACATCAATGATGATCAAGCTATTTTCATAATTAAATTATTACAATCACCATCAATATCCAATGCAGATTTGATTGCACTATCCATTTTAACTACTACACATAGTTCTACAACTCCATAATAGTTCTTGGATATCTATAACTTTCTAAACAAATCCATTACACCAGACACTTTTTCACCAAATGATAAATGCAAGTTATAAAAATAATCACTCCATTATATAATCATTGGTGGAGACATTTTTAAGTGATCCTTCAATGGACAAATGCTTTGATGTTTAACCTTAGCAAAAGCCAAAATTAGAAATACACATATACATGATAGTGAGTGTGGTGGTCACTTCAATGGAAAGGCCATGTCACATAAATTTCTTCAACAAGGGTACTATTGGCCCACCATGGAAGATGAATGTTCATAATATGCAAAGCTATGTGATAAATGTCAATGACATAGTAATCTACAACATGCACCATCACAATAATTGTAACTTATTATCTCTTTATGGTCATTTATGTTATGGGGATTTGATTTTATTGGAAAAAATAACCTTGAATCCATAAATGGGCATAAGTTCATCATCACATCTATATAATATTTTACCAAGTGGGTGGAAGCCATTTTTCTCCAATATACCATAGGGGAGGACATTTGTAGCTTCCTCATGACTCATTATTTCACACTTTGACCTACCTAAAACCATCATTTCTGATAATGGAACCTCATTCAAGAATAAAATTATCAAGAAATTTTGCAAAAAATATAATATTAAACACACATTCTCCACTCCATATTAACCATAAGGAAATGGT
This sequence comes from Torreya grandis, assembly GCA_037957365.1. Classification (NCBI taxonomy): domain Eukaryota; kingdom Viridiplantae; phylum Streptophyta; class Pinopsida; order Cupressales; family Taxaceae; genus Torreya; species Torreya grandis. The sequence goes on along the minus strand of JARHVA010005588.1, from coordinate 447,709 downwards.
CAAGTAGAGGCTACTAATAAAACCATCAATAGTATTTTGAGCAAAATAGTGACCAAATTTGGAAATGATTGGTACAATCAACTAGTCTTTGCATTATGGGCCTATCGTATAAGTATTCGCATGCCCATAGGAGCCACTCCTTATTCACTCATTTATGGCATATAAGTAGTTTTACCATTGTAATTATAAATCCCATCTCTTCATGTCTCCCTTAAAGGTATTCTCACTAATGATCAATACCATGAAAAGTGTCTACACTAGCTTGAGCAGTTAGACCATACATGCATTCAAGTAGCAGAACATCTAAAAATCTACCAACAACATATACAATGATCCTAAAATAAATGATTTGACACCAGATAATTAAAAATTAATGATCTCATTCTCAAAGAAAATCTTTGCAATGTCAATGCCAAAGAAGAAATCAAAGGAAAATTCAAACCAAATTGGCTAGGTCCATACATTATTACTGAAAAGCTTAGCCCTAAAGTGTATCATCTAGCCTCACTTGAAGGAAAAAAACTAAAAAATCCAATGAATATTATGCATCTACATAGATTTCATGTCTAGAATTTCATTTCACACATTATATTGTATATAATTTTTCAAAATTACTTGTATATAACTTTCTTTAAAATTATTTGGACATAGTTTCTTTTTGCTCACTTGTACATAGTTTCTCAATATTTCTTGTACATATTCTCATCATGATTGATTGTATGTAGCTTACTTAAAAATACAAAAACATTAAAATATACCAAAAAAATCCAAAAACATTCAAATAACTCAAAATACAAAAACAATACAAAATTTCAAAATACAAAAATATTCAAAAATTTAAAAACATTTCAATTGTATACATTGTCCATGCTTTACATTTGTACAACCATGCTAAAATTACATTCTACTATTATATGCTATTTTTTTTAATTTATCTACATTAGTATGCTTCACTTGATCTTATTTGAGTGTGTGTAGTGACATCTAGATCCTTGATTGCTTCACTCTACCCATTGAGGGGGCATCTTACTTCTAAATTTGAGACATACATTGATATATCTACCCACCAGGGGCATATTATACATGACTACACCATCCAAGTTATGTCATTTCTAAACCACACACTTTATTTATCATTTTGATGTACATTGCTTACTAGCTTACACAAATTACTCTATCGACATTCACTAGTATATAGCACTTATGTATTTCTTAGCATTTACCTAGTCTTGTACTCCATGTCTTGCATTCTTTCATTTCTTTCTTTAATTAGTTAGATTTTATTTTATTTTTAGTATACTACATGCTTTCCTTTCTTTCTTTTCATATCTAGATATTATTGTATTTTTCAGTTCCTATAGCTTCTATTCTTATGTGTGCCTCAAGATATTTGCCAATGTCTTTTGCCTATACTCTTCTATGTGATTATGGCCCACATGCTAACCTTGTTTATTTTCCATTGTATGTGTATGTGGAATTTGAACATGCCTTGTAGGCTTGATTTCTAGCTTGAGTGAAATGTGCTAGATGTCCCTTATTTTCTTGGCCCCTTGGTCACTCTTGTATGCTTCTTGCTTCTTGCCTTGTGTGCTTGTTGCTTGTTTGCTTCTCATTGTTTGCAATGCCATGATCCACATCATGCATTCTCTTTATTTCTTGGATGTCATGATGGAAATCATTCTCCATCCCTATATGACAACTAAAAAACTAAAAACTAATGTTTTCAGTTCCAATTCAGTACATTGCACATGCTATTATATTGTTAAATCTATCTAGGCATACCCCTATTTGATCTAACAATCTCCAATACAAATAGTGTTTTATCTTGAGACTATTGTCACTTGAAATTACACCCAATGAGGAGATAGGACAAGATTATCCTCATTAAAGTGAAATAATGTAACCACCTCAAGGTTTTGGATATCCCTATTAGGAGGTAGATCTCTAGAGTAAGAGCTAGTTCCCCTTGATGTATCAATAGAGCTCAAATCTTACTACTAAACTTAGGGATGAAAAGGGATAGAGGATGACTAAAAGTCAACCTACTATATGGGGGTGATACACCAAATATTTTTCTCTACTCATACCTTTCATATACACTTGGAACCAAGAATAAGTTACATATACACTTCACTCAATATCAACTCTCTCTCTCACACACACATCAATGCTTCAACATGGGGTGTAGGAAATAGCATTGGTTAGGAATACTTAAGCAATATGAAGAGATCATAACATACTAGGTACTAGTAAGACTACATTCGAAGGTAAATAGACATCACACTTACACAAGACTAAACACTATCATGTATACTTAGTGAATTATTATAATGAGGTAAAATGACTTTTATTTATTGATTCAAAGCACAATTTTGGCAGGGATTCAACATACCCAGTAGAGAGATGCATACAATGGCCAAGAAGGCCTAATTTATAGAATATGGAAGAAGAGAGAGAGAAAAGAAGTTGAAGAGACACAAGGACATGTGTCACCAATGTGAATACTAGTTACACATGCATGAGAGGGAAGTATGGGGTGATCCATATCATTTTAGTAGTTTAAAATGTCATATCCAATAATCCAAGACCTACAAACAGTCAAGAAGCTCCTTTTCTATGCATAAAAAACTACCCTTCATAATTATTCTTCAAAAACTACCAAAAATCTATACCTGATCAATTTTGATGATGAATATAAGTAGGAGGGCTTACTAAGAATCCCTCACATGCATTAGGGAGGCTTATAACTCTTCCTATCATCTTGGCCATGCATGATCACACTTGGCAGTCTCAAAATAACCCTTTTCCCTTCATCTTTCACACTTGGCATATAAAAACTCTTCATATCTATAATATGATCCATAAAATATTATAAATGACATGTGTAAGGAGTTATCATACCATCAATTACAATAAATTGGACTCAAAAGGTTCTTCAAATGAAGATTTGCCATTTTGTCTAAGTCTTCACTAGTTGGCTCACTAGATTGGCTAAAAAGAATGAGTTTTTAGACACCATTAGGAGTTTATATACTTGATTTAATGACCATATAGAGTTACAAAAATTCTTAATCTTCCCTCCATAAGTTATTTCATCTCTTGGAACTTCACCATGTCTGTACAACATAAAAAATGGAAAAATTAATCCCTATTTTCCCATTTTACATATAGTTCCATACAAAACAAGGCCATATTTGTGATCCTCATGGAGTTTTAAAGAGCTTATATTTAGCACTTAGGGTCAAATTACTCCATCTAAATTCACTTTTAGGCTCATTTTCACAATCAGGTCTCAAAATAGGGTTTTGGAGGGTTTTAGAGTGACCAACCCTCTTAACCTTTGTTCATAAATGTTTGACATTTAACTTGTCTCCAAATGGAACTTATGGATTATTAATTATCCCCTCAAACTTATTTTAATATCTCTATGTCAAATTCAAATGATCATGAAAGTTCTAAGCACTTGAAGTTGACCATTCATGCCATTTTGGGCATTTTATGAAGGTTTGGGAGCCTTAAAGCCAAGAATTGGCTTCGTAATGAATTTATTTGAAAAAAAAGGGCTCAAAAACCTGTATATTAACCCCAAAAACATGTTCCCATAATTTTATTATCTCCTCAAGACCCAAAAATGAAAACTTACCCTTATTTGGCAGTAGGCTTAGACCTTGCCAATAGGCTTGCTTGCCATTTTAGACTCCACCTGACACTCCAATGACTTATTTTGACTCCTAATTTCTCAAACACATATTTTATACCCATTAAAACATGTTAAAATCAATTTTAAGGCATGAAAAAGGTCAAAAATGCAAATGACCCTCAGTTTGGCTTTTAGGCCTAAGGATTCCCTTCATGCATGACTGCAAACCTCCTTGGTTGGAGAAACCTGATAACTTTAAGACCTTATATAAATTATTCTTAGATTTTAATAGGTCTCATATATCTTATAAAATCATAATTTTGTCCTTTCTATCCTTCTAGTCATCATTTTCAACATTTTCCCCAAAATTGTCATTCTCACGTATGCCAAAATAGCGCCTACTCTGAGATAAAATAGTGAGTCTTTTCACTATTTACCTTGGAAATTTTATGATTAAATAATTTTTTATATTTCATAAGGGTAATTTTTACCATATTTTAGCTTCCAAATCCTCCATTTTATCCTCCATTTCAACAAAAATTTGCAAGGCAGACTTTTGGGAAAAGCATAATTTGAGGGTAGGCAGGGTATATGATGTATTTGGAGGTCCTAGGGTCTGAATTGAGATTTATTATGATATTTAAGGATAATAAATTATTTAAAAAACCCATTACAACCCTATATAACCTTATATCCCCTTAAAACACCTTCCATGCCATAGAAACCTAGCATTATGCCTAAAACTACCTACAAAAGAAATCACTGCCTTATGTTTGTTGCAGGTATTTGGTGGCAAACAGGCCCTTAAATGAGATGTATAGATCTATATTTAACCCTTATAAGGCTTATTATACCTTTATTAATATTTCATTCACCTTGTAAAATTTATCATACCTTCAATTCTCATGTCAAGGTCACTTTCTTTAAGTTGGTTGTAGGTAGTTGTTTTCCTAAGCCTGTAGGTGCATTTTAGCTCTATTTGATGTTGTTAGACTTTAATTCCATTATTTCCTTGGTAAAAATAATCCATTATTATTTTAACTTAACTATAATAATTCAAATCACACACCCATCATGCTTAGGTCTTTAAACTAGAATGCCACTATTTGACTATGTTGTTCTCCGTCTTGTACAGATAGGGAGTTTGCATTAGGGTGTTCAAACATCAAAATCATAATTTTATTTGTCATTACTATATCATTATTTTATTTGAAACATTTTTAATAGATAAAACATGATTTCATGATCTAGGTCTTCCATATCTGGTGCAAAACCAACTTTTCAACTCTGTCCCTATAGACATCATTGTTTGAATTCAGTGATTTTTTGCCGCTTTCAAGGTGTTCAACAACCATCTTCCACTCCTCATTTTGATTTAAAATTTGGTATGGTTTTATTGGGTTAATAGGGATAAAATTTCAAATAAAAAAAATTCATTTAAAACTCTCTTGTCATGACATATTTCATTTCAAAAAACCCTCAGGACATCTGCTTGGAACTTTTAGGGACTGTGAGCCCAAAATGCACAGTCACTTTTTTTTTACGGAGAATCCTTGCCTTGGCATAGCATATTAAGTTCATAACATGAACATTATAAAAATTTGGGATATTATAGAATCTAAAACATGAGTTACACCATGTTTTCACCTTTACAAGCTACGTACAAACCTCCTAGAGAAGGTGATTGTCAACATTTTGCAAACAAGGCAGTGAGTAAGGAAACTAAGGAAAATTATCTTGGAAGGAGGGATAATTGATATATAATAATGTAAATTCAATTAAATAAATTTTAAAACATGATTATAAACACATTGAAACCTCCATGGATCTCTTTTCCACATTGTGAAACTCAGACTACACACCCATAGCTGCAAACTTGGAAAACAAGCCCATTTTGGAATCCTCCTTCAAGGGCATCAAAAGAGAATTTTTTTATGGTTGAAACATAATTTATAGGACCTAATTAATATATAAAACCAGACATAAAACTCACACATCTTCCTTCATTCCTAAGAATAATAAATAGATGCAAATATACACCCCTCTTGGATGCAATTCCATAAAAAGATGCCTAGAGTGTGAACGATCATTCGTAAAGGAGGATCCATAGAATTTCAATTTATTGTTATGAAAATAAATTTCACTTAGATAAAAATATACCCATATAATCACTCCTTAAAACTCTACCTGTATGACTCGTGGTGAGTGCTTGAACTTGCCCTTCCTTGGCTTGCCAATGGAGAAAGAAGAGAAATGAGTTGGAGATGAAATTTTTTTGTGAAATAAATGAAAAAAAAAATTATATGACTTTTTTCGAGGTGAAGAGTCATTCCACCACATTTTTTGCTTCAAGGGGGCTTGAGAAGTCCGTACAACTGTTGAAAAATGCCTATGTTTTAGGGAAAACTACTTCTTTATTGATGAACCTGACTTATAAATATCACCTAACCTGATCCTGACATTATCCATGTTTAAAATCACCTTAGTGTCAATTTTTATTTCATAAAGTAAGTGTCACTTTATAGGCTAAAATGTGGCCAAAAGACCCCTTTTTCACATGAGACCTAAAAAATGACTAGTTTATGACTTGTGATCACATTGACATATGATAAATTCCATATTAGGACAATTTTAAATAAAATAAACCTTTATCTAACTTTAACCAAGGTTTAACCATACCATGGTTGACTAGGCCGATTCAAGGGGAATGAACTTAGGCAAAGGTTAGGACAAGACTAAGTAAGATATATAGGATAATATGAGACCCCATAAGATGTATGTAAACCTTATTAAAAAGTTTAAAATGATATGGGTTGACCTCATTTGACTAGAAGTCAAATTTGGTCAACAATTTGACAACTTATATGGGTAACATACTTGTTTATGTTAAGGACTAGTAGCCTTATCCTATCTATTAGGCAAGGGACTTAGAATACACTTGGAAAATATCAGGACCAGACCTTGAAGAGACCAACAAGACATTAATCCTACCTCAAACACACAAAGGGAAAGAACAACACACAATAACAACCTAACAACAAATAAGACAAGGACACACTTGTTCTAATAAGTACTTAGGGAAAGCAAAAGACAACACAATTGAAAGCAAACTAATATGTACATCTAACTTGATACATTTTTCCCTCTTAGATCAAAGGGTAAACTTCTTAGGTCTCCTTCATGGCAAGAAATCTCATCATGGTAACCAAGTAGTTTGTAGGAGTGAAAAATTGGTGATTCACCCTTATTTTTTGCCCTCTTGATTGGCATGTATTCTAATGCATCAATGTCAAACATGTCATCCACCTCCATGTATTCATATTACTCTTTAAGACATGTTTCATGCTAGTCTTTCATGTAGGTGTAGTCTATAGATGGATCAATGGATATAATCTCATCATTATATGGTTTATTTGGATCATGTCCCTCTTGCTATGCATCATTTACCAACACATTCTTTTCTATCTCTTTGAGAAACTTGTCAAACTGATCTCTTGCTTCATCATGGCTCTCTTGAGGAAGGGTGGGTGGTGTGATGTTTAAGCTGAGACAAAAAAAATCTAGTTCATCCTAAAAATCATAACTTTCTTGTTCCAAATATCCCTCTTTAATGTATCTATCACACCAACTTGATTCCTCTCCTTTTTGTTCAAAAACAAGAGTCTCTAGATGCTCAACATCATGCTCTTTAGCTTCATCCAACTCATGTCCCATGGCTTGGTCACTATATTCATCAAAGCAAAAGTAAAATTGATCAACCAAAGGAGAAGAGATCTCACCATCATTGAATCATTTATCATCCAACATTATGGATTGTTCACTATCTTCATCATGACCAAAGGGAAGTTCATCAAGTAGAGATAATGAAACCTCATCATGTCTACAAATCTCTATATCTACTACCTTCTTTCCACTTAGATTATCTTCTTCACCCTTGAATTCTAAAATTTTTTATTCCACCTCACTCAAGACATTTTTAATTTTCTCCAAAGAGAGGGTGGGAGGGGGAAAAACATCCTTTACAAGGTTGAAATATAATGGGACATTTTCATGCTCGTCTTTCCATCTTGCAATCACCATATCAAATCTTGGAAAACTTCCATCACTTGAACATATTTCAGATTGAGGAGTAGGAGAATGACTTAAAAAAAGAGCATTTCCATCCATAAGATTCTCATCAATCTCTTCATTCTTCTCATCGTTAGGTTGTGTTTGCATTTAAATTAAATCCTTCTAATGTGTGAAACCAATAGGCATAGCTTCTTCTATATTTTCTTCTTCAAAATTTTGGGCTAATTCATGATGAGCACTCCTCCAAATTAGAATCTTGACATCATGTGTCTCCTCTTGATGATAGGTAGAAACTTCATTCACTTTATCAAGGTCTTGAGCCCGTTCATGATAGACATTTCTCCAACTTGGAATCTAGACTTCAGATTGAAGGGCTTGAGGAGGTTGAGGGAGACTAGGAAGAGTTTGCACATGCATAAGAGGAGTTTTTTGAAGATGGATGTGTTGGTTACTAAAGGAAATGGGATGGATTTCTTTAAATGAGGGCTCATAATATAAGAACTTGGAGTATTTTATTTCCATAAAAGGTTGATCCAATATCTTTTGGTATTGGATTGTGAAGTGCAAAGGATTAATAGCATGGGTAGTTTATTTTGACATAGGAGAAGATGCATAGATGGGCTAGAAGTTTGGCTCATTTTATTTTGGTGAGCAAGTGATATTTGGTAAAAAGGATTTTGTGTGCAAGGGGAGCATTTATTTTGTATAGGATAAGTTTGTCTTGGGATGGAAGAAGGTGTACAAGGATTACTGCCATAAGTGGATTGACTTCTCCATCTTACTAGTCTCTCCTTCATGGATTACATGGACTGAGATTGTCTAAATAATCACTCATCCTTATACATAATCTCTTTTTGATACCTATTTTGATCATTTAATGTATCTACCTTTATCATTTGATTTTAAAACTCCAACATTATCTCCCTAACACTCTTGGATTCACTATAAGAAGGACAATTAGGAGAGTTGCTTGAGGGGATTCCATGAACAACATGAGCTCAATCTAAACTATATGAAGGAAAACAAGGTCCATACTAATCAAAAATGGGATTATACATACCAAATATGATTTCTTGATGCATTAGGGCTGCTTAACCAGCTAATTCAAATCGAAGTCACCATTGGTGTTGATTGAAATGCCTCCAAAAGGCTGATTGATTGAAGAACACACCAAGAATTATTCAACTCCTTAGAAAAATTATCCCACAAAGTGTGCCAAAAACTATTTTCACTTGAACTTTAACACAATGAGGAAATGGTACAAGCTTCTTCTCATTCAATTGAAATATTGGAACCACCTCAAGGTTGTGGGTATCCATATTAGGAGTTGGATCTCTAGATTAGGGGCTAGTTCCCCTTGATGTATCAATAGAGCTCAAATCTTACTACTAAAATTGGGGATGAAAATGGATAAAGGATGACTAAAAGTAAACCTACTCTATTGGGTTGATAAACCAAATATTTTTCTCTACTCATACCTTTGATATGCAATTGGAACCAAGAACAAGTTACATATACACTTCATTCAATATCACCTCTCTCTCTCACATCAATGCTTCAACATGGGGTCTATGAAATAGCATTGGTTAGAAATACTTAGGCAATAGTAATTCTAATAAACTCTATTTAAAAATATATTAACTATACCTACAACCTCACTTGACACTTCATGTTGACCTACAAGAAAAAGATCATAACACACTAGGTACTAGTAAGAGTACATGTCAAGGTAAATAGACATCAAACTTACACAAGACTAAAAACTATCATGTACACTTAGTGAATTATTAGAATAAGGTAAAATAACTTGTATTTATTTATTCAAGGCACAATTTTGGTGTGGATTTTCCATACCTGGCAGAGAGATGCATACAATGGCCAAGAATTCCCAATTTATAGAACTTGGAAGAAGAGAGAGAGAGAAAAGAAATTGAAGAGGCACAAGGAAATGTGTCACCAATGTGAATACCAGTTACACATTCATGAGAGGGAATTATTTGGTGATCCATATCATTTTATGAGTTATAAATACCATATGTAATCATCCAAGACATATAAATGGTCAAAAAACTCCTTTTTTGTGCATAAAAAATTGCCCCTCATAATTGGTCTTCCAAAACTATCAAAAATATACACCTGATCAGTTTTTATGATTAATATAATTATGATGGGTTAATAATAATCCCTCACATGCATTTTGGAGGCTTATTACTCTTCCTATCATCTTGTCCATGCATGATCACACTTGGCAGTATCAAAATAACCCTTTTTCCTTCATCCTTCACACTTGGCATCTAAAAACTCTTCATCTCAACAATATAATCCATAAAATAGGAGACATTACATGTTTAATTGGTTATCATACCATCATTTACAATAAATTTTCCTTATAAGGTTCTTCAAATGAATATTTTCCATTTTCTCTAAGTCCTCACTAGACTAGTTGCAAAGAATGAGTTTTTAGGAAAACTTATGAGTTTATATATTTATCTAATTACCATAGGGACTTATAAAAATTCATAATATTCCCTCCAAAAGTGATTTAATCTCTTGGAATTTCACCATGCCTACACAACATAATAAATGGAAAAAATAATACATGTTTTCCCATTTACATATAGTTCCATACAAACCAAGGCCATGGATGTGATCCTAATGGAGTTTTAAACAACTTATCTTCATCACTCAATGTCAAATTCCTCCATTTGAATTCACTTTTAGGCTCATTTTCACAATGAGGTCACAAAACAGGGTTTTGGAGGTTTTTAGAGTGACTAGCCCTCTTAACCTTTGTTCATAAAGGTTTAAAATTTATCTTATCTCAAAATTATACTTGTTTATTTTTAAGGACTCCCTCAAACTTCCTTGAATATATCTAGATCCCATGCAAAGGATCATGAAAGTTCTAAGCACTTGAAGTTGACCATTCATGCAATTTTTGGCATTTTATGAGGGTTTAGGAACCTTAAAGCCAAGAATTGGATTCTTGGTGAATTTATTTGAAAAATAATGGCTCAAAAACATACATATCAACCCAAAAAACATTTCCCCATCATTTTATTATCTTCTGAAGACCCAAAAATGAATACTCACCCTTGTTTGGCATTAGGCCTAGACCTTGCCAATAGGCCTACTTGCCATTTGAGACTCCACCTAACACTCAAATGGATTTATTTGAATAATAATGGATCAAAAACATCTTTTATACCCATTAAAATATGTTACAATCAATTTTAAGGCATGGAAAAGGCCAAAAATGTAAATGACCCTCAGTTTGGCTATTAGGCGTAAGGATTCCCTTCATGCATGACTACAAACCTCCTTGGTTGGAGCAACCTTTTTGGTTTCATACATTATATAAAGGTTTTTTATATTTTATTATGTCCCCTCTATCTTATATAATCATCATTTTATCCTTGGTAGCCTTTTGGTCATCATTTTAAACATTTTTCCCAAAATTGTCATTCTCATGCATGCCAAAACAACCCCTGCTATGTGACAAAATAGTGAGTAATTTCACTATTTACCTTGGAAAATTGATGATTTTATAATTTTATATAATTACTAATTGTACTATATTCCAAATTTTAGCTTCCAACTCCTCCATTTGATCCTCCAACTCAATAAATTTGCAAGGCAGACTTTTGGGAAAAGCATATTTTGAGGGTAGGTAGGGTATATGATGTATTTGGAGGTCCTAGTTTTTTAATTGAGATTAATTGTGATATTTAAGTATCCTAAATCAATTTGAAAACCCATTACAGCCCTATCTATCCTTATTTCCCCTTAAAACACCTTTCATGCCATGGAAACCTAGCATTAGGCCTAAAACTACCTATAAAGTAAATCACTGCCTTGTGCTTGTTATAGGTTCTCTTGAGCTAGGTTTGGATTTAGATAAACCATAAAAAATTATTGTATTATTTTAAAAATCCAATAAATTTTTCCATTTTACATCTTGATCTTTTATTTTCATCCTTTTTGTTGAGTTCATTCTTTGCTTTCCAAAATAGGCTTCTGCCCCTTAAGGACTGAGACAGTCCCCTTAATCCATGCCTATAGGTGTGTTTGAGGTTTTTTTAAGGTGATTTGAGGACCTTATATTAATTTTTAATAGGTCACAATAATCCTTCATTATTTTTATCTTCCTTAACATCATTCAAACTATACATCCATTATGCTTAGTCTCTAACAAAGATACCCCTGCCTTGGCTAGACTGAGACTAGGCCTACCCTATTTTAGTGATGTTTTGGCTATTTCTAGGCTTTTTTCATGTTAATTTAGATTTATAAAAATATACTTAAGTTCATATTTAACCCCTTTCACCTATATCCACTTTTAAGCTTCATTTGAGGTCCAAAACTACATCTTCTTTTATCATTGTCCATGTACCCTATTAATTATGTTTTTATGGAGTCAAGGGCCTATTGTAGGTATTTTGTGGAAAAAGGGCCTTTAAATGAGATGTATAGATCTATATTTAACCCTTATAAGGTTTATTATCCATTTATTAATCTTTCATTCACCTTGGAAAATTTATCATACCTTCAACTCTAATGTCAAGGTCACTTTCTTTATGTTGGTTGTAGGTAGTTGTTTTCCTAAGCCTGTAGGTGCATTTTAGCTCTATTTGATGTTGTTGGAATTTTATTACATTTTTTCCTTGGTCCAAAGACTCTATTATGCCTTTAATTTACCTATAATCCTTAAATCCACACACCCATCATGCTTAGGTCTTTAAACTAGAATGCCATTGTTTAACTGTGTTGTTCTCAGTCCTGTTCGGATAGGGAGTTTGCATTGGGGTGTTCAAAAATTGAAATAGCCCTTTTATTTGTTATTAATATCTCAATAATTTTATTTGAAACATTTTTAATGGATAAAAATTTGTGGCATTATCTAGGTATTCCATATGGGTTTCAAAACCAACTTTTCAACTTTGTCCTTCTAGACATAACTGTTTGAATTCAGTGATTTTTTGCTACTTTCAAGGTGTTCAAAAACCATCTTCCACTATTCCTTTTGATTTAAAATTTATAATGGTTGTATTATTTTAATATGTTTGTAAGTTAAAACAAATAAAAGGGAATTAAAACTCTCTTGTCATGATATATGTCATCTCAAATATCCCTCAAGACCTCTGCTTGGAACTTTTAGGGATTGTGATCCCAAAATGCACAGTCACTTTTTTTTAAGGAGAATCCTTGCCTTAGAATAGAATCTTAAGTTCATAACATGAAAATTATGATCCTTTTTAATATTATATCATCTCAAACATGAGTTCCACCATGCTTCCACCATTGAAATCTCTATACAAACCTCTCAGAGAAGGTGATTGTAACATTTTACAAACAAGGTAGTGAGCAAAGAAACTAAGGAAAATTATCTTGGAAGGAGGGATAATTGATATCTCATAATGGAAATTCAATGAAATAACTTTTAAAACATGATTCTAAACACATTTAAACCTCCATAGATCTCCTTTTCATGTTATGAAACTCAGACTACATGCCCATAGCTACAAACTTGGAAAACAAGCCCATTTTGGTATCCTCCTTTAAGGGAATGAAAAGATAAGTTTTGGATGGTTAAAAAATCATGGAGAATACCTCATTAACACCTAAAACCACCTCATCAAACTCACACATCTCCCTAGATTCTTGAGAATAAGAAATAGATGCAAACATACACCCCTCTTGGATGTAATTCCATAAAAAGCTACCTACAATGTAAACAATCATTCATAAAGGAGGAGACACAAAATTGTAAGTTATTATTATGAAAATTAATTTCAATCAAATCAAAATCTACCCCCAAAATCACTCCTCCCAACTCTACCTGTATAGCCCATGGTGAGTGAACTTGCCCTTCCTTGGCTTACCAATGGAGAAAGAAGATAAATGAGTTGCAGATACAATTTTTTTGTGTAATAAATGGAAAAAAAATGTGGATATGAATTTTGAGGATGTGAAGAGTCAATCTACCACATTTTTTGTTGCAAGAGGGTTTGAGAAGTCTGTAAAAGTGTTGAAAAAGGCCTATTTTTTAGGGAAAACTACTTCTTTCCTAATGAACCTAAATTATAATTGTCACCTGACCTAATCTTGACATTATCCACGTTTGAACTCACTTTAGTGTCAATTTTTCTTGCATAAAAGTAAGTACAAGTCATTTAATAGGCTAAAAAGTGACCAAAAGACCCTTTTTCACATGAGACCTAACAAATGACTAGTTTATGACTTATGATCACATTGAAATATGATAAATTCCATATTAGGAAAATTTGACACAAAATGGACCTTTGATTAAGTTTGACCAAGGTTTGACCATAGTTGACCATCGTTGACTAGGCCAATTCAAGGGCAATGAACTTAAGCAAAGACTAGTACAAGACCAAGTAAGATATATAGGACAATATGAGACCCCATAAGATGTATTTAAACCTTCTTAAAAAGTTTAAAATGATAGGGGTTGACCTCATTTAACTAGAATTCAAATTTGATCAATAGAGACATTTTTAATATTATCATTGTTATATCATGTATTTTGCAGAATAACATACTTGCAGGGCTCTTTCTTCTAAGGGAAATCATTGTAGGGTCCTAATTTTTACCCTCAAAAGAGGTGGTAACAAACAAGGGTTTTGTCATAGAAATTAGAGCTCCTACCAGTCAAAAATCAATTTTTAAAACACTCAAAATAGTAATAAAAAGTCAAAATAGGCAAAATAGACCAAAAAATAATGATGATTCTAGAACAATCTTCAATTTTAGTAAAGGAAAATAGCACCAGACATGGAAAACAACATTTTACACTAGGGTGTCTTATTTTTGGTGCTCTTATCCAACTATTAAAAAGTCCATATTTTTTTTTAAAATAGGTAGAAAGGTAAGCTCAACTATAGTTTTACACATATAAACCAGTTCAAATTCAACAATTTTAGTACAATTTTTCTCAGAGAATATATATATAGGGGGTATTATGCATGGCATGATGGCTCTCACTTCAAATTTTAGATTGAGCAATTGGTATAACTTCCAGATCAAAATCCATGTTATAGACACCAATGATTAGGGGTAATGTGCATGGCATGTTGGTCTTTTTTTTTTTGAGTTCAGTATATTACCTAGACATTCTCAGTATTCACGTGCCTTACTCCATCAATAGGTGGTTGGCATCATTTTAGATTGGCTTTCATACAAGCCTAACCTCCACTTTTTTTGAGTGGATTTGACATAAGCTTATTGCCCATGATTTAACAATTTTAGTAATAATTAAGTTTTTATTCCTAATTTAGTTAAAGGGTCTAGATTGATAAATCAGTAAATAATATGTGGTAAATAAGCTACTATTTTGTAAAATTTATTGGTAATTAGAGCTTTTCTAAAAATAGTAATAAAAATAAGACATAGCTTAAACTGTGTTGATCTAATTAAGACAAGATTTGATATTCACTGTATAGTCATGGGACATTATCACAAATAGGATTTTGACTTTTATTTTTTGATTGGATAGGAGTGCCAAAAGTAGATAGGAGTGGCACCAACACTATAGTCCTTGTATGGTGCTATTATCCTAAGGATTTGAGCTTTTTGGGTTTTGTTCATTAGCTCTATGTGACCCTGTCTCTGAAGTTTCAGTAGCTAGAAGTATATAGAGCTCCTTGTAAAGAATATTTTCTCTTCAAACCCTATCTTTCATTGTACTCTGACCAATTTTGAACAAGAGATGGGGTGTTAGTGTGTGTAAAATTTAATGGATGTGGATCCACACCCCTTGTGTGGGCATGTTGCCTCCATACCAATACTCTGAAGAGGGATCAAGCCATATGTAGTTCTCTCTTTGAAAGTGCTTGGTGAAATTGTGATATGAGAATGCAAGGAAATTCTAAACTAGGTGTGTTTGAGATGACTAGGGACTGGTGAAAGGATTTGAATAAGCTAGAAATAGTATTGGATGGCTATATGTAGAGATCAGGGAAATGTGCTTGAGTAGTCTTTCTTGTATTCTTGCTTGCTTTATGATATTTGCCAACCCTTTCCAAATGATCTTTGAATGGTATTTTATAAGGATCTATTAGTCATGGGTTGAATGTGCTCGTGTTAGGCTGACAAG
Source organism: Torreya grandis (assembly GCA_037957365.1). Classification (NCBI taxonomy): domain Eukaryota; kingdom Viridiplantae; phylum Streptophyta; class Pinopsida; order Cupressales; family Taxaceae; genus Torreya; species Torreya grandis. Next base: position 431,882 of record JARHVA010005588.1, on the reverse strand, counting down.
AAGAAGGATGGAAAACTAGAAGAAATTGATTTTTGGGGCCAAAAATGAGCTTGGACAACATCATCGACAGTAGATAGGAGTGGTACATGTGTTATAGTCCTAGTGTGGTGCTATTATCTTAGGCAGATGGGACTTGGGGGGAAGGATTGGTCATGAAAAAAGGGTCTTGGCTCAGCTAAGATCAAGTCTAAAAGGCTATGGATGATTGAGAATTAGTGAAAATAAGCCTATGAGGATCATGAGAGCAAACAAGAGAGATCTATGGATTAGGAGTCATAAGTTACACTCAAGTTATCAATTTTTCATTTTTATATGACTACATTTCCCCCACCCCTTTATTCTAGTCATGCAATAAAGCAAAATACTAAGATAAAGGAAAAAAAGAAAGAGTACCTAAACTTACCTATAAGGATGAATCTCATGACGCTATTGTGATGTTGGGTTGTGCATAGAGAGAGCATGCTATGAAGTGTGAGTTTGAATGAAAAAATAAGAGTAGATTAGTTCTTACTATATACGCTATATATATAATAAGAATGTACAAAGCTGGATAAGAGAGATGAAGAGAAAGGAACAAATAAACCTCACCAAGTACATGAACCAATACAAAACTTATTATGATGTTGAGTAATATTGATTAATGTTAGATGATGTTCTACCAAGAGTAATATCATGAACGAAGCTGAGTGTTCAATTCCTTAAAAAGTGGCTTAAGAATGCAAAGGCTAACACTTTGGCTCCATCATCACCCACTAAGTGAAGTTAGATAATCATGTGTGTGTTGATCGATGTTTGTAATATGTGTTTAATCACTCTGAATAGGTGGCTCAAGAATATAAAGGCTAGCTAGACCTTTGGCTCCATCATTGCCCCATGAAGTGAAGCTATGAATTGATATCGATATGAAATGTATGCCATATGAGATGGCTCCTAAAGCTCATAAATGTACTATGATTTGAAAATATTAGTGTGGATAGCCAAATGTATGTTGGAAACTAGGCCACTCTGAAAGATGGAGATTAGGCTTATATGAAATCCACTCTGAAACTAAGAATCTAGCTTATGTGGAAGCCACTCAGGAACTCAAAAACTCAAGAATGCGGAGGGTAGGCTTGGATGAAAGCCAATCCAAAATGATGCCAACCACCTATAGATGGAATAAGGCATGCAACTACTGAGAATGTCTGAATAATGTTGAATTAGGAAAGAAAAGAAACAAATGTGTCACACACATTGCCCCCAATCACTGATGTTTGGAATATGGATTCTGATTTGGAAGTTATACCAACTACCATATCTAAAATTGGAAGTGAGATCCATCATGCCGTGCATGATGCCCCCTATATCTACATTCTCTAAGCAAAATGTGTACTAAAACTATTAATTCTAAATGGGTTTAGTTATGCAAATCTGTAGTTGAACCTAATTTTTTGCCTACTTATAGAAATTTTGGTTTTTTTACTATTTGGATAGGAGTGCTATAAATGGATAGTAGTACCACTATCACTATTATCTTGGGCCAAATCTGATGACTATTCTAGTTCTTTACTATTTTCCTAGTCTATTTTGACTAGTTTGATGTCTGGTTGTTATTCTAAGTGTTCTAAAACTAAATTTTTTGGTTGATAGGAATTATTATCTCTATGACAAAACCCCTATTTTATTGTCCCCTCTTCTGAGGGTAAGAATGGAGACCCTCTAATGACTCCCCTCACAATAAAGAGCCCTATAAGTGTGTTATGCTACAAAATATATGATATAACAATGATAATTGACAAGATATCTCAAGATATAGCATGATTTGTATTGAGAGATTGTTAGATCAATAGGGGTATGCCTAGATAGGTATAATAGTGTAAAATCATGTGCAATGTATTAAACTTGAAATGGAAGTGTTAGTTGTTAGTTGTTAGTTGTTAGTTGTTAGTTGTTAGTTGTTAGTTGTTAGTTTTCATGGAGGGATAGAGAATGATGTCCATCATGGCATCCAAGCAGCAAGATAATGTATGATTTTAATCATGACATGAAAACAATCGAAAGCATTCAAGTAATAGGCACACAAGGAAAGAAGTAAGAAGCATACAAGAGTGGATCAGGGGCTAAGTAAACAAGGGACATGGGCACATGTCACTCAAACTAGAAAGAAAGCATGTAAGGCATGTTCAAATGCCACATACATATACAGTTGAAACAAGTAAGTTGGCATGAAATCCATAATCACATAGAAGAGTACAGGCAAGGGATATTGGAAAATGTCTAAAGATACACACATGAATAGAATCAAAAGACATTGGTAAATGTCCTAAGGCACATACCAGAAATAATCAGGAACTAGGAATGTAATCACATGAAGCTACTCTAAGCAAGAAGATAAAGCATGTAAAGACTATAGAATACAAGCACATCTAACTAATCAAAGTAAGAGTGAAATTATGCAAGACATTTTAGTACAAGACTAGGTATATGCTAAGAAATACATAAGTGTTATATACTACTGAGTGTAGATAGAGTAATCTATGTAAGCTAGTAAATAATGTGCATCAACATGATAACTAGAGTGTGTGGTGTAGTAATGACATAACCTGGATGGTGTAGTCATGTAGAATATGCCCCCAGTGAGTGTGTGTGTGTGTGTGTGTGTGTGTGTGTGTGTGTGTGTGTGTGTGTGTGTGTGTGTGTATCAATGTGTGTCTTGAATGTAGAAGTAGGATGCCCCCTCAATGGGTGGAGTAAATCAATCAAGGATTTGGAAGTCACTACACACACTCAAAGAAGATCAAGTGAAGCATGGTAATGTAGATAAATTGACAAACAATATCATAGAACATCAAGTGTAAGTTTAGCATAGTACTATCAATGTAAAGCATGGATAATGCATACAATTGAAATATTTTTGATGTTTTAAATTATTTGAATGTTTTTATGTTTTGAAATTTTGTATTATTTTTGGTATTTTTTTGAAATGTTGTATTGTTTTTGGTATTTTTGATGTATCTTATGTAAAATCAATCATTAGGAGACTGTGTACAATAAATCTAGGAATCTATGTACAAGTAAGCAAAAAGATACTATGTACAAACAAAATTGAGAATAAGTGATACTAACCAATGAATCTCATGGGAGACTCCCTATCATGGTGTCATGTATTGAACAAAAGAATCATGTGTGATTATGAAGCATGAGAGAATAGCTACACATATGAATCTAAATATTCATATTCATTTAAACTATCTTAGAAATTATAATAACTTGTATTATTCTACTCATCATTATCATATTGATCTTGAACCAATGGAATGCTAGTGTTGACTATTTTTGTATCTGGGTCTTTTCCTTTGATAAATTATGTTTGTGAATGATTTGCCTTAGGATTTTCAATAAATCCTAAACCTTGGTGACAAACATTATCAACTGTTAGAATAGGAGTAGTGATGCTTGATCATACTTTGCCCAACCCTTGACCTTGAAAATCAAACTATTGTAGATATTTTTGACCAAACCCATACTGATTTGAAAGCTGAGCCTCATTTTGGGGAGGTAGATTTACATCTTTTTCATGATTTACCTATGCTTGTGGTATTGTTCATTACTCTAATTTTGATTTTTTATCTTTTTGTTGTTTTGAGTTATGCTTTGGTAACCACTTTTTTATTGTTTCTAAATTTGACACTTTGTGAATGTGTTCCTGTGTCATCATGCATTGCTTGACTGATTTACTTTGTATATGGTCCTCATTAGCAATTATCTATTGCATATGTTGTTTCAATGAAAAACATAAATCTATGTGATTCTCATGCATTCTATGATATGCACAATAATATGGATCTTCTCACTGGATGTAAGGGAGGTAGTTTGATCAACTTAGATTTAATCGTTTCCTTTAGTACCTCACTTGAACTCTTTTTTTATATATGAATGTTTTGTGAATCACTAGTTGTAGAGTTACTTTGTTGTGATTTCATGTTTTGATATGTAACATTTTTTGCAACCAATTGACTAGGTGAAGGTGCATATACATGATTGACATTAGGGTGCTTTTGAAGCTTTTGTATTATAATCTAATTTTCCAATGTTGTGATCTTTTCATGTAATAGTTGATCCTACATTTGTAAATCTAAAATTAACTCGCTCATATTGTTTATTTGATCCCTTAGAGTCTCATAAGTTCAAACACTAGTTACTTTTGATTGAACATGTAAGCACATATGTTGAAGAGGTTTTGAAGAAGCTATAGGCTGAATGTATGCATTAGGAACAATAGTATAGGTTGCCTCACCTTTTGGAGGGGTGATAGAATGGACCTAGTTATAGGGAAAGTATCTATCACCCTCTTGGGGGAGAGGAGGAGAACGAATTTCTTTTATGTGCATGAGAGCTGACATTAAAACTTGACAGTTGGTAGTTAGCTTATGTAAAAACCATGTAGCCAAGGAGTTAGGTATATATAGGTAGAAACCATGTATATGGGATGAAATGCATATAAATGGAGTTATAAGTTGTATAAAAATATGATTATAAAGAATATTCCACATTAGAGAGAGTAAACAAGGGATAAAGAGCATGAAATTATGCACTAATGCATAAAGAATTTCTACATGTGCTATGATATGTCTATTATGTGTGGTAAGATAAACTTGAAAAAAAAATCATATAAAAGATAGAAATCAAAGGGTAGAGAGCATGGAATTGTGCATTAGTGCATAAATATCTTTGACTTGTAACTTAATATTTCTTAACATGTTTATAAAAATAGAGTTGGAAACTATTTCGCATGAGAGAGAGAGAGAGAGAGAGAGAGAGAGAGTATGCAAAAGAAATATCAAAATTTTATGTAGTTTTAACCACAAATTTTGTAATATCATTCCTTATTATAAAAAATAAGCATGAAATGCAAAGAATAAATCTTTGTATTAGCATATGGTAAACTTCATCATTCATGTACATGATAGGACCAATGATGGTCTCTTTGTTATTTATAAAAAATATGAGAAAAAATTGTAAATAAGTGAGATCCATTCTATGCAATCTGATTATAGATGTAAGGTAATATCTCACAAGCAATAGGAGCTATTACATGCAACTAGGGTTTTTAAAAATAATATATTTTTGAGAATTACTATTGATTTTTGAAATTTGAATGGATTTTTTGATTTAATTATGCTAGTAAAAATTTAGAAAATAATTGGAAAATTAATAAAAAATATGGGGACCTAGTATGGGCAACTAGGATTTGAAAGAAATTTATTTTAAAATTACTACAAAATTTTAAAATTTAATGATAATTTATTATTTTATTATGCAGGGAAAACATCAAAAAAAATATGAAATATTAGTAGGAAATTTACCCTAGGGTTTCTAGGGTTTTTATGCACAAATGAAGTAAATTGGGTTCACCAAATGATTTAATAATTTTGGGAATAATTGGCATTTTATTCTTAATTTAATTAAAGGGTCTAGATTGATAAATCATTAAATAATATGTGGTAAATAAGATACTAATTTGTGAAAATTATTGGTAAATAGAGATTTTCTAAAAATAACAATAAGAGGGAGAAAATAAGATTTAGCTTAAACTGTGTTGATCTTATATTCACTATGCAGGCCTGAGACACTATCACAAATAGGATTATAACTTTAATTTTATGATTGGATAAGAGCATTGAAAGTGGATAGGAGTGGCACCAGTGTTGTATCCCTTGTCTGGAATTATTGTCCTGAGGATTTGAGCTTTTTGGGTTTTGTTTGGCAGGTTTGTGTGACCCTATCTCTACAATTTCAATATATAGAAGTCTGTAGAGCTCCTTATAGAGTATATTTTCTCTTCAAACCCTATCTTTCATTATACTTTAACCAATTTTGAATAAGAGGGGGAGTTAGTGTGTGTAATATTCACTGGACATGGATCCACACCCCTTGTGTGGGCACACTGCCTACATACCAATACTCCAAAGAGGGATAAAGCCATATGTAGTTCTCATTTTCAAAGTGATTGGTAAAATTGTGATATGAGAATGCAATGAAATGCTAAATTGAGTGTGCTTGAGATGATTAGGTACTGATTTAAGGATATAAATAAGCTACAAATAGTATTGTATGGTTTTATGTAGAGAATAGGGAAATGTGTTTGAGTATTCTTGCTTGTAATCTTGCTTGCTTTGTGATATTTTCCAACCCTTTCCAAATGATATCTAAATGGGTTTTTATAGGTATCTATGGTCATGGATTAAATGTGCTCACATTAGGCTGATAAGAAGAAGGATGGGGAACCAAATTAAATTGACCATTGGGGCCAAAAATGAACTTGGATAATAGTGTCGAAAATGGACAAGAGTTGTATCGGTGCTATAGTCTTAGTGTGGCACTATTGTCTTGGGTAGATGGGACTTGGGGAGATGGATTGGTCATGAAAAGAGGGTCCTAGCTCAACTAAGATCAAGTTTAAAAGGCTATGGATGATTGAGAATCAATGAAAATAAGCCTGTGAGGGTCATGAGATCAAGCAAGAGGGATCTATGGATTGGGAGTCATAAGCCACACTCAAGTTATCAATTTTGCATTTTTATATGACCATAGACTAGTTTTGGAGTGGCTTTCATACAAGCCTAATATCCACCATTTTTTTGAGTTGTCCAAGAGTGGCCTATTTTCCATCACACATTCAGCTATCCATACCACATTATCAGATTATAGTACATTCATGGGCTTCAAGATCCATCTCATATGACACACATTTCATATCAATATCAGTTTATAGCTTCACTTCATGGGGTAACAATGGAGCCAAAGGACTAGCTAGCCTTTTTATTCTTGAGCCACCTACTCAGAGGGATTGGACACACAATCCAAACATCAATTAGCACATGAATGACCATCATAGTTTCACTTAGTGGGTGATAATGGAGCCAAAGGACTAGCCTTTGTATTCTTGATCCACTCTCAAGGAATTAAGCACTCAATTTCATTCATGATATTACTTTAGGTACAACACATACCTAACATTACTCAACATTACTCGACATAATTTAACATCACAACAGGTTTTGTATTGGTCTATGTACTTGATGAGGTGTATTTGTTCCTTTCTTTCTTACCCAACTTTATACATTCTTATTTTAGATATATCATATCTATTAAGAACTGATCTACTCTATGTTTTCTCTTACAAATTTATAGTTCACAGTGTTCTCTTTCTATGCACACCCATCATCACATAGCTTCATGAGTTTCACCCTTATAGGTAAGTTTAGGTACACTTTCTATTTTTCTTTATCTTAGTATTATGCTTTACTATATCACTAGAATAAAGGGGGCTAAATGTAGTCACATATAAAGTGAAAATTGGTAGCTTGAGTGTGGCTTGTGACACCTAACCCATAGGTCCCTCTTGCATGCTCTCATGACCCTTTTATCCACCTTTTTGTTGATTCCCAGTCATCTGTAGAATTCTAGAACCTCATTCCAGCTCAGCCAAGCTAATTTTATCATGATAAATCCATCCCTCAAAATATTTTACCCTCAAGACAATAGTTCCCAATTTGGACTATAACATTAGACCTAGGGTGTCCCTCTAATCACCTTTTGATCCTAGATGACCATTTTCTCCCAATTCCTCTTCATCATTGTATCGACCTAGCATGAATATATCTAACCCATGACTAATAAATATCTATAAAATCCCATTCAAAGTTCATTTAGAAGGGGTTGGAAAATATCATAAAGCAAACAAGAATATAATCAAGACTACTCAGGCATATTTCCCTATTTTTTGCATATAGCCATAAGCACATCCAAATCATCACACCAGTCCCTAGCCACCTCAAGCACACCTAGTTTTAGCATTTTGTATCTTCATACACTATTGTACAAATCACATCAAGTGGGAGAACTACATATGGCTTGATCCCTCTTCAAAGTATTGGTATGTAGGTAGTGTTCCCACACAAAGGGTGTGGATACATGTTTAGTGCATCTTACACACACTACCCTCCCTCTTTCCCCAAGTTTTCATTCAAGTTCAAGCACAAGGAAGACCTAGGGTTAGATATTAAATTAACTGTATAAGGAGCTTCATCAATAATCAAGACTTGAAATTTCATAGATAGACTAATATAGGGATAATAGATAAAACCCAAAAAACTTAGATCTCGATGACTAGTTTAGACAACAATAATAGGACCTAAACTATGGCACTGAACCTCAAAGTGTTATATTTTTAGTACTCCTATCCTTTCGTTGAATGAAAGATAGATCTTGATTTTCGATAGTGTTCTAATCTTGCATAGCTAGTACCAGTGTCTATCTCAACCATCTCAATCTTGTTTAAGCTAAGTTACATTTCTTTTCACTTATTACTATTTTTAGAAAGGTTTAAATTATAATCAAATTATATAAATCAGTAGCTTAATTATCCCAATATTATTTACTAGTTTAATTAACTTAGACCCTTAACTAAATTAATAATAATACTCTAATATTTCCAAAACTATTAAATCAACAAGAAAAAAATAAGATGAAAATGATTTGGATGAAATCTTGTTGGGCGTGCTAGAATGTGATAGTTCAAATTATGAATCTAGTAAAAGTAGGTAAATTACATGCATACAAATTCTATTCTAAATCTAAACTAATATTTGATAGAGATAATATAACAAAATAAAGTTAAGCATAGAAAAAATTACAAAACTATGTAGAATACAACATCACCTTCTCCACTATGACTTTTTATTTACTCTTTCTTCTTGGAATGTAGGTGCTCAATTCATTTCTCCAAACAAAATTAAATTAGGTAGTATATGGATGCATAATCTTGATTTCCCAATATATGTGTAGGATAAATTTGATAGCTTGAACGTGAATGTTGCAAATGGAGGATGACACTTTTATTATATACTTTTGGGTGAGAAGATGAACAATTGGGATAAACATGGATTTATTTGATAATGATAATTATCAACATTTGGATTTGAGTCCTCATCTCAATGGATGATAACTAATTATCATGTGTGTGAGATGGGGGAAGAGCTAGTTTGTGGTTAAATGACTCATCATAAATATATTAAGTTTGTTGAGTGACTCACCATGTTAGTTAAAATGATAACTTATGACTCAACAATTGGTTGAGGAAGTTAAAGAGGTGGTTAGATACTCAACACTTAGTTGAGATAAGTGTGGAAGATGTCTATGAGGTAAAAATTATAGATTTTAATTAGTTTTGAATAATTAAGTGTAGATGATTAATTAATTAATATATAAAAATCAATTATTTGAAAAAAAAAGAGAAATGATGTTAGTAGGAAACTTGAATTTTAGATGGTGGATGAGTTAGTGTCTCAATTTTAATCATAGTTAATTACAACACTACATTGATGGAATTTAGGTGTCTAAACTTGGACCCACCAACATGGCCACCATGAACAAGTGACATGCCCTAATACACAATATAAGTATATTGGTGTAGCCTATAGCCATCACATTAACATATCAATACGGGTCGCATGTTCCAAAATCCATACAACCATTAAGTAGTGTCTAGATGTCAACCAAGAAGGGTAGTTATTCCATGCATCCTAGAGCACACTACCTTTCTTGAAGAATCAACACTCAACCAATAAAAAACATTCCTTACACAACCTACAAACAATATCTGATAAAAACATTCATGGAGATCTACTTGGGTGGTGGAATATTGATGTATAACATATGCAACCTGCAAATTGCATGCATAGTGGCATTGGGTATTCCCACTCATTTTTAATCCATTATTCCATATATTCTGATATAAATGTATTAATGAGCTCATTTTGAGCAAGGGATCAACATTATGGGTAAGATATCAATACTACTCCTATACAAATTATTTGTATGCCTTTCTTAGACTATGTATAACTAGCAGTGCCTTAGCGACACTATTTATTTTCAAATTTACCTCTAAGACATTTTAAGTATTGATGTAATTGTGTGATTTCTCTAAGATCTGAGTTAATGCATTATGGATATTATCTCCATCTTCCCTTTTTCTTGATTTAGTTTTCTCAAATGTTATCTCTTGTAGAAAATATAATATTGTGTGTCTTGAGATTTATAGAAAATTGTAAGATTCATTGTGTTATAATTGAGTTAAATAGATTTCAGTCCTCAAAATTTTGGCATATCACCACATTTCATTAGTTTAGGTTATTCTTCTCCCTTTTCTCCTATGAATAATAGTTTTATTTTCATTAGATTAGGATCCGACCTTATGATCCTGGAGCATATCCTACAAACTTGTCCCAAACTGCAAAATTTTGCTAAATTTGTCAATCCATGGTGGGAGCCTTAACTAGGAAAATTTAAACTTCATCAAGTTCCACATAGATATGAAAAGAAAGAGGTGAGCTAGCAGCAAGTATATGATGCTTAAGGGCTTATTTTCAAGACAAAGATATGATCAAAAATTCTATACAAGGGGTGAACTCTAATTACTTCCCAGATCCGTAGAGGGTGAGGGTAGAGAATGCTCAAAATACATTGACAAATAAGTAGGAGGGAAGGGCACAGAGGATGTAATAGGGGAATTTCTAAAGTGCAAGAATCTCTGCAAATTAGAGCTATTAAGGGACCATAGAGTGAGAGTTGACCATGGGAGCTCATTTCAAATAAACTTATCCTAAAAAAATTTCATAGGTTATTAGACAACGGAGGTTAATAATACATTATGTGTACTAAAATATTTTCAATTATCCTTATAGAAATAACTTAAATATACACAAATTAGTATGGGTCAAAATCTCTCAAATTTTTTTTAAATAATTAAAATTGAAGTTCTAAAAATTTAACAAAATAAAATGTGTTGAATTTTTTTCCACATTAGTAATAAATGTGAGATAAGGGAGGGTTTCAATTCATTATTTAACAATGATAATAACAAATACATAAGATCACATTGTTTATGTTTATGGAATTTTTACTTGTATGTGTTCAAGTTATCTAAAAATGACCTTCATAAGTATTCACTACTCTAGTGACATCTCATATACTTTTGGTAATAATCACAAGGTTCATCATTCCTCCTCTCTACTAATAGATGATCGTAGTACTTTTGATAATAATCACAAAGACCCACTAATCACATAAATACCATAAGTATATGTTAGTAGAGAGGAGGAATGATTAATTTAATCAACCACTTCAAAATTCTCACTCACTAACCTCTTCTCCTAGTGAGAAAACTTTAAGTACATGTAATTTCTTATAAGTCATCTTCATCTTATACATACAGTGCTCTATTCTCATTCTCTAATATTGATCCATAAACACCACTGATAAACTCAAAGTGAAATTTTAAAAGTATGGATTCTAAATTTCTCAACTTATAAGATGTTGGAATGATTAAAAACTGATGAAAATTTGATTCAAACCAAGTTTCAAAATTGAAATAAAGGTGAATTGATAAATCACATCAATTTTCCATTGAAACCGTCAGATTTTTCAAATTCTTGATTTTATCCAATTTCTCGTAAATGATCGAATGAGTAATTTTTGCATTCTAATTAAAATATGAATTATAATCTATAAATTAATTGAAAAAGAAATGCAAAACTGAATTCAAAGATCAAAACAAAAAAATTATTTACGAGGTTCAGAATTCCTATGTCCTCGAGTTCGTATCGAACCGATCCATTAATTGTTGCTAAATTTGAAAGCCAAAATAATACTTTAAAACAACAAAAGATCATATCTCTCTACAATAATAGTGATCAGACCTTCGAAAGACCTTGGCTGACTCAACACATCCTTCACCTTCCTGAATCACAAGCAAAGGCTTCTCCAAATCAAAATTGGCAACTTATATAGCTCAAAATTGCATCACAAATTCTCCAAAATGGGAAATTAAACATACTTCATAGAGCATATCAGAATTCTAAACAATTTTGTAGTTTACTCCAAGCTCTGGTTTGGCCTCTAAGGGCTCCAAAATGACCAAATACTGTAAGCGGGTCTATAATCTCCAATACACAGTCGGCCAGAAGCTTACCTTTAAATACAAGTTTGCTCCTTTCAAAACACTTGGAAGTCCGTAGCACAAGCGGTCAAAGCTTATCTCTTTTGGATGGCAAATCAAGAGTTCAAAACCATCGGCCTCCTCCTTTTTTGGCGCTTTGGGTTTATCTTTATCCCACATGTGTGGGTGGAGAGGATTAAACAAGGCTTTAAAAAGCCTTTGAGCACCATTTCCTCCGTGGGTTTATTCCACATGAAATGGTTTGGGGATAGGATAAGGCTTTAAAAAGCCTTTGTCCGTCCACTTATCACGTGGCTTCGGGCTCGGTCTTAGGCCTGCGGACTCGCCAAAGAGCTAAACTCCCATGTGACTCAGTCGTAGTTCTATCCTGCTCCCTCAGGGTCACCACCTTGCTCAAGCTTCATGCTTGAGGCTCCTTTTAACTTGCCATATGGCTCAATCAATGAGCTTATCTCTGAGCTTAATCACTAAACTCTATAAAACAAAAAGGTGACATGGCAATGAGTCATCACTTGTGACATGGCAATGAGTCACTATAGTGATGTGGCATGTCATCAAACCAAATTTTTTTTTAAACTTTTCAATCTACCAAGTGTCGACCTATGATAGGTCTGAATGTTGAAACAACATCAAAACACGTGTCACATGTAGAAAGTGACATTTTTTGACCAACTTCAAATGGCCATAACAGGAGCTCCTGAACTCGGATTTACATTCTAAAAAATGTGCCAAAAAGCTCTAAAAGAGATCTATAGTGTGCCACCACTGAAAATTTGAATTGGAACCATTATCAAAACCCAATTTCTGATCACACCTCCCCAATGGAGGGGTTTTGGTCTCCAAAAGTTGACTATCCCTAAAATCTTATAACTGGTCTACTGCATCCATGAAAATAGAACCCAATCATAGCAAGAGATATAAATAATTGCATTCAAAAGACTCACAATCAAATTTAAAAAATGATAAATCCAAAAGGCATGAGTAAGTTAATCTACAACTGCCAAAGTGATTACAACATATCAAATTGTCTGCCCAAATGTCACATCCTATAAAGCGGTGAATTGCCAAAAATTGAAACAACTCCCAATGTAACTGCAAGACAAGTTTATAATGCTGAAAACATACAATAAATGTTTTGGACATGTTGCAATACAATTCCCTAGTATGGGACTTATATGCTAAGCAAAATGCAAACAATCAAAAGTGTATGATGCCTAACATCTAAACATGCCCAAAGGGTCTTAAAAAATGCATCTAAACATCTTTGTGCCAAAATAGATACATTTAAAATAGTAGTCTAACTGTCAAATGCTATAAGGAAACAACTCACAACATCACTCTGCTATATCCCCAACTGTTTCAAATGATTTAATGTCTTATCCATTATTAGACTACCCATACAGTATATTCTAGAGATCAAAAACTTAGAGTTAGTAAAAAGTGAGAATTGAAAAACTTCATATGGTAAACCTGTCTTGAAGTGTTCCCACCGACTCTAATCTACATCTATCAAAGCTTGTTCATTCCCTTAGGTGAATTTTTAACCATGCTTTGCAAAAATAATGTAGTGATAATCTACTTAACCAATTCTTTCTTCCTAGTGAAATTGATTGTCTCTGTGGATTCACTATTAATTGCATACTTTATCAATTTGGGTTTTGCCATATGAAATTGAAAAGATTATTGATTAACCTCTTAAATGGATTTTCACTTATAGGTTTTACCTTATCCTAGGTTGTATTGTCAACTATATTATGGATTGAATTAGTTTCATTAACCTTAGTGAGACGTTTGTAAATCATCTTAGTTTTAACATTACTTGAATGTGAAGATGAATGAAGCTTAAAACATCTATCAATCCTATGTCCACTCACTTTAAAATGAGTGCAAACATCCTTCTTAGGTGAGGGTCCCCTTTTGCCAATTCCCAACTTAACATGAGAATGGTCTTTCAAACATGCAATCTGCTTAAACAAATATTTTCATTTCCAACAAGTCTTAGCACTATGGTTATTCATCCCACAAAAAGTGCATGGAAATGATTGCATTATCTCCTGTACATTATATCCAAACTTCTTAAAAGTATCAATTAGATCAAAAGATTTAGTGTAAGAATCAAGAGGTGGAATCTCAATTCCTCTTTTACCTTTACACTTTTGAACTAGTGGCCTAGAACCTTCGCTATTGGAAGCTCATCTTCCTTTAGCCATGGAAGAAACTTCTCCATCATCCACCTGCACACTAGTATAACCCAAACCTTCATGAAGAGGTCTATGCTCAACTTGAATTGGGTTAGATATACCTTGGCTATCTCTACCAAGTCCTCCTCCATTATAACCCATTTTAAACAAAAATTTAGATCCTATGCCCTTAGTGTATCTTTCAAAATCACCAAAAACAATATTACTAGAATCTGAATATGAAATGGTAGAAGAAGATGAAGATTCATGTGGTGATAAACTTACAGTGCACTCAGTCATAATCTCTGCATCTAAAGTTGAAGGCTTTACCTTTTCACACTCACCACATTGCAATCTAATCAAGAGCTCATCCTTGGATTCAAGCTCTGATTTTAACTTTGCCACTTGCAATTCAAGTGCAACTTTCTGGAATCTCAAGATTGCATTTTCATCTTTGATGGCCTCAATCTATGACAACTTGCCCATGGTTTCCTACAAACACCTAATTCCTCACTGCACACTGAAATATAATCAATCTACAAACCAATAATCCAACTATTCTAGAAGCAATTGTAAATACACAACTAGAAGCAATCCCTACATTCTAACTTGGCTCTAATACCAATTTGATCTGTAAACACCACTGATAAACTCAAAGTGAAATTTTAAAAGTATGGATTCTAAATTTCTCAACTTATAAGATGTTGGAATGATTAAAAACTGATGAAAATCTGATTTAAACCAAGTTTCAAAACTGAAATAAAGGTGAATTGATAAATCACTTCAATTTTCCATTGAAACCATCAGATTTTTCAAATTCTCAATTTTATCCAATTTCTCGTAAATTATCAAATGAGTAATTTTTGCATTCTGATTAAAATCTAAATTATAATCTGTAAATTAACTAAAAATGAAATGTAAAACTGAATTCAAAGATCAAAACACAAAAATTGTTTACGGGGTTCAGAATTCTTACGTACCCGAGTTCGTATCAAATCGATCCATTAATTGTTGCTAAATTTGAAAGCCAAAATAATACTTACAAACAATAAAAGATCATATCTCTTTGCAATAATAGTGATCAGACCTTCGAAAGACCTTGGCTGACTCAACACATCCTTCACCTTCCTGAATCACAAGCAAAGGCTTCTCCAAATCAAAATTGGAAACTTATATAGCTCAAAATGGCATCGCCAATTCTCCAAAATGGGCAAATAAATATAATAAATAGAGCATATTAGAATTCTAAACAGTTTTTAGTTTACTCCGAGCTCTGGTCTGGCCTCTAAGGGCTCCAAAATGACCAAACATTGTAAGCAGGTCTATAATCTCCAATACACAGTCGGCCAGAAGCTTACCTTTAAATACAAGTTCGTTCCTTTCAAAACACATGGAAGTCCATAGCACAAGCGATCAAAGCTTATCTCTTTTGGATGACAGGTCAAGAGTTCAAAACCGTCAGCCTCCGTGTTTGGCACTTTAGGTTTATCTTTATCCCACATGTGTGGGTGGAGAGGATTAAACCAGGATTTAAAAAGCCTTTGAGCACCATTTTCTCTGTGGGTTTATCCCACATGCAACAATTTGGGGATAGGATAAGGCTTTAAAAAGCCTTTGGCCACCCACTTATCATGTGGCTTTAGCCACATAATAGTCTTTTTTAATTTTGGGCTCGAGCGTAGGCCTACAGATTCGCCAAAGAGCTCAGCTCCCATGTGACTCGATCGTAGTTCTATCCTACTCCCTCAAGCTCGCCACCTTGCTTAGTCTTGCCACCTTGCTCAGGGTTCATGCTTGAGGCATTTCTGAACTCACCATATGGCTTGATCAATGAGCTTATCTCTGAGCTTAATCACTAAATTTCCACAAAATAAAAAGGTGACATGGCAATGAGTCATCACTTGTGACATGGCAATGAGTCACTATAGTGACGTGGCATGTTGATGATGTGGCATGTCATTGAACCAATTTTTTTAAAAATTTTAATCTGCCAAGTGTTAACCTCTGATAGGTTTGAATGTCAAAACAACATCAAAACATGTGTCACATGTAGAAAGTGACATTTTTTGACCAACTTCAAATGGCCATAACAGGGGCTACCGAACTCAGATTTACATTCTAAAAAATGTGCCAGAAGGCTCTCAAAGAGCTCTATAGTGTGACACCACTGAAACTCTAAATTGAAACCATTATTAGAACCCAATTTCTGATCACACCTCCCTAATGGAGGGCTTTTGGTCTCCAAAATTTGACTATCTCTGAAATCTTATAACTGGTCTACTGCATCCATGAAAATAGAACCCAATCATAACAAGAGATATAAACAATTGCATTCAAATGATTCATAATCAAACTATAAAAATGCCTAGTCCAAAAGGCATGAGTAAGTGAATCTACAACTACCAAAGTGATTACAACATATCAAATTGCCTGCCCAAATGTCACATCTTGTAAAGTGATGAATTGCCAAAAACTGAAACAACTCCCAGTGTAACCACAAGACAAGTTTATAATGCCGACAACATACAATAAATGTTGTGGACATGTTGTAATATAATGCCCTAGTATGGGACTTATATGCTAAGTAAAATGCAAAAAACCAAAAGTGTATGATGCCTAACACCTAAAAATGCCCAAAGGGTCTTAAAAAATGCATCTAAACATCTCTGTGCCAAAATAGATACATTCAAAATAGCAGTCTAACTGTCCAATGTTGTAAGGAAACAACTCACAACATCACTCTACTATATCCCCAACTGTTTCAAATGAGTTAATGTCTTATCCATTATTAGACTACCCATACATTATATTCTGGAGATCAAAAACTTAGAGTTATCAAAAAGTGAGAATTGAAAAACTTCATATGGTAAACCTGTCTTGAAGTGTTCCCACCGACTCTAATCTACATCTATCAAAGCTTATTCATTCCCTTAGGTGAATTCTTAACCATGCTTTGCAAAAAGAATGTAGTGATAATCTACTTAACCAATTCTTTCTTCCTAGTGAAATTGATTGTCTCTGTGGATTCATTATCAATTGCATACTTTATCAATTTGGGTTTTGCCATATGAAATTGAAAAGATTGTTGACTTAACCTCTTAAATGGATTTTCACTTGTAGGTTTTACCTTATCTTGGGTTGTATTGTCAACTATATTATGGATTGAATTAGCTTCATTAACCTTAGTGAGATGTTTATAAATCATCTTAGTTTTAACATTACTTGAATGTGAAGATTGTTGGGTGAATATTTTGTCGTCAACTAACTGATGACAAAATGGGGATATTAGCCATAGCATAAGAGAGATTTACCACCTTGAAAAGTATGGGTTTACCAGATCTAAACAAAGTAAATCTCTCCTCTCATCAAGGGGAGGTTCCCTATCAATATTTACGTGCTGGATATATAATTAAGCATAAAATAACACATGAGGGTGGTATAACAGCATCTACCCCTCTTTTTTTAGAGGTAATGTATGAAGGACAAAAGAGGAAAATCCCTAGTCTAAAGCTAACAACACTCCTCTTCTTTCAGGGATGGTATCAAACGAAGAGCAAGAGATTACCTGAAGTAACAAAGTTCACAAGAACGCTCACGCAAGCGCAAAGTCTTCTGTAGCTTCTCCACAGATCCAGAACAAGTACAACCATAGAGTAAAGTGAAGCACAAAGTCTTCACCTAAAACTACAAAAGATAAAAGAATCTCAAAGGTAAAAGTAGCACAAAGTCTATTTTCTACCCTCAAGAAGTGCCCTCAGATAATAATAACACACCCAGCTTGCTTATTAAATCAGATAAACAAGATGTTACCAGAAAAAAGACATAAGAATTATTTCCTAAATAACACAGATAATCTCAACACAAAGTCTAAAATAAACTGCTTCTCATTTATTTAATCAAAACATGATTTACAAGTTTGAGCACAAAGTCTCAAAAGTTGCTTCAATTTCAGCAGAGTGTTTGCTATTAGCTTTTCCAAGATAATTTACAAATGAGGTCTCCACTATATATAGGGAGAAAATCCTCAAAAATAGAAAATAATAAAATATAAAATATCTTGGTCAAAGATGACTCATCTTTGACTTTTAGATATTTTCTAAAATATTTAGATGTAATTACATATTACAAAATTGCATGCATTCTGCACAAAATAGAAATGCATAAGGATAGAAGAAGAGAGAAGGGGAGAGAGAGTCAATTCTTGCTGTCAG
Source organism: Torreya grandis (assembly GCA_037957365.1). Taxonomy (NCBI): domain Eukaryota; kingdom Viridiplantae; phylum Streptophyta; class Pinopsida; order Cupressales; family Taxaceae; genus Torreya; species Torreya grandis. The sequence goes on along the minus strand of JARHVA010005588.1, from coordinate 413,490 downwards.
ACTTCTTCAGATGAGCATCGTACATGGCAATTGATACCTGAATTTCTACACTGTCTGGTGCAACTGCGTTCTTGAAGATGACTCTTGCTCTGATCAGCACGTCTTTCAATGCTGTGATGGCTTTAGAGTGGCCAGTTAACCTGGATTTCAAATTCTCCAAAGTTAACTGAGCATCCAGAATGATGTCCACCGAAGTCATTGAGAAAGACGCTCCTTTAAAATCTTTCTGAATCATCCCTTTGAAATTCTGAATCATTTCCTCTGTCGAAAGGAACTGATGGTCCTTGGAAGTCAAGTTGCATGGCAGCTCTTCTAACTTGTTCAGCAGGCTCAGGTCACTCTTTTCACTAGCTTCCTTGAAAGCTTTGAGATCATCAATTAGATCCTTGAGTACCTGAATCCTGAAGATCATTGACTCCTTCATCTCAACATAGGAATCTTTGTTGGGGATGACACCGATAGATATCAGGGTACTCTTTTTGAGATCTTTCATTTCCTTCCATTTGCTGAGATCTTTCTCTACACTGTCAATTTCTTGAGAGATAAGGGAGACAAAATTGTCTACCTGAGTTTTCAATCTCTTCATTTTACCTATTCTTTCCACAACTTTTGATAGCAATGAGACTCCTTGATTGTGCATCCTTTCAACATATTCCTCCATGACTTTCCCCTTTAAATAGGTCTTTTCAGGTTTCTGAATGACTGAATCATCCACGGAAAAGGCCTCTGAAGTTGCTGCCTCAGTCAGAATAGTGAACCTTTTGATCACTGTTGTTAACTGCTCAGCTTTGGTTTTATAATAGTCCTTCATCTCCTTTTCTCTGTCAAACTTTTGGACCATAATATCCATTGCTGACTGAAGATCGCTCTTCGCACCTTCATGAGTAACTTTGCCAAGTTCAACACGAGAGATGGAATAACTGCTCATTTCAAAATCCTCAAGGGTTGCGTCCTGAGGAGGCTTGGCAATTTCTAAAAAAAATTGCCCCTTTTCTTCGACCAACTTGGAGAGGATTTTTGGCCTCTTAGGAGCCCTTGCTTTTGCCGGCACTATCTTGCCAAAATCGAATTCATCTAGGGAGATGGCCATTTTCTTTCTTTTAGGCGTGAAAGCAGACATCCAAGGCAGGAGAGAAGTACCCATTGTAACAATAGTTGCCTCTGCCGGTGTCACTGTAGTAGCTTCCACACTACTAGTGGTGGCAGTAGTGGCAATTAGAGTAACCGACGAAACTGTATTAACTACTGATTCTGGCTCAGGTGCAAGGCTTGGTGGCAGGTTGAAAGACGGAGATGACAGACTCGAAATGGATCCGAAAGAGCGAGGGGAACCTGCTGAAGGACCCTGAGGATCACCAAAAACAACCCTGGAAGGGGAAGCGGCTCCAAAAGAGGGAACACTGATTGGAGAGATAGGAGAAGCGGGCACTGCAGGAGATTGAGGGGGAGAATGAGAGGCGCTCTAGATCGGCTGTGCTTGTCTCAGCGAGATTGGAGACCCAACACTTGGTCATTCTGAAGGTTGATCCTGTGTCTTCATAGGTTGAGCTATCTGTGCCTCGAAGCTTTGACCTTTGGTTCCTTCAGCTGCTGTTTCAAGCTCTTGTGTTGACTTAGGATTTTTGGACACAACGATGATCATAGGCTTGTGAGGCTTAGAAGGCAAAGGAACATCACCTTTATTTTTTGTTCAGTTTTTTGCCTTTCTCTTCAACTCTACTTAGTATTCAGCATCTGATCTTATGACAAATTCTTTTAGGGTGATCCCTTTGGCTGCTAACCAATCATTAGTGTTAGCCAATATTAGTTTAAATATTTTCCTCAGTGAGGTCAACTCCTTTTGAGACCATTGAAATGGAGGGAGAGGGGAACCAACAACCTTTTCTATCAGATACCTATTGTTTATGATGTTTCCATCATCGACTAAACTAGAAGAGATCTCTGCAAGTCCCAGGTATTCTATCTGCTCCAGTGTGAGACAGCAATAGTCCATTTTTCTTATCTCATCAACCATCCTCAGGTCCACCCAGATATCCTCAATCATGGGTTCGTGGAACTGAGTCTTTCTTCTAATCTTCTCTTTGACTCCCCTGTAGTCAAATTTCTCCTGTCTCTTGAATAGTTTGATGGTAACCATCTACATTTCTGTTTCCATAACCTTGGCTTTGGTTGATGTAGCAATTGAAAACCTACCAATCTGGATAGGGAACTTGAAACTGGGTCTCTTAAGTTCTATTTGTTTCGTGTGCACGACAACCAGTTGTCGGCAAAGCTCCATTAGGACTAACCTGTCTGAAGGGAATTTGGGGAGCATATAAGGGCATCCTTGGTAGAAACCCACCCGAAGATAGCAAAACATAGGGAACTGGAAGAACATGCAGCCATAACCGTTCACCACCATCCAGGCCTCGTCTGATATTCTCTTTTGCTCCAGCTGAGGATCAAAGAGACACAAGAATGCAGTGAAGAATGCATCATTTATTCACCTAAAATAACGTGTTGACCCTTGAAGCATCAGCTGTGGATAGTATGAGTAGACCGGGGTGGTCTTTCTATCTCCCTCTATTGTCAAACCTGGGAAAGATCGCATTGCGACAGCTATATAGACCACGTACGAGGTCATGTAGAATTTGAAGGAGGTTTGTACCCTGATTAGTTGTTCATGGATAGCATTGCTGATCTGTTCCCCCCAAAAGATGGTTTGTTTACCTTGAAGGATGATCTTAATGAATGGATACATCCATTCATAGAATTGTGAAGAGGATGGGAGGCCCCGTATTCTGCTGAGGAGGGTGATTAAGTCACCAACTTTTTCGATGAAATCACTTCTGGGGAAGCTTTTCGACCATCTAGAGAGACCGGTCCTCAGAGTCTTTAGCCATTTATAATTTATGACCTTCTTTGCCCTTTCTAGGTCTTTGTCATACTCCTTTTATGCATTTTTGAAGTCAATTTGGGTTACTTCGGTGGCTGACAGACACAGAAAAACTTTGTCGATAAAATTGGGGTCCAATCGAATTATCATGCCGCCACTAGCATCTGAGACCGATCTGGTCTCTTTGTTGTAAAAATGCGCACACTTGAGGACAAATTCCACATGATGTGTTGCTACCGAAAAGGCGGCCACCAGAAAGATGTTGCTCTCAACAATTCTTTTTATCCCAGTACTGGGATTTGTTGCCTTGGTTCGCTCTAGGAACTCAGCCATGTCCACGTGGCCGATCTCGGTATCTCGAATGTCATCAACATTCGAGGTGACTGATGTGAGCAGGAAGACACCCTAGTACTTGTATTTCATGCTCTTCACCTTTGAGGGAGATGCTTCTGTCATAGAGGACAATCTTGATTGGATGGGAGCAGATGTATAGGAGCTCGCTGAAGGTGCTGCTGCCATGATTACAGATGAAAGGAGAGTGAGCGAGAGAGGGAGAGCGCAGTTTAAGTGACATGGGTTATTGGAGGTCACTTAAATAGGCCAGGTCTAGCAAAGGAGTGGAAAATGAGGAAGAAAAAGTGCAAAAGGGACAACTCAAAAAAAAAATTGGAAGTTAGCTGAAAATTAGAGAAAAATGCAAGGGCGGCAAAAATCGCCGCCCTTGCATAAATTGGAAGAAAAAGTAGGGGCGGCAATTTTCATCGCCCTTGCGGGTAGGATGCAGGGGCGGCGATTTTCACCGCCCTTGCAGGAAGAATGTAGGGGCAGCAATTATCACCGCCCTTACAGGAAAATGGCAGGGAGATGCAGAGACGGCAATTTTTGCCATCCTTGCAGGAAAAAAAGGCAAAAAAGTGCAGAGGAGGCGAAAATCGCCGCCACTGCACTTGACAAGGGGAGAGTGTGGAAGGGCAGCATTTTTTGCTGCCTTTGCATGAAAGCTTTAAAAAAGACATGGGTGGAAAAAATGCCACCCACATGAGGTCTTTGGTAGAAAAAATTGCGGGTAGGAGGGAGAAGAAAAGAAATAAGATAAAAACAATAAAATACTAAGCTAAAATCAAGAAAACAACATGAAATAAACATAAAAACAAACCCTACCTAAGAAAACACGCGTGCCACGAGGTCGGATCCATGAGTTGGTGCTTCCAAACGTCGCTTGAAGCGCTCAGATGCAAGAGGTAAGAGGAGAAGAGGAAGCAATGAGAAGAATGAGGCTCAAATCAGAATATATAGGGTGAAAAACCCACCCCAACAACCTACCGCACGTAGCCATTAATGCCTTGCATGGAAATCGAGGCATGTAAGGGTGACAAAAATCACCGCCCTTACATGTAGTCGGTCTCTTTGCAAGGGCAGCAAATTTTGCCACCCTTTCAAGTCAGAGTGCAGGGGCGGTGATTTTTGCTGCCCTTGCAGGAAACGTGCAGAGGCAGCAAAAATCACCGCCCTTGCACAGAAAAGAAGAGAAATGCAGAGGCGGCATTTTTTGCCGCCCTTGCACAGAAAAGAAAAAAGAGACCAACTCTGGAAGGAGAAAAAAGGGGAAGGGAAAACTTGACCTGGACGAGATAGTAACCACTCCTCATTCCTAGGACAAGACAAAAATGAATTATAAAATTTGTATCGAAAAATGAACTTAGAGAGACAAAAGACGAAACAGACAAATTTTGTAGGGGGGTTGTTTTCAAAAATGAGCTAAGCTAATTTTGGAAACAACAACTGGCTCATGTTGGGAAACTTCTGTTTTAATCGAAATGATTAATGGAAGCAGAATCCAGTCTCTAAGTGCCTTCATCCAAACCATTGGGCTACGGAGTCGAGCGAAAAATGAGAAATAAAAATAGACAAAACATAAAATTGTACATATTTTACAAACGGACTCCTCCGAGCTTCAAGGGTTGAAAAGCTTTAGATGCTACCCATTGTGAGGTAGTGTAAATGGTGTTCCATCTTTATACTCTAGCAAAAAGCTGGCTTCACCACAGAGCTGTCGAATGGTGAACGGACCCCTCCACAAGGAGTCAAATTTACCGTCTATCCCTTTTGGTTCTTGTCGCTTGTCCCATAACAAGACTTGATCTCTAACTTGGAAGTCACGCACTCTAGCTCTCTTATCAAAAAGTGCTTTCACCTAGTCCTGATGTTCCTTGATCCGATCCACCACCATAACTCGTTGTTCGTTCAGCTCGATCAGACACATGATCCGCTTGTCAATTGAGCTTTCGAAGGTTGAGTCTTTGATTGCTCTGGTTAATTTGAGTGCTGGTAGTTCAAGGGTAATGGAAATTTATACATTTCATCCATATAGGAGTTGGAAAGGTGACATACCTATAGCTCTTTTGGGTGTTATCCTGTCAGCCCATAAAGCATCATACAAAGCTTTGTGCCATGTTCTTTGATTGTCGTCCACCAATTTCTTGATAATGGTGACCAGATTTCGGTTACTTGATTCTGCTTGTCCATTTCTTTGAGGAAAATAATCTGAAGTGTGAGATAAGGTAATCTCATAATGGAAACAAAATTGAGTAATTTCATGTGACGAAAAACAGGCCACATTATCTATCACAATTTTTAGTGGAACCCCAAACTTGGAGATGATATTTTCTTTGAGAAAGCTGCATACTACTTCAGATGTAGCATGCTTAGTTGGTATGGCCTCCACCCACTTAGTAAAATAATCTATCGCGGTGAGGACATAATCATGTCCGGCACTCGAAGACGGGTTAACTACACCAATGAAATCAATACCCCACTGTTGAAATGGTTCCTCAATCACAACTGGCTTGAGGGGCAAAGCAGGCAGCTTAGGCTTTCCAACAAATTGCTGACACAGCTCACACCTACGCACCCATTTGTAAGCATCTTGAAAAAGTGTGGGCCAATAGTACCTTGCTCATAGAATTGTGTGTCGTCACCGGTGCAGAAAAATGTCCTCCACAGGCCAAATTGTGGAAAGATTCTAAAAGTCTTTCTTGTTGAGCTTTGTCAACACAACGAAGAAATGCCACGTCCAAGTTTCTCTTATAAAGACCATTGTCCCACAGAACATAACCAACTGCTTTCAATTTAACATTCCATTTTTCTTTCAAAGAAAGATGAGCAAAACACTCGCCATATGTTAGGAAATGAGCAATGTTAGAATACCACTCATCAGTAGTAGCGATAAAGAGAACTGTGGGCACGCTCTTGATATCTTGTTCTTCACTTTTTAATTCATCTGAAATATTGTTGGCAATCAATTGGCAGAGACCCCTTCCTCGTATAATCTTGGTTGGTTTGATGTCCAGATCAAATTCTTGAGTTTTAGAAATCCAGTTACCTCTCTTTGTACCGAATTCTTGCTGAGTCAAAATAGATTTTATTGTTGTATCTGGTATGAGAACTTCGGTGTGAGAATTCAGGATATAAAACTTGAAATGGTTGACAGCCTTGACCATGGCGTATGCATGTTTCTCTATAAGGGAATATTTTAACTCGTGATCTTTGAGTGGGCAACTCATGAATGAAATAGGAGATTTTGCATTTTCTGAATTTGGTTGAACCAGAATAGCTGACAGTGTATGCTCAGAGGCATAACTATATATCTTGAAACCTTTAGTATAGTCCAGACAGACCAAGACTGGTGCCCGAGCACGTTGATTTGCCCTCGATAGTCCACCTAAATGTGGCATTTCTCTTCATCATATTGACAATGTGACGGGTTTTTTCAGCGAATTCAGGAACAAATCTCCTAAGAAAATTCACCTTTCCAAAGAAAGAGTGAACTGCGGTCTTGCTGGTAGGCAGAGTAAGCTCCTAGATGGACCTAACTCTTTCTGAATCAATTTTGATGCCTTCTCGAGACACTATGTGTCTGAGAAGTTTCCCTTCAGTCACTCCGAAGACAGATTTCTTTGGGTTTAATGAGATGCCATTTTGATGGCAGTGCTCCAGTACCTTTTGCAAATGGTGAACATGCTCCGAACGCTGTTTTGAAAAAACCGTCAGATCGTCCAGGTACACTACAATGAATTTTTCCATCAAATCTTTGAAAGCAAGATCCATGGCTCTTTGAAAAGTGGCGCCTGTGTTTATCAGACTGAAAGGCATCCTGTGATAAGCGAAAGTGCCCCAGGGTGTGGTGAATGCTGTTTTGTGTTGATCTGCTTTCCCGACCTCAACTTGATTGTACCTCAAAAAACCATCAAGCATTGATAACATTTTTGAACCTGTTACCATCTGTAAGACTTGATCCATAATGGGAAGGGGGTAGTTATCTTTTAAGGATAACTGATTCAAGTTTCTGAAATCTACACAAATTCGAATCTCATCATTTTTATTTCTGACGGGTACTATGTTAGCAACCCATGTTGAGTGATGGATTGAAAAAATTATCCGAGCATCTAGCATCTTTTGTATCTCAGCTAAAATAGTACCTGAGATTTTTAGATTATATTGTCTGGATTTTTGTTTGTAAGGCACAGAGTTGGCTTTGAGGGGGATGTCATGATGGATGTCATATGGCCTAAGAGATTTCAAGTCATCGTAAGAATAGGCCAACACATCCCTATATTGGCGGAGTAAACTAGCAAGCTCCAACATGTCTTTGGAAGTGCAGTATTTTCCAATGTTTACCATCTTAGGATCGTGCTTGGTCCCCAAATTGACTTGATCAAAATCTTGAGAAGAACTTGAATTTGTTCATTGTTGTTTGACAAACCTGTCATGGTTATCAAAAAGCTTTTCTAGGGAAACCAAACCTTTGGGAATTTTATTTCCCTTGAGCTGTAGAAAATCTTCACCTGTATCGACCTAGGTTTCAGGGGTTAAATCACACTCCTGAGGCTCACTACCTTCAAAACACAGTTGTTTGAAAGTGTCTTTTTGCTCCAAGAAGGCGATGATTTGATCATCGTTGTTCAACACTTTCCAGTGGTCAGCATTGTCTGGTATACTTGGTCAAAAAACTAGCTCAATAGTATACTTATCTCCCTTAAAATCTGGGTAGGGAATTAGGAGGGTGGCAGAGACAGCCAATGCATCTGCTCAATCATTGAATTTCCTCAAAACGACGAAGATATTGAAGGCATCAAAAATTTTGATCTGATCCCATACCAAATTGTGATAATGGCGCAACCTCTCATTCTTGGTCTGATAGAGGTTCTTTACCTGATAGACTATCAACTCAGCGTCTCTTTTAGCATGGAGTTTCTTAATGCCTTTTTCTTTGGCAGCCTGTAGTCCAAGCAACAGGGATTCATATTCAGCCGTGTTGTTAGTATTGTTGAATTGCAATTTGTAATAAAAAGGGGTAATCTCTTCCTGAGGGGATACTAACACAACTCCGGCTCCTGATCCAGTAGAAGAGCAACTGCCGTCAAACTCCAAGGTCCATAGCTCATCAGGGATTACTTTTTTTATAAAAACTTTCCTGTTTTGGGGAAAGGGTTGTTTCATGTGTTAATTTTGCTTGGGCATTCCACCCTTTGTGTCAGCTAAAACCAAAATCAAATTACCACCAATAGGAGTTTCATCTAATGCATCGTGGATCTCGTCTGTGGATAAAAAATAAGTGCCCATGCCTGAAGACTCAAATAAAATTTGAGCTTTAGGCGCTGCGGAATGGGTAACTACGTACCTGGCTTCTTTTTCAGGAAGCAATTTCTTCATGACGCCTTGGACTGGAATCCTTGCTTCTGATAGGTCCATGCTTAACTCGCCCCCAACATCCTTACATAAATTTTGCCCAAGCAGGATGCTGTAAGATGCTGGAACATCGGCTACTAAAACTGTCATTTTTATCCGCTTTTTTGGAAAAGCCGCAAAGGCATATTGGGCATCTTTTATTTGGCCAAGGAGGGGAACTTGCTTGTTTTCCATGGAAAAACACCTCCCAAAAGTCTTGGTCAAAGTTAGGCTGAGAGAATCCACCACCTTGGCAGGCATGACATTATCTGAAGCCCCAGAGTCTATAATACAATTACTCAGTTTGTAGCCATTTATAAGTAGGGAAACATAGAAAGGTTCTATTTTCTCGAGAGCGACAGGAGGAGTCACAACCAGATTGTTTTGGGCTGGTTTATCTTTGGGGGGATCAGGAACAACTTTCAAATAATTTTGTCCTACAGAGACAGCTTTATTTTTAACATACTCTGCTAACTTATCAAACTGTTCTAGGTTAGCTCTTAAATACTCAACCTCTGTCATCTAAATCTTAGTCTTTCTAGCATGATCAATTATATCAAATGATTGAAAAGTAGTTGCAATAAAAGAAGAAATTCCATCATCAGAGGCTTTGAAGGGCACTCCACTGGCCTGAGTAGCAGAAGAGGGGGATATCGGGTGATTGGGAGTACTTACTTTTTTATGAATTACCTGATCTTTTAATTGCAGAGGTAATGGAGTCCCACGTTTGGCAATAGAAACTGCTGGCTGGAGTTCTTCATCTGTCTTTCCTTTGTTAGTTTGTGAAGCCGACTGATTTTGAGATCTGGTAAAAACAACGTAAGTTCCCTTCGAATCTTCTCCTTTACTCCCAGCTTCATCTTGATAATCCAAGAAACTGATATTGGAGTCGCCAGCTAATTCCTCATCCTGTTCATCAAAGAGGTTAGCATTTTCTTGTTGGTCTAGCTGTGGTTGAAACGAGTTGTCGTGCTCAGCCTCTAGGTATCCGACCGCTGAATTGGCAGGTGCTGCTTCAATGGCTAATCTTCCTGAAGGGGGAGGTAGGCGGTTTGATTGCCCTTGGGTCCAGGCAGTATTACCTTGATATTATTGATTCTGGAATGTCTTCTTGGGCGCATCTCGATAGGTAGGAGCGGACGTACCTTGAGTAATTTGTCTTTTCAAAACTATCAGTTCATTTGTTAATTTTTGCATCATAGGATTTGTAGTGCCCGTAGAAGAGCTTTCAACAGATGAAGGGAATTTATTTTTACTAGACTCTTTCCTGATCTTGCCTACCAGGATAAGATCGTCTTCAATCTTGGTAGCCAAACTTTGAGCCAAGGCTAGGTCCATAGGGCTAGCTCATCTCAATAAGAAACTTACTTCGAGAAGCTGTGAGTTGATGAAAAAACACTTGAGATTTTTCGGTGTGGGTTGGGCCATAGTCGGAATCCAGTTCCTCAACTTGTTGAATTTAGCTATGAAATCCCTCATGGGCTCCTAAATTTCTTTCTTCAATTGTGTCAGTTGTGCCAACAAAGCGTGTGCATCCTCAGCGGGTTTAAATCTAGCTTCGAATTTGGACTTGAGCATATCCCAGCTTGTTACTGACCCAGCCTGCAGGTGATAAAACCAATCCGTGACAGCTCTTTGTAAAGTTTTCACAAAGAGTCTTACTGCCACATCTTCAAATTCAATCCCAATTATGCCACATGTTATGGAGAAGGCGGCAATATGTTCGTCAGGATGAACCTTCCCATCACCAAAAAACTTAGGAAATTTTTTCCTAAAACTACGAGGTAGTTCATGCAGAGGTGGGGTCAAGTTAAGAGGGCCGAAGGAATTACCCCATGGGCCTTGAGCCATTATGATAAGAGGATTAAAATGTGGGATAACAAACCTTAGTGGAGTGTTTATAGGTAGGCGGCGATTAATAGCGAGAAAAAGAGTTCTATCTCGTGTTGGCGATCTACCAAGGCTAGAAAGAAAACTCCTAGATCGTTGAATAGAGGTTGATGAAAGGAACAAATCAAAATTACTCTATTGCGCTAACTCAAATACAGGGTCAACAACGCCTTTAGATCTCTGACTTTTGGTATAGCATGGAGTTGCCAGGTTTTTAAAACAAAAGTGGGACCGAAACTATTTCAAATTGAAGCTTGAGGCTTCAAAATGCACATTCTTTTCAACGGCTCTGGTTTCATAGACCAGATAATGTAACATAGGTAGGTGGTAAGGCTAGAATGATAATGGGTAAGATATAGAACGGAGTCGCCAGACTATGCAATGGAGAAGGGTAGGCACTGCTTCAATCTGAAACTTGAGGTTTTAGACTGCACATCCAATCCCCAGCGGAGTCGCCAAAAATTGTTGGGTGAATATTTTGTCGTCAACTAACTGATGACAAAATGGGGATATCAACCACAGCATAAGAAAGATTTACCACCTTGAAAAGTATGGATTTACCAGATCCAAACAAAGTAAATCTCTCCTCTCATCAAGGGGAGGTTCCCTATCAATATTTACATGCCGGATATATAATTAAGCAGAAAATAACACATGAGGGTGGTATAACAGCATCTACCCCTCTTTTTTTAGAGGTAATGTATGAAGGACAAAAGAGAAAAATCCCTGGTCTAAAGCTAACAACACTCTTCTTCTTTCAGGAATGGTATCAAACGAAGAGCAAGAGATTACCTGAAGTAACAAAGTTCACAAGAACGCTCACGCAAGCGCAAAGTCTTCCGTAGCTTCTCCATAGATCCAGAACAAGTACAACCGTAGAGTAAAGTGAAGCACAAAGTCTTCACTTGAAACTACAAAAGATAAAAGAATATCAAAGATAAAAGTAGCACAAAGTCTATTTTCTACCCTCAAGAAGTGCCCTCAGATAATAATAACACACCCACCTTGCTTATTAAATCAGATAAACAAGATGTTACCAGGAAAAAGACATAAAAATTATTTTCTAAATAACACAGATAATCTCAACACAAATTTTGAAATAAATTGCTTCTCATTTATTTAATCAAAACATGATTTACAAGTTTGAGCACAAAGTCTCAAAAGTTGCTTCAATTTCAGCAGAGTGTTTGCTATTAACTTTTCCAAGATAATTTACAAATGAGGTCTCCACTATATATAGGGAGAAAATCTTCAAAAATAGAAAATAATAAAATATCTTGGTTAAAGATGACTCATCTTTGACTTTTAGATATTTTCTAAAATATTTACATGTAATTACATATTACAAAATTGCATGCATTCTGCACAAAACAGAAATGCATAAGGATAGAAGAAGAGAGAAGAAGAGAGAGAGTCAATTCTTGCTGTCAGACTTCTTCAGATGAGCATCGTACATGGCGATTGATGCCTGAATTCCTATGCTGTCTAGCGCAATTGCATTTTTGAAGATGACTCTTGATCTGATCAGCGCGTCTTTCAATGCTATGATGGCTTTAGAGTGGCCAGTTAACCTGGATTTCAAATTCTCCAAAGTTAACTGAGCATCCAGAATGCTGTCCACCGAAGTCATTGAGAAAGACGCTCCTTCAAAATCTTTCCAGATCATCCCTTCGAAATTCTGAATCATTTCCTCTGTCGGAAGGAACTGATGGTCTTGGAAGTCAAGTTGCATGGCAGCTCTTCTAACTTGTTCAGCAGGCTTAGGTCACTCTTTTCACTAGCTTCCTTGAAAGCTTTGAGATCATCAATTAGATCCTTAAGTCCCTAAATCCTAAAGATCATTGACTCCTTGATCTCAACATAAGAATCTTTGTTGAGAATGACACCGATAGATATCAGGGTACTCTTTTTGAGATCTTTCATTTCCTTTCATTTGCTGAGATCTTTCTCTAAGCTATCAATTTTTTGAGAGATAAGGGAGACAAAATCGTCTACCTCAGTTTTCAATCTCTTCATTTTACCTGTTCTTTCCGCAACTTTTGATAGCAACGAGACTCCTTGATTGTGCATCCTTTCAACATATTCCTCCATGACTTTCCCCTTTAAATAGGTCTTTTCAGCTTTCTGAATGACTAAATCATCCACGAAAAAGGCCTCTGGAGTTGCTGCCTCAGTCAGAACAGTGAACCTTTTGATCACTGTTGTTAACTGCTCAGCTTTGGCTTTATAATAATCCTTCATCTCCTTTTCCCTGTCAAACTTTTGGACCATAATGTCCATTGCTGACTGAAGATTGCTCTTCGCACCTTCGTGAGTAACTTTGCCAAGTTCAACACGAGAGATGGAATAACTGCTCATTTCAAAACCCTCAAGGGTTGCGTCCTGAGGAGGCTTGGCAATTTCTAGAAATTTTTGCCCCTTTTCTTCGACCAACTTGGAGAGAATTTTCGGCCTCTTAGGAGCCCTTACTTTTCCCGGCACTATCTTGCCAAAATCAAATTCATCTGTGGAGATGGCCATTTTCTTTCTTTTAAGCGTGAAAGCAGACATCCAAGGCGGGAGAGAAGTACCCATTGTAATAATAGTTGCCTCTGCCGGTGTCACTGTAGCAGCTTCCACACTACTGGTGGTGGTATTAGTGGCAGTTGGAGTAACCGACGAAACTGTATCAACCACTGATTCTGGCTCAGGTGCAGGTTGAAAGACGGAGATGACAGACTCGAAATGGACCCAAAAGAGTGAGGGAAACCTGTTGAAGGACCTTGAGGATCACCAAAAACAACCCTGGAAGGGGAAGCAGCTCCAGAAGAGGGAACACTAATTGGAGAGATAGGAGAAGTGGGCACCACAGGAGATTGAGGGGGAGAAGGAGAGGTGATTTGGATCGGCTGTGCTTGTCCCTGCGAGATTGGAGACCCAACACTTGGTCGTTCTGAAGGTTGATCCTGTGTCTTCATAGGTTGAGCTGTCTGTGCCTCAGAGCTTTGACCTTTGGTTCCTTCAGCTGCTATTTCAAGCTCTTGTGTTGACTTAGGCTTTTTGGACACAAAGATGATCCTAGGCTTGTGAGGCTTAGAAGGCGAAGGAACGTCACCTTTGTTTTTTGTTCGGTTTTTTGCCTTTCTCTTCAACTCTACTTGGTATTCAGCCTCTGATCCTATGACGAATTCTTTTAGGGTGATCCCTTTGGCTACTAACCAATCATTGGCGTTAGCCAATATTGGTTCAAATCTTTTCCTCAGTGAGGTCAACTCCTTTTGAGACCACTGAAATGGAGGGAGAGGGGAACCAGCAACCTTTTCTGTCAGATACCTGTTGTTTATGATGTTCCCATCATCGACTAAACCAGAAGGGATCTCTGTAAGTCTGAGGTATTCTATCTGCTCCAGTGTGAGACGGCAATAGTCCATTTTTCTTATCTCATCGGCCGTCCTCAGGTCCACCCAAATATTCTCAATCATGGGTTCGTGGAACTGAGTCTTTCTTCTAATCTTCTCTCTAACTCCCCTGTAGTCAAATTTCTCTCGTCTCTTGAATGGTTTGATGGTAACCATCTACATTTCTATTTCCATAACCTTGGCTTTGGTTAATGTAGCAATTGAAAACCTACCAATCTGGATAGAGAACTTGAAATTGGGTCTCTTAAGTTCCATCTACTTCGTGTGCACGACAATCAGTTGTCGGCAAAGCTCCATTAGGACTAACCTGTCTGAAGGAAATTTGGGGAGCATATAAGGGTATCCTTGGTAGAAACCCACTCGAAGATAGAAAAATATAGGGAACTGGAGGAACATGCAGCCATAACCATTCACCACCGTCCAGGCCTCATCTGATATTCTCTTCAGCTCCAGTTGAGGATCAAAGAGACACAAGAATAGGGCAAAGAATGCGTCATTTACTCCCCTGAAATGACGTGTTGACCCTTGAAGCATCAGCTATGGATAATATGAGTAGACCGAGGTGGTCTTTCTATCTCCCTCTATTGTCAAATCTGGAAAAGATCGCATTGTGGCAGCTATATAGACCAGGTACGAGGTCATGTAGAATTTGAAGGAGGTTTGTACCCTGGTTAGTTGTTCATGGATAGCGTTACTGATTTATTCCCCCCAAAAGATGGTTTGTTTACCTTGAAGGATGATCTTAATGAATGGATACATCTATTCATGGAATTGTGAAGAGGATGAGAGGCCCCGTATTCTGCTGAGGAGGGTGATTAAGTCACCAATTTCTTCGACGAAACCACTTCTGGGGAAGCTTTTCGGCCATCTAGAGAGACCAGTCCTCGGAGTCTTTAGCCATTTATAATTCATGACCTTCTTTGCCCTTTCTGGGTCTTTGTCATACTCCTTTTGTGCGTTCTCGAAGTCAATTTGGGTTACTTCGGTGGCTGGCGGACACAGGAAAACTTTGTCGATAAAATCGCGGTCCAACCGAATTATCATGCCGCCACTGGCATCTGAGACCGATCTGGTCTCTTTGTTGTAAAAATGCGTGCACTGGAGGACAAATTTTGCATGATGTGCTGCGACCAGAAAGGCGGCCACCAGATGGATGTTGCTCTCAACAATTCTTTTTATCTCAGTGTTGGGATTTGTTGCCTTTGTTCGCTCCAGGAACTCGGCCATGTCCACGTGGCCGATCTCGGTATCTCAAATGTCATCGATATTTGAGGTGACTGATGTGAGCGGGAAGATGCCCTGGTACTTGTATTTCATGCTCTTCGCCTTTGAGGGAGATGCTTCTGTCATAGAGGACAATCTTGATTGGATGGGAGCAGATGTATAGGAGCTCACTGAAGGTGCTGCTGCCATGATTACAGATGAAAGGAGAGTGAGCGAGAGAGGGAGAGCGCAATTTAAGTGACATGGGTTACTGGAGGTCACTTAAATAGGCCAGGTCTAGCAAAGGAGCAGAAAATGAGGAAGAAAAAGCATGAAAGGGACAACTCGAAAAAAATTTCAAGAGTTAGCTAAAAATTAGAGAAAAATGCAGGGGCAGGGAAAATCGCTGCCCTTGCATAAATTGAAAGAAAAAGCAGGGGCGGTGATTTTCTCTGCCCTTGCGGGTAGGATGCAGGGGCGGTGATTTTTGCCGCCCTTGCAGGAAGAATGCAGGGGTGGCGATTATCGCCGCCCTTGCAGGAAAATGGCAGGGAGATGCAGGGGCGGCAATTTTTTTGCCCTTGCAAAAAAAAAAGCATAAAAGTGCAGAGGTGGCAAAAATCGCCACCACTACTCTTGACAAGGGGAGAGCGTGGAAGGGCGGCATTTTTCACTACCTTTGCATGAAAGCTTGAAAAAAGACATGGGCGGCAAACATGCCGCTCGCATGAGGTCTTTGGCGGAAAAAATCGCGAGTAGGAGGGAGAAGAAAAGAAATAAGACAAAAACAATAAAATACTAAGCTAAAACCGAGAAAACAACATGAAATAAACATAAAAACAAATCCTACCTGAGAAAATGTGCGTGCCACGAGATCGGATCCGCGAGTTGATGCTTCGAAACGTCGCTTGAGGCGCTCAAGTGCAAGAGGTAGGAGGAGAGGAGGAAGCAATGAGAAAAATAAGGCTCCAATCAGAATATATAGGGTGAAAAACCCACCCTAACAATCCACTGTGTGCGGCCATTAATGCCTTGCATGGAAATCGAGGCGTGCAAGGGTGGCAAAAATTGCCGCCCTTGCATGTAGTCGGTCTCTTTGCAGGAGCGGCGAATTTTACCGCCCTTGCAAGTCGGAGTGCAGGGGCGGTGATTTTTGTCGCCCTTGCAGGAAACATGCAAAGGTGGCGAAAATCGCCGCCCTTGCATAGAAAAGAAGAGAAATGCAGAGGCGGCATTTTTCGCCGCCCTTGCACAGAAAAGAAAAAAGAGACCAACTCTGGAAGGAGAAAAAAGGGGAAACTTAGAGAGACAAAAGACGAAATGGACAAGTTTCGTAGGGGGGTTATTTTAAAAAATGAGCTAAGCTGATTTTGGAAACAACAAAGATGAATGAAGCTTAAAACATCTATCAATTCTATGTCCACTCACTTTACAATGAGTGCAAACATCCTTCTTAGGTGAGGGTCCCCTTTTGCCAATTCCCAACTTAACATGAGAATGGTCTTTCAAACATGCAATTTGCTTAAACAAAGCTTTTCATTTCCAACAAATCTTAGCACTATAGTTATTCATCCCGCAAAAAGTGCATGGAAATGATTGCATTATCTTCTGTAAATTATATCCAAACTTCTTAAAAGTATCAATTGAATCAGAAGATTTAGTGTAAGAATCAAGAGGTGGAATCTCAATACCTCTTTTACCTTTACACTTTTGAACTAGTGGCCTAGAACCTTCACTATTGGAAGCTCATCTTCCTTTAGCCATGGAAGAAACTTCTCCATCATCCACCTGCACACTAGTATAACCCAAACCTGCACGAAGAGGTCTATGCTCAACCTGAATTGGGTTATATATACCTTGGCTATCTCTACCAAGTCCTCCTCCATTATAACCCATTTTAAACAACAATTTAGATCCTATGCCCTTAGTGTATCTTTCAAAATCACCAAAAAAAATATTACTAGAATCTGAATCTGAAATGGTAGAAGAAGATGAAGATTCTTGTGGTGAAAAACTTACAGTGCACTCACTAATGGTCTCTGCATTTGAAGTTGAAGGCTTTACCTTTTCACACTCACCACATTGCAATCTAATCAAGAGCTCATCCTTGGATTCAAGCTCCGATTTTAACTTTGCCACTTGCAATTCAAGTGCAAATTTTTGGCATCTCAAGATTGCATTTTCATCTTTGATGACCTCAATCTGTGACAACTTGCCCATGGTTTCCTGCAAACACATAATTCCTCACTGCACACTGCAATATAATCAATCTACAAACCAATAATCCAACTATTCTGGAAGCAACTGTCAATACACAACTAGAAGCAATCCCTGCATTCTAACTTGGGTCTGATACCAATGTGATCCGTAAACACCACTGATAAACTCAAAGTGAAATTTTAAAAGTATGAATTCTGAATTTATCAATGTATAAGATGTTGGAATGATTAAAAACTAATGAAAATCTGATTCAAACCAAGTTTCAAAATTGAAATAAATGTGAATTGATAAATCACATCAATTTTCCATTGAAACTATCAAATTTTTCAAATTCTCAATTTTATCTAGTTTCTCGTAAATTATCAAATGAGTAATTTTTGAATTCTAATTAAAATATGAGTTATAATCTATAAATTAACTAAAAATGAAATGCAAAACTGAATTCAAAGATCAAAACACAAAAATTATTTACGGGGTTCAGAATTCCTATGTCCCCAGGTTCGTATCAAACCGATCCATTAATTGTTGCTAAATTTGCAAGCCAAAATAATACTTAAAAATGACAAAAGATCATATCTCTCTGCAATAATAGTGATCAAACCTTCGAAAGACCTTGGCTGACTCAGCACGTCCTTCTCCTTCCTGAATCACAAGCAAAGGCTTCTCCAAATCAAAATTGTCAACTTCTATAGCTCAAAATAGCATCACCAATTCTCCAAAATGGGCAAATAAATATACTACACAGAGCGTATTGGAATTATAAACAAGTTTGTAGTTTACTTTGAGCTCTGGGTTGGCCTCTAAGGGCTCCAAAATGACCAAATACTATAAGCAGGGCTATAATCTCCAATACACATTCGGCCAGAAGCTTGCCTTTGAATACAAGTTCGCTCCTTTAAAACACTTGGAAGTCCATAGCACAAGCGGTCAAAGCTTATTATTTTTGGACGACAGGTCAAGATTTCAAACCGTTGTGCCTCCTCCATTTTTAGCACTTTGGGTTTATCTTTATCCCACATGTGTGGGTGGAGAGGATTAAACAAGGCTTTAAAAAGCCTCTGAGCGCCATTTCCTCCGTGGGTTCATCCCACATGCAACGATTTGGGGATAGGATAAGGCTTTAAAAATCCTTTGGCTGCCCACTTATCACATGGCTTCGGCCACATAATAGTCTTTTTTAATTTCGAGCTCGAGCTTAGGCCTGCGGACTCGCCAAAGAGCTCGGCTCCCATGTGACTCGGCCGTAGTTCTATCCTACTCGCTCGGGCTCACCACCTTGCTTGGTTTCGTCACCTTGCTTGGGCTTCGTGCTTGAGGCTCCTTTGAACTCGCCATATGGCTCGATCAACGAGCTTATCTCTGAGCTTAATCACTAAACTCCACAAAACAAAAAGGTGACATGGTAATGAGTCATCTCTTGTGACATGGCAATGAGTAACTATAGTGATGTGGCATGTTGATGACGTGGCATGTCATCGAACCAATTTTTTTTTTACTTTTCAATCTGCCAAGTGTCGACCTCTAATAGGTCCGAATGTTGAAACAACATCGAAACACGTGCCACATGTAGAAAGTGACATTTTTAGACCAACTTCAAATGGCCATAACAGGAGCTCTCGAACTCGGATTTACATTCCGAAAAATGTGCCAAAAAGCTCTCAAAGAGCTCTACAGTGTGCCACCACTGAAACTCTAAATTGAAACCATTATCAGAACCCAATTTCTGATCAAATATCCACCAGTTTTGACAAAATTTACCATATAATTATCTTATTAAAAAAAATCTTAAAATTAAAATGTACATTGTTCCCAATGATTATTTATATTTGTCTAATCTATATATACAACATTATAGATATTAAAGATGTTACTTTCTTGTGCATTGTTCCATAGAATAGGGAGATGGGCCCAAGGAAAAGTGGGCTTTGTCACTTTATAAACTTGTTATGGAGGTCATCTTTCTTGAGTTTATACCCATTTCCTCTGGTTAGAAAACAATGTATATCCCCATGTTGTAGGCATCCCACAACTAATCCATTCTTGAGAATTGGGTTAACTAAAAGTAAACCACTCGTTTGATACGATGAGGTTTTCCCTTATGAAATGCCTCCTTACCCAATAATAAAAATAAATAAAAGTTATTTTATTTTAACATAATTGTTATTAGACAAATATAAATAATAAATGGATGTGTTTTTTAATTGAGAGAATTGTAAATATGAATAAGTTTAATAGTGAAGCTATGTATTTTTTAATATAGAATTTATATATTATAATCTAAAGAAAGTTTGGAGTATATATCTCATGGAACAATGTATATAAAGCAAACGGAAAAACAAACTTTTTGTGAATTTAAAAAATTCCCATTTTTTTAAATATTTACAAATACCATCAAAAATATAAAATGAATATAATTAAATTAAAATTATTAATCTCTAAAAACAATAATAAAAAAACAATTTAAAGAAAAAACATCTTAAAATGGCTACTCGAGAACAACTTTATCAAACAAATCATCATCGCCACCAACTCTACAAAAACCAGACTCTTAACATAAACAATCATTGTGTATTAATAACTTTAGGAAACAAAAAGGCTTCCGGAAGTTTTTCCTTGGGTGGGGTAGGTAAACATATTTCCTTAGATTTGATAGAAGAAAATGGAATAAAAAAAGTCTTTAAGTGGAGTTAGGAATTTCACACTTATGGACGAATAATATCCAATAAATACTATTAGGCATGATGCACCATAAAATTCAATTGAAAATATGGAATCATCTTGTGGAAAGGTGGGTTTACATCAAAATGCAATTTATTTATTCATATAATATATAATTAATTTTATCAGATGTGAAAGAATAAAATAGATTTTAATTTTAACGTAATAATTAATAAGTGATAGGGTTAAAAAAATATTTGATTTTTTAAATAGATTTAGAAATAATTGTAATATAAAATATGTTTAAATAAAATTTAAAAATAAATTAGAAAAAAAATGTATTGAATCGAGAATGATTTTAAAATTGTAAGATTGTCGAGTTGTTCTTGGAATTGTAGATAAACCTTTGGTACGATAAAAAATATGAGAGAATTAATTTAATGGCTTTGTGCATTAAGTTTACAACTTCAAAAACCTTGCTTAAATTTTTAAAATTTTACATAGATCTTTGAGAAATTGATCTCCTTAAAAATCCTATCAGGGTAGTTAAACTTATAAATAAATGATGAAAAATATTATTTTTGGGCTTGTTCTCAAGGTTATCAGAGATTTTAGGCACCAATTATTTATCAAGTCCCTTAACGATTCACAATATCGAAAACAAGCAGTTAATTATAATGTAATTTAGCTAGGCAATCTAATGTGATGCAATGTCTAATCTACTATGAATTTCAACACTATAATGAATGCTTGATTTCTTCTAAAATGCAATAATAAATGCTTCATATTTTCATAGATTTTTTAATGTTTACTCTAAATACTTGCATTGATTAATTTCTAAACTTTTTAGATGCTTCTATTAATTGTTTTAAATGCACGAATGTTCTTTTCTATTTGTAGATGCCCTGAATTTAACTTAGGATTCTTTTGGCATGTAAGCCAATATACAACAAAAATAAAAGTGGACAAATTAGAACCAGGAGAAATGGGTGAATTCAAATGGACCCACACAAAAATCTCCCCCAAAACCATACACTAGGTGTTTCTGGGCACAAAAACATACATTGTAAAGTTATGGGGGAACCACTTAAGAACATGAATTGGAAAGGAGAGGAGAGAGAAAGCGGGGGGAATAAGAAAAGGGTCACATGTGACAAAGAAATAAAAAATATGAAAAATGTGCCAATAAATCTTAATCTAGAAAATATTAATAAACACACAAGTAATCTAGAATTATGTAATTTAGGACTCATGAATACCTTCATACCAACTTTAAGTATCTATATAATGACCCACTTTGATGTCTATGCACACATACACATCAAAGTAAAAAAAACATAGGTGAACTTAAAATTACGTGTTGTTGAAGCTCCTATATTAACTCCAATGCCCTTGTGAAATCTTGTTTTACAAGAAGTGTGATAGTGACCCCTATATGAGTCTCAAACATCTCTAGATTTATGTTGAAGAAAGGCATATGCCCATGTGGAATTTCGTGCCTTTAAACCTGTGTCAAATCTTGCAAAATATTTTTCTCTATTCTATACACAATGATTAACCCTAAATAATAATAAATGTTCAAAAAATCTAAAATACTGAAATCAACGTAATAATATAATTATATATAAGCATAAGTATGACATATCCTAGAATCAAATCAACCAAGCCATTTCTGAAATATAAGTTTTAGAGTCATCAAGAATCAAGTGAGGTACCGTTTCTATGTTGAGCCTTTAATCCCTATTATTATGTATAATATTATTCTCACTAACATCAAGAGTAATTAGGGTACCAAGTTAAATAAATATGGAATATGGTTTCCCCCTCAAGATCCAAGAGGAGTGAATAAACAACAATAATCAAATATCAAGATAAAGAAATTAAATATATTATCCCTGAGTATATAAAGTAAAAGTCAATGTGAAATTTGAATCTTACTATTGACCAATTTTTGGTCCTGCAAGCCAAAATTGGGCACCCCCTCCTTTTTCTTTGCAAAAGTCATCCAATCCATGTTCTTGGCTAGCATTACTTGTCTACTTTTATAAGTAGAAGTGATTGAAGAACCCGAAATGGTCTAAAGTAGTTCGTAAAAGGTAATGGATTTCCTTCGAAGGGCATTTTAATGGCTTGAAGGATGTTTGCAAAAAGTTTGAAGGGTAAGTGTCTTTCCGGAGGGCACTTGGGAAAAGAAAGAGGACTTCTTCACTTTTACAAAGGACATTTATAAAAAGTCCAAAGGGTATGTGCCCTTGCGGAGGGCACCTTCAGAAAGTGAAGAACAAAGAAAAAAGGCCTGAGGGGCACGTGCCCTTCTAGAAAAGAAGCAATCAAAAGAAAGAATTCCTTCAGATATTTTGTCTGAAGGAAAGCGCGGCAAAAAGCCCAAAACAAAGAAGGCCCGGTAAGTCAAAGAGAAAGCAAAGAAAAGGCCAAGGCAAAGGAGAAGTCAAAGGAAAGAGACAAAACAAGGGTGAAGACAAAGCAGAAAAGATAAAACAAAGAACAGTTCCAGCTACTGATAATGACAAAGGACAAAATCAATGACCACTCAGACCAAGACAAGTGGCATAGATGAATTAGCAAGGAGAATTAATACATTTGGTGAAATATATCTAACAAAAACTAATAAAATAGATTAGTTTTTGAACTATAGAGGAGTGCAACCCATTTCATGCTTCACCATTAATGCATAGCCAATTGTGCCCAACATTGCAAAGAGCATGGTCCAACCACAACAACTTGGGAATGGCTTTGTCAGTTGATAGGAGTATCCCATGCTTTTGCAAGCCCAAGACAGAAAGGGCAGTGACTTGGACATCTACAACATGGCTCTTCCATATGTAATTGGAAGAATATGGTCAGCAACATGGTCTTGTGGTCTCTGTAGAAGTGTTTAACTCAGCATGGGTTTCCATTCCTTGATTTGTCAGCTATCTTGTTTCTAATTCTCTATAGATTTTTAACTTTTTATTTGAGAAGATCTATCTCAGCTTGTATGGTGAAGCCCTGAAGGAATTTACCTTGAATCAGAAGAAGCATTTTTACCTCCATTTCAGCTTGCACTTTTGCATATGTCTATGGTTTTATCTTATGTTAAGTCATTTTCTTATCATGCTTTCAGAAGTTTATTCCAACATATCTAGTGTATTGTGAGTTCTTCTCTTGTAGGTCAACAATAAGTGTCCATCTCAAAGTATAGGTGCATGTGAATAGGTTGTCCATAGTGTGTCTTAGAACACCTCTGGTAGTTCTTCCTCCCTGTATGTCCATAGGATCCCCTGTTGAAATACTAATGCAGGAAAAGTTCTCATTTGAATGAAGTGTATGCTTGCTTCTCTCTAGTGTAAAGTGTATGTCAAAGCTGAGTAAACCAACTATTTTGGTGCATCACCACTTTATTTTAGGTTCTAATTTCAGTATTTTTCTCCCTTTTCATCCCCCCCATTGTTAGTAGTAGGAAATCCAGCGCCTCAAGGTGCATCAAGGGGAGCTAGCCCCTAATCTAGAGATTCATTCCTCACATTTACAACCCACAGCAAGAGGAATGTCTCCATTGTGCCACATGGAGGAAGAGAGTTGAGCCTCCCTTCAGAGGGTGTGATCTACTATGTCAATAGTTTTTGGTACACCCGGTGGGACCAATTTTTGTGTCCTACAATTTTTAGGATTGGTGTTGATCTTGATATTGTTAAAAAATCCAAAAGGAGCTATATTCAGCACCTGGTGACTCCATTCAGAAACCAAGTCTCTGGTTAATGACCAGCCTGGTATCCTATGCCAAAGGTCACTACAAGATCTTCTAGGGGTGTCCCTTTTGAATTTGTTAAGTTACCTTTAAAGTCAACAAAAAGCCTGAGGTTTGAAAATACCCACCCTTACGTAGCAAGCCATTTTCCTAAACTAGCCATAAAATATACCCACTCAAGGAGACCCCTATTGAATCCTTTCATATCCATGACATCCCTTAGGGCTTTCCCTTTTGTGGCCTTCAATGGTCAAATTCCCTTGAACCTTCAGTGGTATGACACAATTCTAGGGATAGCTCTCAAAAGTGTTCCTCCCTTTAGTGGAGAGGGCCCAATCACTGTTGTCGAGCATATTAAAAACCTAGCAAACCTTTGCAACATCCATAATATCGTTGAAGAAAATGTAGCCATTAGATTGCTAGCCTTGTCCTTCAAAGGGAAAGTTTTGGATTGGTATGGGACCTTGCCTATAAACTCAATTGGCTCATGGAATGAGTTAGGGACCCTCTTGACCAATAGGTTTGGGGGAAAAAGTGACCATTTGTCTCTAGCTGAGTAGTTAACCACCATGAAGAGAGCCCCGCATGAGTTTATGCAAGATTTTAACACTAGGCTCCAAAAGACTTGGGATAGAATCCCAATTCTTGTAAGGCTAACTCCAAGCTATGCTTTCCTTTACTTCTTGAAGGCCCTGAATAGTGACATTGCTATCATGATATAGTCCATGGGTGGAAACACTTTGCCCACTACTTATGAGATAGCCATAGATGCTGAAAATTGCCTTGTTCAAGCAAGAAAGATAATTCCTAGACCTCCTATGCCACTCTTTCCTAATTTATAGCCCTCAGTCCAACTTGCTTTGCCCACTCTAGCTCCTCTGCCTAATCAAGAGAATTCAGTTGCTACCCCTGTAAATAACATCCATGAAGTCAAGAGCCTACTATAGAGTGTTACCAATGAGTTAGTTTCCCTCAAGAGATAACAAGCTTAGAGTTATAGGCCAAATCAAGGCTACCAATAGTTTAGGCAAGCAAATAGGCCTTCCTTCTAAAATTATAATCAAGGGCAAGGTCAAATTACATATTTCAAGCTTTATCAGAGCTATAATCTAAATGTTCCTTTATCTTCCAAGGATCTTATCCCCACTCAAAATAATTTGGTGCAGGAGTAGCCCAACTATCCACCCTTAGAGCATGGCCAAGAATAGGTTGCTTATACTAGTGAGATACCAAATCAAAGTATGACTACACAAGGTGATCAGGTAGCCCAATTCTCAAATTTGGAGATGTCAACACAACTTGGGATAGAAATATTACAGGCTCAATCTAATTCCACTCTTATCAATCACTTGGAAGGAGAGTTCTACGCAATCAACTATGTGGGGAGCACAAGTAATTAGAATGTTGGTGTTGCATCCAAAACCAGGTCCAAAAGGAGAGTCATTGATAAATATCAAGCACCTACAATGTCTCCTTCACCCAATCAAGTAGGAAGTGTACCTAAAGCAGCCCTAAGACCACAAGTAAATCAAAATTTTCCCAATTATAGGCCAACAGTTGCAGCTTTAGCTTCTCAAGTTGCACCACAGATTACAAATGTTCCCAAGGAGAACTCTAAAGGGGACAATCCTTCAATCAATATAGTGGACCAAATGAATAAGTTACACATGAACATCCCATTATGGGATTCTTTAGCACTACTAGGACAAAAGGAGATACTCCAAAAGGAATTATACAATTTGGGTGAGCAAGTTATCCCAGCGAGAAATGATAATGTGTTGGCAGTGAATGGGGTTCCTCAAATGGATGGAAGCAAAGAAAGATGATAAGGTCCCTCCCTTCTATTTGTCCCTAATTATTGGTGATTTATTGGTCCAGAATTGCATCATTGATAGTGGTTTAAGCACCTTAGTTATGGACAAATGCATAGTTGATAAGTTAGGCCTCAAGTATGAGCAAATGACCAAAGGAGTTCTACAATTGCATGGATCACTAGCTAAGACCCTAGGAGTGGAAAGAGGCTTGAATCTAACTCTCTATGCCTATCCAACCTTCTCTATTCCCCATGATGTGGTAGTAGTAGATGTTCCTCCTTACTTTGCTCTTTATTTGTCAAGGGATTTCACATCTAAGATAGGTGGATACTTGGTAGCCAACTGGTCTTACATGGTTTTTAGGACAAAGTATGGAACTAAAGTGAGAATTGAGTTAGATCCCATCCATAAAGATCACCTGGTGCCATACTTGGCCAAAGTGATGAATGTGAACTATGTAATCACTGATGAAAAAGAGCTCTAGGTGAATCAATCTTCATCATCTTCCCTTGTATGAGTTGTTGACCTATTCCTAGATGAATGGGGAAATCATAACTTTGATCATGATCCTTACAAGTGTCAGGATTAGGATCACAATTGATTACCTTGTATAAGCAACTAAACACGGAATTTAACCAAAAGTAACAAGTAACTAGAAATTAGAAATAACACAAAATATGAGAGACAATACAATATGTATTAATACTCATCCAGAAGGAAATACAATGAAGATGCCACAATCTTCCCACACCTCTAGGGCTCCCACACCTCTAGGGCATACCAATAATCTTCCCTCAAGAGTTCTCTCTCTCAATTACGGTCACAACAAATAACTCAAACACAAAGTTGTTGTTCACCTCCACCAGTCAGTAACAATACTACTAGTCCACCAGTCAGTAACAATACTACTAGTCCACCAGTCAGTAACAATACTACCAGTCTAACAAGTACTCCATGTACTTCAAGTCTGAGTACACCACGTACTCTAAGTAGATCTCACCTGATCTTGTTACCTGTTGTGTTGATGATCTCCCTGATCTTGCTGCCACCTGCAGATCAATTTGGTTTTGCACACCTGCAAACCTAGATCTCACACACACACCTGTAGATCAACCAACCTTACCATGTAGATCTCACCTGATCTTGTTATACTACAGATCAACCTAGCCTTGCACACCTATCGACCTAGATCATACACACCTGAAAGAACCCTTGTCCTTGCCTCACCAAGTCCTTATGATTCTCCCACTGAGGATCCCTTCTTTGATCCTACACATACCAGCACCCCTGTGGATCTTTTACCAGATCTAACTCTCCCGTAGATCTACTTGATCATACACACTTGGCACTGTGGCACTATGAAGAGCTAACCTTGTTCTCTTCCTCTGAAGGAGCTAACCTTGCTCTCTCTATCTAGCACACTTTACAATACAGCCCATTGGTCTCTTAAATAGATCCCATACAAAAAATAATTAGAACCGTAGCTCCAAGACTAAAATTAGTCTTTCACATGCAAACTAACTATCCGTCTAAAATTAAAAAAAATTTAGAGATGCATGCAAATGCATGCACACACAGGCTGCCAACATCGGTTCCTATCTGACCGATGTCGACCGACCCATAACTGATGTCGGTTATTGTGAACACTGAAGATGATCGACATCGATTGATCAGACCGATGTCGATTGCCTGCAACTCAAAAACCTCCTCCATTTGCATCCTAGTGAAGCTTTTAGCTCTACAACCTAACAATCTCCCACTTGGAGATAAACAGCTACACCTATACTTGTACCTATACATCGTCTAATTTGTTTCTTGGCTTGTAACCCTCTTCAAGTTCAATCTTGAATACCAACCACCACAAAACCTATGGTGCTACACTTGTCATCCAAGTAACCTACCACATCAGAATCTACATACCCATGTAGAGAAGTCCTTGACCCTGCATAGCATGAATCCTTGCTGCCGGTCCCTCTCAGATACCTGAGAATCCACTGAACTGCTTTCCAATGCTTCTTTCCCAAATTGGCTACAAACTTTCTGACAACACCCACTGCTTGGGCAAACTCAGGTCTAATACACATGTACTCAACCTCATCATGTGAATCAGGACACTATTCATAGAACTGTCCAACCATCAGTGTGCAAATCGGTTCTGCATCCTGCATCTTAAACCTTGCCACTATCTTATTCACACAATCATCTGGAGACAAAATCAATCTGTGATCTTTCATGTCTCTAGAAAAACTCATGCCAAAGAATTTCGCTCCTCCTAAATCCTTCCTGACACACCTCTGAGCTACCTTTACCTTTAGCTCAGAAAAACCCTACATGTGTGACCCTGTAACAAGCATACACACAACATATAGTAACAAGATAATGTTGCAATCATCATCCAACCTGGTAAAGTAAACACAATGGTTACATTGATGTTGACTAAAGCCATGCTTTGTCATAAACCTATCAAACTTGTACCACTGTCTTGGAGCTTCCTCAAGACCATATGACCTGGCCTTCTGTCTCACATGTCCATTCTCTCTCTTCTTTAACCAAAGAATCCATTCGTCTTTCAGTGCTTTCATTCTGGTTGGCAACTCTACCAAATCTCCTATTTAGTTCTCATCTAAGGAATCAAATTTCTCATTCATGCCATGCTCCCATTGTTTCCTGGATCCTACCTACTCTTCAGTGAGCAATAAGTATAAAGAAGGGGAATAACAAATTTGAGGCTTACTTCCCCTTTCAGTCCTCCATATGGGCATTTGAGACTCCTTGACAGCTTGCTGTCCATCCAAAATCCATTTCTTGGTCGACCCTGGTCCGCACCCAACCGATGTTAAATCCAGCTGATATCTGACGTCGATTCCTTGATCGACGTCAGTGTCCACCTGGTCACCGACGCTGGTTCCCTGATCGACGGTGATATATCCCTACCCAACACCACCGACTCTAGTCTGCACATGACCGATGTCGGTACCTACCTGTTCAATGTCAGTTCCACCTGACTAACGCTGGTAACTGTGTTTTCCTGTGAGTGATAACATTTTACCTACGAGCTCACCTTAGATCAAAACCCTATCCAAACTGCCCTGCTCAGAGTTATTCAGCCCACTCAGCTGCTCTCTGTCCATCATCTCCTCCATGAAAACCAAGGCTTTCTAGTTCTTAAGTTTGTCAAACACATCTGACTTCCTCTTAAGAACATGCATCTCCTTCTTACTCATGTGACCAAGCCTACAAAGCCACATCTTTGCAATAGAAAGAGAATCAATAATACAAGTAGGTAGATAAAGAGTACCTACTTTCTTACCACATGCTAATTCAAGTGCATCCATTATGAAAGTTACTGTGCATCTCTCATCACTCAACTTTCCTAAAGCAATTAGACTCCTCTTCAAGACTGGGACCTGCATGACATCCTTCAATACCCATGTGTTGGCCGTCTGTAATTTCAGCCGCACTTCCCTTTTGTTAATACTTTGACAAGGCTCACCAACCCTCAAATAAATCTTTCTAAAGTCTCCATGGACCTTAACACGGAAAAATACTCTATTTGGGGCTGCATGGAAAGAGGCAACAAAATCTATAATCCAAGATTCTACTTTATCCAAGGAACATACAAGAGCATTTTGTGCAACAATACTTACAACACCTGCTTCTTCATTTCCTTCATGCTGATCTTTTACTGACCAACAATATTTCTTTACCTGCTCTTTCTTTCCATAACTCCCTAATTGATCATTCTTGCTTTTGAATTCCTCCATTCTTAGCTTACTTTCTTCTACCATTGTTATACTCCCACTCAATCAGAAACCCCTGAGAGTGACCTGTAATCAAACACAAACCTGCTCCCTGCAACCTCTCTTTGATACCACTTTGATAGGACCTAGGCTCACAAAGCTCTGATACCACTTTGTCAAGATTAGGAGCACAATTGATTACCTTGTATAAGTAACTAAACACGGAATTTAACCAGAAGTAACAAGTAACTAGAAATCAAAAATAACACAGAATATGAGAGACAATATAATATGTATTAATACTCATCCAGAAGGAAATAAAATGAAGATGCCACAATCTTTCCACACCTCTAGGGCATACCAATAATCTTCCCTCAAGAGTTCTCTCTCTCAATTATGGTCACAACAAACAACTCAAACACATAGTTGTTGTTCACCTCCACCAGTCAATAACAATATTGCCAATCCACCAGTCAGTAACAATACTACCAGTCCAACAAGTACTCCACGTACTTCAAGTTCGAGTACACCACATACTCCAAGTAGATCTCACCTGATCTTGCTACCTATTGTGTTGTTGATCTCCCTGATCTTGCTGCCACATGTAAATCAATCTAGTTTTGCACACCTACAAACCTAGATCTCGCACACACACACACACACCTGCAGATCAACTGACCTTACTTACCATGTAGATCTCACCTGATTTTGCTATACCACATAACAACCTGGCCTTACACACCTATCGACTTAGATTATACACACCTGGAAGAACCCTTGTCCTTACCTCACCAAGTCCTTATGATTCTCCCATAGAGGATCCCTTATTTGATCCTTCACATACCAACACCCCTGTGGATCTTCTACCAGATCTTGCTCTTCTACAGATCTAGCTGATCATACACACTTGGCACTGTGGCACTATGAGGAGCTAACCTTGCTCTCTTCCTCTGAAGGAGCTAACCTTGATCTCTCTATCTAGCACACTTTACAATACAGCCCATGGGTCTCTTAAATAGATTCCATACAAACAATAATTAGACTTCTAATTACAATAATTAAAACTACAGCTCCAAGACTAAAATTAGTCTTTCACATGCAAACTAACTGTCTATTTAAAATTAGACCAGTTCCAGAGATGCATGCAAATGCATGCACACACAGGCTATCGACGTCGGTTCCTGTCTGATCGATGTTGACCAACCCATAACCGACATCGGTTATTGTGAACACTGAAGATGATCGATGTCATTTGATCAGACCAACATCAGTTGCCTATAACTCAACAAACTCCTCCATTTGAATCTTGGTGAAGCTTTTAACTCCATAACCTAACAATCTCCCACTTGGAGATAAACAGTTGCACCTATAATTGTACCTATACATCATCTAATTTGTTTCCTAGCTTGTATCCCTCTTCAAGTTCAATCTTGAAGACCAACCACCATAAAACCTATGGTGCTACGCCTATCATCAAAGTAACCTGCCACATCTGAATCTACATACCCATGTAGAGAAGTCCTTGACCCTGCATAGCATGAATCTCTAATGCTGGTCCCTCTCAGATACCTGAGAATTCACTGAACTGCTTTTTAGTGCTTCTTCCTCAGATTGGCTATAAACTTTTTGACAACACCCACTTCTTGGGTAAACTCAGGTCTAGTACACATGTACTCAACCTCATCATGTGAATCAGGACACTATTCATAGAACTATCCAACCATCGGTGTGCAAACTGGTTCTGCATCTTGCATCTTGAACCTCGCCACTACCTTATTCACACAATCATCTAGAGACAAAATCAACCTATGATCTTCCATGTCTCTATAAAAACTCATGCCAAGGAATTTCACTCCTAAATCCTTCTTGGCACACCTTTGAGCTACCTTTACCTTTAGCTCAGAAAAACCCTGCATGTGTGACCCTGCAACAAGCATACACACAACATATAGTAACAAGATAATGTTGCAATCATCATCCAACCTGGTAAAGTAAACACAATGGTTACATTGACATTGACTAAAGCCATGCTTTGTCATACACCTATCAAACCTGTACCACTGTCCTCGAGCTTCCTCAAGACCATATGACCTGGCCTTCTATCTCACGTGTCCATTCTCTCTCTTCTTTAACCAAAGAATCCATTCATCTTTCAGTGCTTTCATTCTGGCTGGCAACTCTACCAAATCTCTTGTTTGGTTCTCATCCAAAGAATCAAATTCCTCATTCATGCCATGCTCCCACTGTTTCCTAGATCCTACCTGCTCTTCAGTGAGCAATAAGTATAAAGAAGGGGAATAATGAATTTGAGGCTTACTTACGCTTTCAGTCCTCCATATGGGCGTTTGAGACTCCTTGACAGCTTGTTGTCTACCCAAAATCCATTTTCTGGTCAACCCTAATTTGCACCTGACCGATGTCAAATCCACTTGATCACCAACACTAGTTCCCTGACTGACTTGGTGTCCACCTAGTCACTGATGCCGATTCCCTGACTGACGTCGGTCTCTCCCTGCTCAACACCACCAACTCTAGTCTGCACATGATCGATGTCGGTACCTGCCTATTCGACATCGGTTCTACTTGACCAACACCGGTAACTATGTTTTCCTGTGAGTGATAACTTTTTACCTGCAAGCTCACATTGGATCAAAACCCTGTCCAAACTACCTTGCTCAGAGTTATTCAGCCCACTCAACTACTCTCTGTCCATCATCTCCTCCATAAAAACCAAGGCTTTCCAGTTTTTAAGTTTGTCAAACACATCTGACTTCCTCTTTAGAACATGCATCTCCTTCTTACTCATGTGACCAAGCCTACAAAGCCACATCTTTGCAATAGAAAGAGAATCAGTAATACAAGTAGGTAGATAAAGAGTACCTACTTTCTTACCACATGCTAATTCAAGTGCATTCGTTGTGAGAGTTACTATGCATCTCTCATCACACAACTTTTCTGAAGTAATTAGACTCCTCTTCAAGACTAGGACCTGCATGACATCCTTCAATACCCATGTGTTGGCCGTCTACAATTTCAACCGCACTTCCCTTTTGTCAATACTTTGACAAGGCTCACCAACCCTCAAATAAATCTTCCAAAGTCTCTATGGACCTTAACATGGAAAAATACTCTATTTGGGGCTGCATGGAAAGAGGCAACAGAATCTATAATCCAAGATTCTACTTTATCCAAGGAACATACAAGAGCATCATGTGCAACAATACCTACAACACCTGCTTCTTCATTTCGTTAATTCTGATCTTCTACTGACCAACAATATTTCTTTACCTGCTCTTTCTTTCTATAACTCCGTAATTGATCATTCTTGCTTTTGAATTCCTCCATTCTTAGCTTACTTTTTTTGCCATTGCTATACTCCCACTCAATCAAAAACCCCTGAGAGTGACCTGTAATCAAACACAAACCTGCTCCTTGCAACCTCTCTCTGATACCACTTTGATAGGACTTAGGCTCACAAAGCTCTGATACCATTTTGTCAGGATTAGGAGCACATTTGATTACCTTGTATAAGCAACTAAACACAGAATTTAACCAGAAGTAACAAGTAACTAGAAATAAAAAATAACATAAAATATGAGAGACAATACAATATATATTAATACTCATCTAGAAGGAAATATAATGAATATGCCACAATCTTCCCACACCTCTAGGGCTCCCACACCTCTAGGGCATACCAGTCTTCCCTCAAGAGTTCTCTCTCTCAATTACAGTCACAACAAATAACTCAAACACAGAGTTGTTGTTCACCTCCACCAGTCAGTAACAATACTGCCAGTCCACCAATTAGTAACAATACTACCAATCCAACAAGTACTCCTGTACTTCAAGTCTGAGTACACCATGTACTCCAAGTAGATCTTACCTGATCTTGTTACTTGTTGTGTTGATGATCTCCCTGATCTTGCTGCCACTTGCAGATCAATTTGGTTTTGCACACCTGCAAACCTAGATCTCGCACACACACACACACACCTTCAGATCAACCGACCTTACTTACCATGTAGATCTCACCTTATCTTGATATACCAAATATCAATCTAGCCTTGCACACCTGCCGACCTAGATCATACACACCAAGAAGAACCCTTGTCCTTACCTCACCAAGTCCTTATGATTCTCTCACTGAGGATCCCTTCTTTGATCCTTTACATACCAGCACACCTATGGATCTTCTACCAAATCTTGCTCTCCCACAGATCTACCTGATCATACACACTTGGCACTGTGGCACTATGAGGAGCTAACCTTGCTCTCTCTATCTAGCACACTTTACAATACAGCCCATGGGTCTCTTAAATAGATCCCATAAAAATAGTAATTAGAACCATAGCTACAAGACTAAAATTAGTCTTTCACATGCAAACTAACTGTCTATCTAAAATTAGACCAGTTCTAGAGATGCATGCACACACAGGCTGCCGATGTCAGTTCTTGTTTGACCGATGTCGTCCGACCTATAACTGACGCCGATTACTATGAACACTGAAGATGACCAACATCGGTTGATTAGACTGACGTCAATTGCCTACAACTCAGCAACCTCCTCCATTTGCATCTTGGTGAAGCTTTTAGCTCTATAACCTAACAATCTCCCACTTAGAGATAAATAGCTGCACCTGTACCTGTACCTATACATCATCTAATTTGTTTCCTGGCTTGTATCCCTCTTCAAGTTCAATCTTGAAGACCAACCACCACAAAACCTATGGTGCTACGCCTATCATCCAAGTAACCTACCACATTTGAATCTACATACCCATGTAGAGAAGTCCTTGACCCTACATAGCATGAATCCCTATTGCTGGTCCCTCTCAGATACCTGAGAATCTACTGAACTGCTTTCCAATGTTTCTTTCCCTGATTGGCTACAAACTTTCTAACAGCACCCACTACTTGGCAAACTCAGGTCTAGTACACATGTACTCAACCTCATCATGTGAATTAGGACACTGTTCATAGAACTGTCCAACCATCCGTGTGCAAACTGATTCTGCATCCTACATCTTGAACCTCGCCACTACCTTATTCACACAATCATCTAGAGACAAAATCAACCTATGATCTTCCATGTCTCTAGAAAAACTCATGCCAAAGAATTTTGCTCTTCCTAAATCCTTTTTGGCACACCTCTGAGCTACCTTTACCTTTAGCTCAGAAAAACCCTGCATGTGTGACCCTACAATAAGCATACACACAACATACAGTAACAGGATAATGTTG
The DNA here is from genome assembly GCA_037957365.1 of Torreya grandis. Classification (NCBI taxonomy): domain Eukaryota; kingdom Viridiplantae; phylum Streptophyta; class Pinopsida; order Cupressales; family Taxaceae; genus Torreya; species Torreya grandis. The sequence goes on along the minus strand of JARHVA010005588.1, from coordinate 378,973 downwards.
CAATCATCATCCAACCTAGTAAAATAAACACAATGGTTACATTGACATTGACTGAAGCCATGCTTTGTCATACACCTGTCAAACCTGTACCACTATCCTAGAGCTTCCTCAAGACCATATGACCTTGCCTTTTATCTCACACGTCTATTCTCTCTCTTCTTTAACCAAAGAATCCATTCATCTTTCAGTGCTTTCATTTCAGCTGACAACTCTACTAAATCTCCTGTTTGGTTCTCATCCAAGGAATCAAATTCCTCATTCATGCCATGCTCCCACTGTTTCCTAGATCCTACCTGCTCTTCAATGAGCAACAAGTATAAAGAAGGGGAATAACGAATTTGAGCCTTACCCTTTCAATCCTCCATATAAGCGTTTGAGACTCCTTGACATCTTGTTATCCACCTAAAATCTATTTCCTGGTCGACCCTAGTCTGCACCCAATTGATGTTGAATCCACCTGATCACCGATGCCAGTTCCCTAACCGACGTTGGTGTCCACCTGGTCATCGACGCTGGTTCCCTGATCAATGTCGGTCTCTCCCTGCCTGACACCACTGACTCTAGTCTGCACATGACTGACATCGGTACCTACCTATTCGACATCGGTTCCACCTGACTGATGTCGACAATTGTGTTTTTTTGTGAGTGATAACTTTTTACTCGTGAGCTCACCTTGGATCAAAACTCTGTCTAAACTGCCCTACTCAAAGTTATTTAGCGCACTCAGCTGCTCTCTGTCCATCATCTCCTCCATGAAAACAAAGGCTTTCTAGTTCTTAAATTTTTCAAACACATCTGACTTCCTCTTAAGAACATGCATCTCCTTACTCATGTGACCAAGCCTACAAAGCCACATCTTTGAAATAGAAAGAGAATCAGTAATACAAGTAGGTGGATAAAGAGTACCTACTTTCTTACCACATGTTAATTCAAGTGCATCCACTGTGAGAGTTACTATGCATCTCTCACCACCCAACTTTCCTAAAGCAATTAGATGCCTCTTCAAGACTGGGACCTGCATGACATCCTTCAATACCTATGTGTTGGCCATCTGTAATTTCAGCCACACTTCCCTTTTGTCAATACTTTGACAAGGCTCACCAACCCTCAAATAAATCTTTCCAAGGTCTCCATGGACCTTAACATGGAAAAACACTCTATTTGGGGCTGCATGGAAAGAGGCAACAAAATCTATAATCCAAGATTCTACTTTATCTAAGGAACATACAAGAGCATCCTGTGTAACAATACCTACAACACCTACTTCTTCATTTCCTTCATGCTGATCTTCTACCGACCAACAATATTTCCTTACCTGCTCTTTCTTTCCATAACTCCGTAATTGATCATTCTTGCTTTTGAATTCCTCCATTCTTAGCTTACTTTCTTCTGACATTTCGATACTCGCACTCAATCAAAAACCCCTGAGAGTGATCTATAATCAAACACAAATCTACTCCCTGCAACCTCTCTCTGATACCACTTTGATAGGACATAGGTTCACAAAGCTCTGATACCACTTTGTCAGGATTAGGAGCACAATTGATTACCTTGTATAAGCAACTAAACACAAAATTTAACTAGAAGTAACAAGTAACTAGAAATCAGAAATAACATAGAATATGAGAGATAATACAATATGTATTAATACTCATCTAGAAGGAAATACAATGAAGATGCCATAATCTTCCCACACCTCTAGGGCTCCCACACCTCTAGGGCATACCAGTAATCTTCCCTCAAGAGTTTTCTCTCTCAATTACGGTCACAACAAATAATTCAAACACAAAGTTGTTGTTCACCTCCTCCAGTCAGTAACAATATTGCCAGTCCACCAATCAGTAACAATACTATCAGTCCAACAAATACTCCACATACTTCAAGTCTGAGTACACTACGTACTCTAAGTAGATCTCACCTGATCTTGCTACCTATTGTGTTGTTAATCTCCCTGATCTTGCTGCCACCTACAAATCAATCTAGTTTTGCACACCTGCAAACCTAGATCTCGCACACACACACACACCTATAGATCAACTAACCTTGCTTACCATGTAGATCTCACCTGATCTTGCTATACTGCAGATCAATTTGGCCTTACACACCTGCCGACCTAGATCATACACACCCAAAAGAACCCTTGTCTTTGCCTCACCAAGTCCTTATAATTCTCCCACTGAGGATCCCTTCTTTGATCCTTCACATACCAGCACCCCTGTGCATCTTCTACCAGATCTTGCTCTCCCACAGATCTACCTGATCATACACAGTTGGCACTATGGCACTATGAGGAGCTAACATTGCTCTCTTCCTCTGAAGAAGCTAACCTTGCTCTCTCTATCTAGCACACTTTATAATACATCCCATGGGTCTATTAAATAGATCCCATACAAACAATAATTAGACTTCTAATTATAATAATTAGAACCACAGCTCCAAGACTAAAACTAGTCTTTCACATGCAAACTAACTGTCCATCTAAAATTAGACCAATTCCAGAGATGCATGCACACACAGGCTGCCAATGTCGGTTCCTGTCTAACCGATGTCGATCGACCCATAACCGACATCAATTATTGTGAATACTGAAGATGACCGATGTCGATTAATCAGACTGATGTCGGTTGCCTGCAACTCAACAACCTCCTCCATTTGCATCTTGGTGAAGCTTTTAGCTCCACAACCTAATAATAAGTTCATTGAAGAAGCTAGTCTTGGAGTCTACTGCATGCATGAGAAAGATGCTTTCATGCCAAAATTGATGAAGATAGACCAAGAGGACTGTGGTTTGTGGCAATTTTTCTTTGATGGATCTAGAAGCAAGTTGGGAGTTGGTGGTGGGGCAATGTTGATTTCACCTTCAAAGGACAAATACTTCTCAACTTTTAGGTTTCAATTCTCCTACACCTATAATGTAGCAGAGTATGAGGCATTTGTTCATGGCCTAGAATGGGCAAAGAAGAGAGGAACCAAAGAATTTCATGTGTTTGGAGACATTGATTTGATTGTGAACCAAGTGAGAGGTCAAATCTTGACCAAGAAATCCTTACTCAAGTCTTACAAGCAAAGAGTGTGGGACCTTGTAGATAACTTCATTTATTTCAACATCACTTCCATTCCAAGAGAGAAGAACAAACATGGGGATAGATTGGCCACAGTTGGTGTTCAGTTTAACATCCTAAAGGGGATGAGACAAAATAAGAATCAACATCATTTAAAGGTGATTATGAGGCCCTCCATTCTAGACAATGTCACCAATTGGTAGGTGTTTGAAAGTGACCAACAAATAGTAATTTTCTTACAAGAAGAAGCTGAGTTTGCTTCCAAAAATAAATCCAATCTATAGCAACAGTATGATGGGGAAATTATTCAACTAAAGACCAACATGCTTCCCAAAGGTTTGGTAACTCTTGAGAGCATTTTCAACAAAGATGACCAACTCAAGAGAGACAAAGCAAGCATGTCAACCAAGAAGGAAAATTATGAAAGGGTAGAGATCTATAAGGATAAGCTGCTTGCACTTGGGAAGGTGTGTACCAATGAGGAAAAGCATGCTTTAATTGTGTTATGTTAAGAGTTTGTTGATGTCTTTGCTTGGGAGTATGGTGATTTTAAGGGATTTGATCGAAGCTTGGCCCAACATACCATTGAGTTGGAAGAAGGTGCCAAACCCATCAAGTAAAATCAAATGCTAATAAATCCAAAGATTAAGCCTCTCATGAGGAAGGAACTCACCAAATTGATCAAGTCTAGGATCATTTTCCCTATCAAACACTCTTCTTGGTTGGCCAATTTGGTCCCTGTTAGGAAGAAGAATGGAGACATCAGATTGTGTGTGGATTTTAAAGCCCTGAATAGAGTCTCACTGAGAGATCACTATCCCCTTCCAAGTACGGAGCAAATTCTTTATATGGTGATAGGTAGTGAAAGATTCTCTCCTAAATGGCTACTCTGGGTACACTCAAATACTAGTAGAAGAATGTGACCAAAACAAGAAAACCTTTATCACCAAGTGGGGAACATATGCATATAGGGAGATTCCATTTAGATTGTCAAATGTTAGAGCTACCTTCCAACGTGCTAAGGATTGGCTTTCCAAGGTTTAATCAATGATATTATGTTAGTTTATCTTGATGATGTGACAGTCTTCTCCAAGGAGGTAAGTGAACACTTGAAGCACCTGAGGTAAATATTTGAAAGGTGTAGAGATTTTGGCATCTCTCTCAACCTAAACAAATGTGTGTTTACCATCCATGAAGGCAAGCTCTTGGGTCATGTCATTTCGAATGAAGGCATGTCCATTGATCTAGAGAGGGTGAATGCCATCTTAGCATTGTCTTTGCCTAAGCACAAGAAGGCACTGAAAAGTTTCTTTGGTAAGATAAATTTCATTAGGAGATTCATTCCTAACTTTTTTAAGTTTGTCAAGCTACTAACTTCTATGCTAAGAAAGGATGAGACACTCACATGGATAGCAAGAAGAAGAGAAAACTTTGAAGGCATCAAATAAGCAATCACCCAAGTCCCTACCCTAGCTAGTCCAAACTTCTCTAAGGACTTCAATCTATACACCTTTGGGAATGAAGAGGTAATCTCTATTATGCTCACTCAAGCAAATGGTGAGAATTTAGAATAGCCTCCTACTTTTTTTGACCAAGGTTTAGAAGGCTATGAAGTTAGATACACATATGTTGAGAAGCAGGTGCTTGCAATCATATAAAGTCTGAAGAAGTTCAGACATATGTTGTCTATCAAAAAAAATCATGTCATGGCATCACATCCTAGTGTAAAAGACTTCTTGCTGAACCAAGACTTGAATGAGAAAAGGGCATGTTGGATCACCAAAGTAATGGAGTATGACGTAGAGATTAAGACCACCAAGTTGGTGAGAGGAAGAGGGCTGTGTGAACACCTCACTATAGACTTGAAAGAGCCAAAGGAGGACATTTTGGTACTCCATGATGAACTTATAGCAGTTGTACCTACAGTCATGAAGAGTTAGGCACAAGACATGGTTCATTTCCTTCGAACTGGTGAGTGCCCACAAGGTCTTGATTGGACCAAGAGGAGGTATTTTAGACTCTAATCTCTTCCTTATATCCTAATTGATGGAGTGATATTCAAAAAATATTTTTCATGATTTCTCTTGAGATGCATTGTTTCAAACCAAGTTGATAAGGTACTATCTAAGCTCTATGATGGACCAGCTGGTGGCCACTTTGCTCCTACAGCCATAGCTGTAAAGATTATGAAGGTTGGTTACTTTTGGCCTAGTTTGTTTAAATAAGCTCATGCTTGGATGAGGAAATGTCAAAAATGTGCCTTTTTTGATGGGAAGCAATGGTTGGCTTCCATGCCTCTTCATCATATTCAGGTGGAACAACCATTCATGCAATGCGGGTTGGACTTCATAGGGCTGATCAATCCTCCTAGTTCCAGCCACAAGTGGGTTTTGACTACCATAGATTATTCCACAAGTTGGGTAGAGGTTGTATCTTTGAAAGAGGCCAATGAGAGTGCAGTCCTAGACTTCTATGAAGGCATAGTGATAAGAGTTGGGGTCCTAGCCACAATCATTTTAGACAATGCAGTCTTTCTTGGGAACAAAGACAAGTGAGTGAACATTGAAGTATGGCATCTATCTCAGCACTTCTTCCAACTACTATCCATAAGGAAATGGGTTGGCCAAGTCCACAAAAAATAATTTGATTAGGATCATAAAGAGGACAATGGAGGAAAATCAAAGGACTTGGCATGCCAAGTTGAAGACAGCTCTTTGGGTAGATGGGATCACTCCAAAGAGGGCAATCAAGAATTCACCATACACACTTATGTATGGAAGGGAAGCTAAAATTATTATCTCACTTGAGTTACCAACCTTGGATCTTTCCCATTAGCTATAATTGATGGAAAGTGACAACATGGAAGTTAGGTATTGTGAGCTAATGGAGCTTCAAGAAATGAGAGACCATGCCATGGATACCATGACCAGCCATTAACATCAAATAAAGAAGCATTTTGACAAAAAGTCTATGCCAAGGAGCTTCTCAGAAGGTGACATTGTCTTGAAGTGGAATGAGGACCGAGCCAAGCCTAGAAGGCACACGAAGTTTGATTCTTTATGGAGTTACCCATATGTCATCACCCAACACAAGTAACACAATGCTTTCCAACTCTCCAAGTTGGATGGTGAAGAGATACATATCCTAGTCAATGGGATATATCTTAAGAATTGTTACAAGGTTTATTTTGTCATGTACATAATTTTCTTTATTTTTCCTCATTTTCCCTAAGTGTTGTTATACATGTGTGTAGTGTTTTTATCCTTTGTGTGTGTGTTTTTCCTTATTTTTTGGGGTAAAATATTTGTTGGTTCATAGGTCCTTACAAAGCTATTGTTGACTTCTCCAAGATGCATCCTGACTCCATACCCAATGGACTTTGTGGCTACCAATCTTCCCAAGCATAGCATGCATGCTTCCCCTATGAGTCACCAATTGTGTTGGCCAATTTTTGGTCTTGCAAGCCAAAATTGGGCACCCCCTCCTTTTTCTTTGCAAAATTCATCCAATCCATGTTTTGGATAGCATTAATTGTCTACTTTTATAAGTAGAAGCAATTAAAGAACCCAAAATGGTCTAAAACAATTTGTAAAAGGCAACAAATTTCCTTTAAAGGACATTTTGATGGCTTGAAGGATGTTTGCAAAAAGGCTGAAGGGTAAGTATCTTTTTGTAGTGCACTTGGGAAAAGAAAGAGGATTTCTTCACTTTTCCAAAGGATGTTTTCAAAATGTTTGAAGGGTATGTGCCCTTGTAGAGGGCACCTTGAGAAAGTGAAGAACAAATACAAAAGGCCTGAGGGGCACATGCCCTTTGGGAAAAGAAGCAATCAAAAGAAAGAATTCCTTCAGAGAAAATGTTTGAAGGAATTCCTTCAAAAAAATTATCCAAAGAAAAGCATGGCAAAATTCCCATAACAAAGAAGGCCTGATAAGTAAAAGAGCAAGCAAAGAAAAGGCCAAGGCAAAGAATAAGTCGAAGGAAAGAGACAAAACACGAGCAAAGATAAAGCAAAAAAGACAAAACAAGGAATAGTTCTAGCTACTAATAAATACAAAGGACAATCAATAACCACTCAGACCAAGACAAGTGGCATAGATGACTCAGTAAGGAGAATTAATAAATTTGATGAAATATATCTATTGAAAACCAATAAAATAGATTGGTTTTTGATCTATAGAGGAGAGCAGCCCATGTTTTCATGCTTCACCATTAATCCATAGCTATTTGTACCAAGTATTGAAGAGAGCATGGTCTAGCCACAAAAACTTAGGGATGGCTTTGTCAGTTGTTAGAAGGAGTATCCCATGCTTTTTTAGGCCCAAGACAGCAAGGGTGGTGACTTGGACATCTACAACATGGCTCTCCCATATGCAATTGGAAGAATATGATAGCAGCATGGTCTTGTGGTCTCTGCAAAAGTGTTTAACTCAGCATGAGTTTTCATTCCTTGATTTTTTAGCTATCTTGTTTCTAGTTCTCTATATATTTGTAACTTCTCATTTGAGAATATATATCTCAGCTTGTATGGTGAAGCCCTGAAGGAATTTACCTTGAATTAGAAGAAGCATTTTTACCTCCATTTGATCTTGCACTTTTGCATATGTCTATGGTTTTATCTTGTGTTAAGTCATTTTATTTTCATGCTTTCAGAAGTTTATTCCAACATATCTAGTGTATTGTGAGTTCTTCTCTTACAGGTCAACAAGAAGTGTCCAACTCAAAGTATAGGTGCATGTGAACAGGCTATCCATAGTGTGTCTTAGAACACCTCTAGTAGTTCTTCATTCCTGTATCTCCATAGGATCCCCTATTGAAACACTAATGCAAGAAAGGTTCTCATTTAAATGAAGTGTATGCTTGCTTCTCTTTGGTGTAAAGCGTATGTCAAATCTGAGTAGATAAAACATTTTGGTGCATCATCGTTTTAGTTTAGGTTCTAATTTTAGTATTTCTCTCTCTTTTCACCCCCCTCCATTGTTAGTAGTAGGAAATATAGGGCCTCAAGGTGCATCAAAGGGAGCTAGCCCCTAATCTAGAGATTTATTCCTCACGTTTACAACCCACATCAAGAGGAATGTCTCCATTATGCCACATGGAAGAAGAGAGATGAGCCTCCCTTCAGAGGGTGATATCCACTATGTCAACACTTACCTTTTTACCTTATCCATTAGAGCTCTACAAGAATAATTTCATGGGTAAACGACAAAGATTTGTACCACTTAGACTCGACAGGGTTTGATTTACTACCACCCTAACCAACCATACATACTTGGTGAGTACTTCAAAGGAAAAATATTTCATTTTTGCTCATTTCCTAAAAATGTCAAAAAATCCAAAAATAGGGATGGGAACATTTTGGGCTCAAATTTGAAACCCTGTGCTTCTATAGAGAACCATGTTGCTTTGGTAAGAATTGTATGGTTTCGGGAAATAATTGTACAGTTATCATAGGAAAACATATAGTTCTGGCAAAAAAAATATGTTTATGGAAAAATTCAATCTTATGTATTTTTTCTTCTTATTCTTGGAATTTTTTTAAACAAAATCTATTATCTTCACATTAATGAAAAAATGACTATTTTTATCTTCATTTACCATGATGCAAGCCCCCATACATGAGAAAATTTTGTCATGGCAAAGAATTATAAGGCATACATGAAATTTGGATAGAGGCAACAACCTAGGAACATCTGGATGAATTTTTATTAGGGCATCTTTCACACCCACCCTTGATGTAGTATGACTTAGTTATTTTCACTACTTTCACAAAGTATTGAAACAATGATACGTATACATTATAGATTTTAACTAAAGAGGTGAAATATTATTAGAGGATTTGGTGTGACTTTGATACCACTTGATGTGGCCGCAAACCATAGCTCCCTCTTCCTCACAAATTCAGCTCACAATGTCATTCACAAATACAAGATATCCTCATTAATCATCTCGCTAATTCTCATTAAAACATCAAAGTATTACAATAAGGATACGCCTTTAATGCATGACATTAAAAAGCTTCACCAAGCTTCCCTTAAACCCATAAAAACTTAGCCTACATTATCCAAGGAGGCACCTAAAGCTTTCACACAAGCTTTACTCCCACTCAAACAGCAACCCCTGTGAGTAACCTGTAATCAACAAACACTTAACAGATCTAGAACATCTGTTAGTCAAACTCGATCTGAGAACGTCCAACCTTGCTCTGATACCAATTGATAGGACCGAAACACCCCAAAGCTCTGACACAACTTGTCAAATTTAAGATAACACATGATTACCATTGTATAAGCAATTAAACATGCGAAATAACCAGAAGAACAAATAACTATCAATGAGAAAACACACAAAATATGAGAGGCAACACATAATTGTATTCAACTCATTACAAGGGAAATTACAATAAAGAGATCACACTCTTCTTCCACCTCTGTGAGGCTTCCTCCTCAAGGGCTCCAAGTAATCTTCCCACCTGAGCAATCTTCTCTCATAGGTCACAACACACAGCTAACACAAGCTGTTGTTCACCTCATTGCACATCTGTATAATCGAGTACACAACCGTACTCCAAGTAGATCTCTCCATGATCCTTTTGATGTATTGCTGTCACCTTGGACCCTGGCCAACCGCTGATCTCTGCCTAACCCTCGCATACACACATCCCTGCATATCAAACCTGATCTTACTTAAACATACATGGGGAATCCTACTTGATTCCACCATGGGAAGAACTCTCCAAGCTTCACATAGCTCTTCTCCAAATTCTCCACTTAACAATACATCCCATGAGTCTATTAGATAGATCTCATGCATACACAAATTAGACTTGCTGCTCAAGGCTTTGATCAAGCCCTTAACATGCAAACTCCGCGTTCACTTAACTGACTGTTTGTCAACAGCAGTTCAGACTGCCACAGGCGACCGACGTCAGTCCCTGCCTTCCTGGAGGTGACCGAAGCTGGCCGATCTTCTGCCGATGTCGGTTTTCCTTCTGCATCCCCTGACCGTCGTCGGTGTGGCCTGCCGAATGCCGGTGACTGCATACGCAAGAAACCCTCCTGTTTGCCTTAAGGTGTAGCTTTTAGCTCCACACCCTAACACACTACTTTCACAAAGTATTGAAACAATGATACGTATACATTATATATTTTAACTAAAGAGGTGAAATATTATTAGAGGATGTGGTGTGACTTTGATACCACTTGATGTGGCCTCAAACCATAGCTCCCTCTTCCTCACAAATTTAGCTCACAATGTCATTCATAAATACAAGATATCCTCATTAATCATCTCGCTAATTCTCATTAAAACATCAAAGAATTACAATAAGGATACGCCTTCAATGCATGACATTAAAAAGCTTCACCAAGCTTCCCTTAAACCCATAAAAACTTAGCCTACATTATCCAAGGAGGCACCTAAAGCTTTCACACAAGCTTTATTCCCAAACTAACCTAACAAACTAAGCCAATAATACAATTATTTATAGAAATACATGGAAGAATGAGAGATAGTAAAGGAAGCCCACAAATTCAACCTCCTAAACTTTTAAGGACTATTCATCAATAGTAAAAGGTATTCCACCATGTGATCCATTTTAGATTGGACGCCTCCAACAAGTGGAATCTTCAAAAGGTGCTCTTCACTCCACATGTGCTTCCAAAAACTAGTGAAATCTCTTTTTAACATAGATTAAACCCATTAACTTTGTTCCCCACATGGAATTTTGATGCATTCTCATAATGGTAATCAAAATCAAGTCCCCACATAGAAATTTGACCTAATTCACATGGGTGATCAATCTGAAATAGTGGTCTTGGTCTCCCATTTGCACAAGAGTCAAAAATAGTAAAGAATCTCCTTTTTGACAAGATATCAATTTAAAATTATGGAGCCCCACTAAAAATTTGACTCATGAGACCTATGAAATCAAAAATAGTGTTGTGACACCTCACCAAGATGAATAGTGTCAACCACATCATCAATGAATAGTGTCATATGAATAGCATTGCATGAATAATGGTTTATTGCCACATCATTCTCCTCCAGTTGAAAAAACCTCAGGTCCCATGATTTATCTTGATTGTATGATTTCCACTTATTTTTAAAAAAATAAGAAAACACACCACTCTATTTTTGGGTGATGCAAGATTACCCAATCCCTTGGATGCTCTTGCATTAGACATCTGAGGTAAATAAAGTGATCTCATGAACACATAGATGGGATGAGTGGTAGAACCACCCTTTTGATGACCTGACATAATGACCTTGGCATCCCCTTCTAATACACCATGTGCACCCATAGAATATCCCTTTTCTTCCTCTGCTTTCAACATCTACATACTGGCCTTAAAACCATCCTCATCCTCCAATATCTCATCCATATCCCAATGGATGCATACGTGGAATCCAATCCATCATAAATAATCATGGGATCATACCCACTACAAATGATACTCATGGGATCACACCCCCCATCCTAAATCGACCTCCTCTACCAAGATGATCTAACATTGCATTTCATCTTCCCATGTGATTTAGGGTGGATTTCTCTCCATCAAATCCAAAAAAATTGGTTGAAGCCCTTGTGCAATCCTTAAATGTAATCACCAACACCAATTAGGTGGATATCTTACTACCGAAACTAGTTACAATACTTCAAGAAGCAAATCCAAAGGAGGGGGATATGAACATAAGTCCAATATCAAAAAAGGGGGATTTAAATTATTTCCAAGATAATATTTACAAAGGAGAATCCTCATACTTATAAAAATGAGAGGGAGAGAGAAAGAAGATGGAAACTTAGAGTATAAGCAAATAAATATGCCATGCCTATAGTGGTTGCACTATTCATCAATAGTGTCAATTGTCTCTCACATGTGCCAAACATCTTTCAATATCTTCTTTTTGACTTTCTCCATGTGACTTTAAAATGAGTGGGAATCTCATTTCCAATATGTCCCCCACTTCAATCATGAATAGTAGACCATGTCTCCCACCTACCCATGTACACACACATAAGCCAAAATATTCCCCATCTTTTGACTTCAACAAGGATGTACCACATCACACGCATGAGATAAATGATGATATTCTCAATCAATATGTTCCCCATATGCTCTCCTTATTCCTCCAATGTGATCAAGTGGAGAACTTCACCCCACTTTTCTCTCCTCCACTTTCATTAATTAAAAATACCATGTGGGTCATGCCATATCCCCAAGTGACACCTCACCATTATGCAATCTCAACACCATGCCACATCATCATGTACAGCCACTCATGAATAGTGACTTGTGAATAGTGGTAAATTGGTGAATAGTGTTGGAAAAATATTATAATTGGCCAATATTCTCACAACATCAATTTTCTTGGAAAAAGGGACATGATAATCCTTAACAAAGATGTCTTCAATAATGGGCTTCTCACGATCCTCTTCTTCTTCTCTAATTTTGAAATCATATTTTTTGTCCTTCATGACAACCTTCTCCTCTTTCTCATTTCCCTTCATGGAAATTTTCTTCTTTTGCAACTCTTCATGGTTGCACTCTTGATCCTTCCTCCACATGGCTATCTTGTTTCTCAATGTAGCCACGTTTGCCTTCAAGGAGTATACTATCTCCCATACCATCTCTTCTTCTTCTTCATTCTCAAAGTATTCAAATCTCTTCAGTAATAACTCCAATAGCCTACTACAATTCTCTATCTTCTTTTCCCATTCTCTCTAGTGGTAATCTTACACTCTTCTTCTCCATCTTCATACCTACAAAAACATACACATTCACATTCTTCAACTCAAACTCTCCTCTCACATCCTCTACCCAAGGATCAAAACTTGCTCTGATACCACTTGATGTGGCCTCAAACCACAACTCACTCTTCCACACAAATTTAACTCACAATGTCATTCATAAATGCAAGATATCCTCATTAATCCTCTCACTAATTCTCATTAAAACATAAAAGTATTACAATAAGGTTATGCCTTCAATGCATGCCATTAACAAGATTCACCAAGCTTCCCTTAAATGCATACAAACTTGGCCTAAACTAGCTAAGGAGGCACCTAAAGCTTTCACACAAGCTTTATTCCTTGTCAGTGTAGGCTTTTTCCAACCTAGTGGTTTTACCTACATGTCTTTTTAGCTTACTTAGGTTAGTTAATTAAGTCATTAGGGGTCATTTACCTTTAAGTGGGTTCTAATTATGATTTAAGGTTTTACCTTTTTGGTGACCTAATCTCACCTTATATGTACTTTTTTTTCCTAAAGTGGCTAATGCAGACAATTTTTTTGTGGAATTTTCTTGTTTTCAAAGCTCTCATTCTACCTCTACAAGAATTTGACATTCATCGCATGGTCATTACACAGAGATCTTGGTGAAATATATCATGGAACTAGAGCTTTACTAATAGCCTCATGCATTTATCTCTTTTGGTAAGATCCTTTTGCATTCACCTTGCTATTTTTTCATATTGTACGGCCACCATTTTTGACCTTGGAGGCATTTTTTGAAAAATACCTCGAAACTCATGTCAAAAGGACTTTGATGAAAAATCCATTTACATATATTTTGTGTGTTTTTTGAGATCTAAAATGAGTTATTCTTAGTTTCATAATAATTTTTATGGATTTTTCAAAAAAATTGATTTTTTCTATCTAGTCGTCATCTATACAGCCAAAGTAATCTAGCTTACAAACCTTGATTTTCTCTCCATAGACCAAATCAAGTTTCTAAAGTGATTCTACTTGCTCATTGACCAAATTGGGTTTGTGAAGTGCTTCTACTTGATCACCAACCAAATTGGGTTTCTGAAGTGCTTCTACTTACTCGTTGACCAAATGGGGTTTCCAAAGTGATTCTACTTGCTCATAGACCAAATTGGGTTTCTCAAGTGCTTCTACTTATAAGTAATCAGGATTCTCCAAGGTGACAACTTATAATTAATTAGGTTTCTCAACCCTAATTACTTTCTCACTAGACCCATTCAGGTTTTCCAGGGTCGATTACTCATTAATTTTTTCATAAGTTACAGTTGTTTGAAACTCTGAAGTAAAGTAGCTCGAAGAACCCAAAATACACTATGAAGAAGTAATCAGGTTTTCTAGGGTTAACTACTTATAATTTTTTATAAGTTGAAGTAGTTTGGGAATCCAAAGTTTAAGTTGTTCAAAAACTTGAGTAAGTAAGCATGTGATGTTTCACAAGTCATCAAATTTCAGGTGAAAGGTAATGAAGAAATAGACTTAAGTTGTTTCCTTTTTTGGATTTTTGTAAGGTGTTTCCTTTTTTGGATTTTTGTAAGGTGTTTCTTTTTTTGGATTTTTGGTGAAAAAAACACAGTGTGGAAAAAAAATTCCATTTTTGGAAAGGGTCCAGGAATATGTTGAAGTAAGAACTTGTAAGTGCCATAACTTTTGATCGGTAACTCCTTTTTTATTGTCATTTTCTTCAAAAGTGCTTGTTTTTTATGCTCTACACATTGGACATATCATTGGGCCTTCCACAACTATAAAAAAAATCATATTTTTTGTACACTCTTGAATGCATTATCGGTTGTATCCGACGGTTCTCTTGTTCTTTGTACTTATGCACCTACTATTCAAGATGCATTTTCAATTGAATTTGACGTCTATACGAGAGTGCTTGTATTTGAGACATTTAGGGGGGTCATTTCTTGATAGTTCTAAGAGGGTACTTGTGTGTTTTTTATGCATTTAATATTTCTTTTTTTCTCATCACTTCTTTACTTACTATAGTAATACTTACTTTTGCACTATGGATTCATTCTCAATAATTCCACTTACACCATTTAATTATCATGAATAGAAACTTATAATGGAAATTATCTTACAATCCAAGGGTTATCATCAGATTATAATGGGCAATGAGATTGAACCTATTGATGTTAAAGTGAAAATAAAATGTTTTAACCATTGTGACAAAGTCTATGGACTTCTATGTCTTTCCATCTCCCCATATCTACTCTTTCACATTGAATTTGCCAAAACACCTACTGAAGTGTGGGCCCAGCTCACCAATCTCTTTAGAGTGTAGGATGTGATGAGAGGACATGAGTTAGAAAATGAGCTTATTAGATTGAGCCTAGAGGACTTTGACACTCTTTAGGACTTCACCAAGTTTAGACTTTTGAGATTGCAGTTGAAATCATGTGGAATTGACAAGAAAGACAAACAACTTGTAATGTCAATACTCTCTAAATTGGGTCCTAAATATTCTGTATTTGTGTCTACTTTCCATGCCACTAAGAGTGATCTTGACACTACATGGAAGATGCATTTTTTAGATACATTTATTTCCAACCTAATTTAGGAACAAGATAAGTTGATACAGATGGGCATAGTGAAGTCATCTAAATCTCATGCATTGTTTGCTGAGAAAGATTAGGCTTCTAACAATATAGAGAGAAAGTAGTTTAAGAAAAAGGTTGAGAAGGGTGAAAATCTTTCCACCTCCAAATCAAAAAATGAGACCTCTTCTTTTATTCATAAGCCTAAGAAATATTGGATCAAATGTGGGCATTGCTTAGGTAAGCATGATGAGAGTAAATGTTTGAAGAGACAAATTGACCACCTTACAAGCCTTCTTATTCAAAATAAAATAGGTTTTCCAGATTTTGTCAAACCATCTTAATCAACCCATGAATCCACTAAGGCAAACAAATATGGAAAAGAAAAGGCAAAAGAGAATAACAAGGGGAAACATAAGGGCAAAGCCTTAGTTGCAGTTGTGCCTCCAACTCTTCCTACATGGGTCATTAACTCTAGTGCTTCACATCACATAACCTCTTCACAGATTGAATTCAGCTCCTTGGAACCATGTGACATGTCCTCTATACAACTAGATGACAACACTTCTAAAAAGGTTATCGAGAGAGGGTCTATTGAAGTGAGTGGTAGAACATTCAATAATGTTCTAAGTGTGCCCTCACTCTCAACTAATCTCCTATCAGTCTACCATATCACTCACCTTGGTTTGGGCATGCGAGTTAAATTCACTCCAAATTCAGTGTACATCAAAGAGTTGCATAGTGATAGTATTTTGGCTATGAGAATGGTTGATCATCAGACTCAGCTATATAGCTTCTCACACTTTGCTCTTGACTCTCCTTTAGATTCTTCAGATTCCTCTTTCAACTCACCTGTACCTGATAACACTTTTAAACCTAAGCATTCTTTTGATATTGATAACTCTTCTTCTAAAAATGACTACAAAAGTGAAGTGGACACACCTCCACCATCTCCTTGTCACCATCCAAATAGTTAAGAGTTAGTTCTTGACCCACCTACATCTAGTCTACTTTTAACATTACAGGGTAATGGTCTACTGATCCAGGACACATCAGACATCGAGCAATCTCTTTCATAGTTATAAAGGATTCCAAAAACCTTATTCACCTCTGATTCTATTACACCATATTGGCATAGAGCATTTGGGTCACCTACCTCATAGTATGAGGATTATTCCTTTCATAAGAATTACACCTTGGTTGAATATCCATCAGGCACTTGGTGGACAAACTCATTGTTCCAAAGCAATCCACTCATCGCTGCATCTACTTCTGATTCCCAGTCAATTCTGATCATTCCTCTAGGGGACACTATATGGCTAAAATCAATTGTAGACCTTAGTGGGTCTTTTTATCCCTCTTCTCTTCTTTTTTCTCTTTTGGGGAGGAGTTTTTTTCTATGGGATTTTTCCTTTACCCTAGTTTATGGGAGTTGAATCGTACTTGGGTACCTCATCAGGCCTCATTGTCAAGACCCAATTCTTCTACCCACCTAAGCTATGCTTCAAGGGAGGTGTCAGTGTAGGATTTTTCCCACCTAGTGTTTTTACCTACACATCTTTTCAACTTACTTAGGTTAGTTAATTAAGTCATTAGGGGTCATTTACCTTTAAATGGGTTCTAATTGTGAGTTAGGGTTTTACCTTTTTAGTGACCTAATCTCACCCTATATGTACTTTCTTTTTTCCTAAAGTGGCCAATGCAAACATTTTATTTGTATAATTTTCTTGTTTTCAGAGCTCTCATTCATGCCTCTATAGGAATTTGACATTCATCATGTGGCTGCTATTCAGAGATCTTAGTGAAATCTATCATTCCCAAACTAGCCTAACAAACTAAACCAAGAATACAATTATTTATAGAAATACATAGAAGAATGAGAGAGAAAAAGGGAAGCCCATAAACTTGACCTCCTCCACTTGGAAGGACTATTCATCAATAGTAAAAGGTGCTCCACCATGTGATCCAATTTAGATTGGACCCCTCTAACAAATGGAATCTTTAAAAGGTGTTCCTCCCCTCCACATGTGCTTTCAAAATCTAGTGGAATCTCCTTTTGACATAGCTTAAACCTATTAACTTTGCTCCCCACATGAAATTTTTACCCATTCTCATAATGGTAATCAAAATCAAGTCCCCACATGTAAATATGACCCACTTTACATGGGTGCTCTATCTAGAATAGTGGTCTTAGTATCCCACTTACATAAGAGTCAAAAAAGGTAAAGAATCTCCTTTTTGACAAGATATCAATCCATAATTATGGAACTCCACTATAAATTCAACCCATGACACCTATGTAATCAAGAATACTGTTATGACATTTCACTGGGATGAATAGTGTTTACCACATCATTAGTGAACAATGTTGCATGAATAGTGTTTTTCTGCCACATCAAGATGCATAGAGGATCCTAATGTTATAGGTGAGGAGGAAACATGTGACATTATATAAAATAAAGAAAAAAAACTAAATATTGGCACAAGAATACTATATGATGGGAGCTACATATGGGAACAAGTAAAAGAGGATGGGTCCTAATAAGAAACATCATACATGGAGATCACCATATTTTTGTAATTATATTATCACACTAATAAGATCATTTTTCATAACCAACATAGGAGTATCATACACCTATGGGCTTTAATAAATAATAAATGAGATTGAGGTGGGGAGGATCGTATATGGCTATGGGCATCAAATGATAACACATCTATATCAAGATCTATACAAGTTCATCTATAAGTCACATATCTTGGCCTACAATCACCTAGCAATGGCTAGGCCTAGTGTCTTACAACTTACCCTATAGTTCATGGAGATATCATACATTGTGAGTGTGTCACATTTGGAACCAAGAGATGGAGAAAAGACATGGCCTATTGGAGGAGGGCCATATATTACCTCTATAAAAGTTATATCAATTGAAGGACATATAAAAATCATCCAGGCTAGTATGAGGATGTCTTATAAATTTATTAGACTAGGATGAGAAAATATAACCAAGGTTAATTCACTGCTATCACTAAGATGTTCTAATATAAGAGGATTCTAAATTAGTACAAGATACTACCATATGTACTTCTAACAATTGTTATCCAGTAAAAGACACATAGATGCCATTGTTGGGAATTTTATAGGACTCACATTCAAACCTACATCACTTGCATAAAACCAACAAATAAGAATAGTTTTCCATGTGGCCCTATCTCTCAAGTGTTACTTGAGCACTCACCTGAGCATAAATAAATATTACCAGATGTTGTTGGGTTATTTGATGAACACAACACATAATTTGAAGCCATTAATGGGCATGTAAGACCTTTACATTAACAGATAAAATATATCTATATTTAATCTTAAATATTAAGACTTGTATCAACCATCATTCAATAGTACCCAAAATTTTCAATAACATAATCATATTCATTTATCATAATGGTGTGAGTTACATCAATATGCAAGCTATTTATGGTCTCTAAGCACACTCTAGTAATGGAAAAATATCTAATAATATAACAATACAACATATGCTAACATAACATAATCAACCTGACATAGTCAAACCAATATAAAATCATACAACATAATACCACTTATCAAACCCTTTACAAATAGAAAGGTAAGATTTTATAGGTAAAACCAATTTCTCTATCATTGATATCTCATTCCCAAAATATCTCAACAAATTTTCAATACTAGTTCATGTTTTTTAGTAACAACCTACTTATTATATGTCTCTAAGATGTGTGATAACATCTTTTCCTATTTGGGTACTCCTGTGATTTATAGCCAATGATCTTCCACCTTTTGTGCACCTATTTTTTTATAGCTATCTCTCTGCATTTTACACCCCTTGAATATTTAGAGTCCCTTGTCCTATTTCATTGTATGCATTACTTTTTTAAAGTACACAACCTAAATTAGATAAAAAATCATAAGTTCCTTAATATAATCCTTTGTGTGCATATTCATTTAAGTGCACATA
Source organism: Torreya grandis (assembly GCA_037957365.1). Lineage (NCBI taxonomy): Eukaryota > Viridiplantae > Streptophyta > Pinopsida > Cupressales > Taxaceae > Torreya > Torreya grandis. Next base: position 359,609 of record JARHVA010005588.1, on the reverse strand, counting down.
TACCATATATATTTGTGTGCATGTGAATCCATCCAAAATGAACAATGTGCACTACTTTAATTATCAAAACATGGGTTATTTTTTTATGGTCTTCATCATTACCGATGCTTGTGCAAAAATGTAGTTAGCCAATATCAAGGTTCAAAATATCTACACACTAACTATCTTGTCCATCCTTAGAAAAATCGGTCCCATCCTATTGTACCTCCAAATATTTTGGCCTAGTTTTTCAAATTTTTACCTCAAAATAATTCCAACACTTTATTATTGCTTAAACTTGTTCACTTTTGGTTGACACCTTACCTAGTGAGGTATCAATCACTACAATATATTTTCCACACTTAATTTACTTGTGTTGAGCTCATTACAATTTTAGGAAATGGCTTACATGCACCTCACATTTAATATATTCTTAATCACTTACCTTTAACTAAAGGGTCTTCAAGGTTTTTGTTAGTTTTTGGTGTTTGTCTTCAATATTTTATTTTCTCTTCTCATCCTTGTTAAGTAGTCTCTACCTTTTTTCCTTGTCCTTGATAGTAAATACCATGGTCTCAAGATCTCATTGTTTTCTTTATTCTATCTAGAGTGCCAAATTGATCTTATGCATGTTTTGTGCAAACTTTTGGGAAAAAAATTGATAAACTTGGCCTTTTCCTAAAAAGTGTTTATCAAATTATCTAATGCCTTAATACTTTCCATCAACTTAGATTCCTTTTTTGTGAGCTATTACTCATCGACCTCTTGCTTAATGGGCTTCTCTTCTATGAAAAATATTCATTACCAAGAGACAAAGGTGATAAATTGGCTCCATGTTAGTGGTCAAGGTGTCGATGACTTACATTTGTTTCTCCTTATCAATATTATTGTACACATTAGATATATTAGCCTATAAAATATAATGTGTGCCTTTCGACCAATGTTAGAACCCTATGTTTCTCTTTCAATCATTTATTGGTAGCCTCTATATTCACACTATTAATATGCTTATGTGGACTACTTTTATTTCCTTTCTTATTATTTATAAACAACCATGTATTCCCATAATTTAAATGATGTAGGACCATAACAAGGGTATTTTATTATCCTTCATTCATCAGGAAAATTGAAATTTTCATCTTCCTCATGATCCTCAAACATTCAATAAAGTTTCCTTTAGGTAGTCATTGAATCACTTCTCACTCATAAGGCTCATTTTTCATTTGTGTATCATCCATCTTCTCATCTTCTTTTTTGGTAGATACTTCTTCCTTCGTGATTTAATATGGTTCATCTTCCTTTAACTCCTTATTTTACTCAATGTTTTCATTGATTATATATGGGTTTTACTCATTATATTCCTCATTCCATGTATCTATTTGATCCTTTTCAATATATTCATGGGCCTTGGTTTCATACGTATACTCCTCATTTGTACCTTTATCATGCATTTCATTAATTTCTAAATTCTAAGCCTCTTATATCAAAAAATTATGTTTACTTCATTGGCCTTCATCAAATTTTTATCCTTCTTCACACATAATTTATACACTTGCATCTTCTGGTGGGTATTTCTCTTTATGCTCTTGTGACTTGTGTAGAAATTTCATTTGTTAGACCTTTAGTCCTAACTAATATACTTGTATATGAATTATTCATTTATTATTATTTTAAAATCTTAGGTATAAATTAATTATTTGGTGGTAGACGCAAGGAATTTTTTTGAGAGGGTGTTGTTTATGAAGGAGGATCTTCCCTTGTGCCATTTCAGACCTCTGATACCGCATCATTATTCTTAGCCTCTATATTATATATAGGTGATGTCATATGTGTTTTCATCTTGACATCCATATTGACTTGTGCCTCCACTTTGGTCTTAGTTTACAAATGAGGGATCTAGTGTTATTTGCCTTGATGTGGTTGCCAAAACAATATTCATGTAACATTATTCATTGTCACTATTCATAGGTACTATTCATGATCTGGCAAGTGATGTAGGAGATGATGTAGGAAGGTGATGTGTCTTAACATGGCCCATGGAGGATATTTCACATGTGATAAATTTAATTTTGACCTGGATTGTGAGAGTGGGATGAATCCCATGTGGGGAGAAAATTTAATGGGTTTAAACTTTGTCAAAAGGAGTTTCCACTAGTTTTTGGAAGCACATGTGGAGTGGGGAACACCTTTTGAAGATTCCACTTGTTTTATGGGTACAAACTAAAGTGGATCACATGGTGGAAGAAATTTTACTATTGATGAATAGTCTTTCCAAGTGGACGAGGTTGAATTTATGGGATTCCTTTGTTTCTCTCTCATTCTTCCATGTATTGCTATAAATAATTATATTATTGGCTTAGTTTGTTAGGATAGTTTGGGAAGAAAGCTTGTGTTAAATCTTGGGTAGCCTCCTTGGTGTTGAGAAAAAGTTTATAATGTGGGATGATAAGCTTGATTAAGCTTGTATATGGAATGCATTGATGGCATGGCCTTGAATTGTAATTTTTATGTGAATTAATGATAATTGTGAGGTTATTTTGAGAAGAATTTGTGAGTTGCTTATGTGTTTATGTGAGAGTATGGATTGTTGAATCCATCTATGTGGTTGTAGGCCACATCAAGTGGCATCAAATCCACATCAATTAGTATCATAACAAGTTCTAATTCCTTAAGAGCTATTGTGTAGAGAATTTAAGAGAGCAAGTAAGATGCCTATGGAGAGTATCTTATTGAGAGAGTAAATTGTTTTATGTATTTTATAGGTTTTGAAGATGAAGAAGAAGAATGAAGGAATGCATATGCTATGTGGGCAAGAGGATTCAGAAGTTCTCATGCAATGGGTAGCTAATCTAGAGATGCATTTTGTATAAATGAATATTGAAGGCCCCATGAAGGTGAAATTTGCAAGCAAGAGGATGTATGGAATACCAGCTATGTGTTGGGAGTATCACCAAGTGGAGAGAAAAAGGAGAAGAAAAGAGAAGGTGAATAATTGGGAAAATATGGTTTCCAAATTTATGGGTGAAGTTTTGTACCCAAAAATGCAAAGAGAGTGGATGGAGAAGCTTCAATAATTAAGAGAAGATAAGAAGCTTGAGAAAGAGGGAAAGCTGAATTTTATGGAAACTAATGAAGGAGAGCCATTGTTTGAAGATGGAGAAGAAATTATGTGGGAAAGTGTTGATGAGAGTGAAGTTTAAATTTTCATCCATGAATAATTTCATAAAATAGAAAATTTTAGCCACACACAATTGCACATAGAGGAAGAGAGCAACCATACAGAGTTGCATGTTTCCATGGTGGAAGCATTGAATGAAGAGTTTGTGCAAGCTAATACACAAGATAATATTTTTATGGAGTTGAATCCATGTGTAGGGGATGAAATTAATGCTATGGAGGATGAGAAAACAATCATGGGAGTTGTTTTAGATGGGCCATTGGTAGCCTATATTGAGAGTGAAGAGCATGAGGAGCATGCTGAATTTGAAGATGAGTTGCAAGCTTCATTGGAGAAAGTTTTAGATGAAGATTTGGTTGGTGTTGATATTCCAATCATAGGATTTATTTATGTCCAACTTAACTATAATACCTTTTTTATGATTATGAAAAATGGAATGTATAATTTCATGTGCCACAATTAACCCTTCTTGAATACTTCTACCAAGCACAAACTCAGCTTGTTTTTTAGAGATTAAATTTTTAAGTAGTGATTTCAGTTTATTTGCAATGGCCTTGGAAATTATCTTATACATTATATTACATAAATTGACTAGTCTATAATCAATGAAGGAGGCTTGAGTTTCCCCTTTAGGAAACAGATGAAAAAAAAAGTCACATTCAAATCTAGAGCTATTTTTCTCTTCATTATGGATTCTTCCACCATCTGACTCACACATTCTCCCAAAATTCCCTAGAAGTATTGAAAAAATGTTGTTGGGAAGCCATCTATACCAAGAGCTTTATCCTTATCCATAGAAAAAACCACTTTTTTCACCTCATCCAGTGAGAAGGGAGCCATAAGCTTATCATTCATGGCTTGAGAAATCAAAGAGGGAATTAGGGGGAAAAAGAAATTATGAGCTTCCCCATTTGAAAAAAAATCTTCATTTATCAAAATTTGAAAGAATTGAGCATCTTCAGACTTTATTTCCTCTGGTGCATCCAAAAACACCCCCTGCCTAGATCAAATTCCAATGATCCTAGTGACCTTTCTTCTTGCTTTACCTGAAAGATGAAAAAAAGTTGAGTTTCTATCACCATCTTTGAGCCAATTTTCCCTAAATTTTTTCTTCCAAATAATCTCTTCTTTGCATAACATTTCTTCATAATCCTTAATCAGGGATTTGTCAAGCTCATAAGATTGAGCATCCATCCCCCATTTAAATACTTTTTCATTTAGGATATGAATTCAATCCTTAATTTTTCCTGGAAGATATTCTTAAAGTGTTCTTAATTCTAAATTTTGAGTTTACCTTTTACAAATTGTATCCTTTTACACATTTGATACATTATAGAACATGGCAGTAATGAACATTGATTCCACCAATGTTGAAAAAAATCAAATAGAGAGGGATCTCTTAGCCACATTAATTCAAACTTAAAAGGGCATCTTTCAAGGGGGGAAATTAGAGTCAATTGTCAAAGAAATTGGCCAATGATCTAAACCTAACTAAGACAAAACCCAATAATTGAACTTCCTTTTGCTCTGATTCTAAGGAGAAGAAATAAAAAATCTATCCAATCTCTCTAAAATATTCTCAGACCCAAGCCTCCTATTATTCCAAGTGAACCATCTGGATTTTGGTTCCACATCTTCCAATTTTTTCTTTGTGATAAACATTTCAAAATCTTGAGAGAATGTAGAACCATAGGTGCTCCTCCTTGTTTATCTTTATTTTTTAGAATAACATTAAATTCCCCCCCTGAAACAATATTTTCTATCTAAAACTTATTCAAGATATTACACAACTCAGACCATAAGAGAAGTTTCAAAAATGCCCCCTAAGGTCCATAAATATTCAAAACCAAAAATTGTAGATCAGAATGAAAACTAGATATTCAACATAATTTCCAATTTTTCCCTGAGTCAACTAATAAAACAACTTTAGTTGTAAAGGGCAATCAAAGAAAATCCAAGCCTCCTGAAGCTCCTAATGATTCTACAAAAAAACCTTTCCATCATTTCCAAATCATGCTCAACTAACCTTCTGCTTCCCCTAAGCTTAACTTAGTTTCCTATAAAATCAAGACATCTAGTTTCTCTTCACTAAGAAGATGCTTTATCAAGAATCTTTTTTTAGGGGCAATCAGACCCCTAACATTCTAAGAAATTACTTTCATGAGTCCAAAGGATGGAATTCCACCCCCTACCTTGTAGCATCAATAAACACTTATAAAGTACTTTGTTTACCTCCCAAAATCTCACCTACTATAATCTCATATTTAGATTTCCTTCCCAACTTTTTATTTAGCCCCCAGTTAGGATGGAAGAGTATACACTGAGTTTGGTAAATCAAGATAACTTATTTAGAATTCAACTCCCCTTCTGAAACTTCTTCCAAATCTTCTTCTGAACGTGAAAAATATTCTTCTAAAATCACAACCTCCTTATCTTCTTCCCCTAAAATTTCCTTGCTAATGTGTGTGTGTGTGTGTGTGTGTGTGTGTGTGTGTGTGTGTGTGTGTGTGTGTGTGTGTGTGTGTGTGTGTGTGTGAGAGAGAGAGAGAGAGAGAGAGAGAGAGAGAGAGAGAGAGAATCTTGTTTCTTTTTAAAAACCAACAATCTTATTAATTACGATTCTTGTTCAATAAACTCACAGCTCTTAATCATAGATGCTAGAGATATAACATCTATTATCCCCAAATTTGAAAATAACTCTTCTATTTCACTTATTTTTTGTGATTGAGTTTTCCATTCTTCCTCATTCACCTTTCCCTAATCTATTTTATGCTTAACTTCCTTCTTACTTTTTTCTGATCCCCTTGGATATTTTAAGGTCTCCATTAAGATATAATCTTCATCGATTTGGTTTGAGGAGAGATCCTACATTTATTGTAGAATTTTTGTATATGACTTGGCCGATGACATTTATAGCATCTGAAGGAGAGTTTCTCCAGATATATCTTTTGGTTCCAAATCCTTTCATCTATCTTGATTGCAATATGTTTCAAAATGTCTTGACCCAAATCCAAAGCAATTCTAACTCGAGCATAGGCTACCCTTCCACCTTTTAATGAAGATTCATCCACTTCCACACTTGGTCCACCAAACCTTCCATGGATGACAGACAATCTTCACTCTAATATTCTAAGGGTAGACTATAAAATCTTATCCACATTAGATAACTTCCTTTTTGATCCCTCAACAAATCAAAATTAGGGCTCTAATTTTGAAACCATAACCCAATGCCATTAAAAGACCAGGAATTATTTTCTAAAACCTTTACTTTGCCTTCTTTAGAATGAAAGATAACCAAAAAAAACCTTTTGGAAGAAAACTTATCGAGATAGTGGAACCCCAGTTCTCTTTTATCCATATTCCAATGGCTCTTATTACAGGCCATTTTCTTGCACATTTATAGTTTAGGGCACATTTTATCAATTGTTTAATCTTGGCTAAAAAAGAGTTTGAGACCCACTCCAAAACCCCAACTTCACCAATCTTCACTCCATCTTCCAAATCTTCCAAATGTTTATTTGAATAATTTTCCACTAAAACTTACACTTCAATTAAAGATGGAGTTTGAGACCTTTCCTTCAGATCTGCTAAGCTTTCTTCCCTACTTAAAACACAGGATTAGATATTTCTAGAATCATTTTTTAAATTTTGAACCTAGTTACCTACCAACTTTCCTTTATAGCTAGCCCTAAATTTTCTTGACTTAGCTTCTTCATCCCTACATTATCTTCTTCAATCACCACTACCAACACCTTTTTTTATCTTTCTTACCATGATTTTCCACTACTTTCCCTCCTAGTCCAAAAGATTTGAAATTCACATGTTTCCCTACCCTGAACTATGAAATTATTTCCTTCCCTTGTAGTCACTGATGCACCTTTTCCTTCTCCTTCTCCTTTTCCTTCTCCTTGTTGTGCACCATTTCATTAATTCCAAAAATACCCAACTTAAAATATTTCTTAATACCTATGTGTTTCTCCCCTTGTTATGTGTCTTTAATTCTTCATTTGTTATTCAATGAAGAAAATTTTTATTTCATTTCATTTCTGCACGTAGGATTGTGAGACAACCCATTATTTGTGTTGAATTTATGGGTTACATGGTATGAGGTTGTCTTTCATTGGACTCCCTAACCACAACTAAATTAACAACAAAGAGTCTCAACTATAATCCACCTTCCATGAAGCTTCCATAACATAGTAGGAACAAAGGAGGTATTTTACTAGCAACTAACTTTACATTTATATTTACATTTTTCACCCACCCATATTTGTTGAGGAAAGACATGTATGGTTTTGTAAGTTCCAATATTGAGAATTCAAATACTTAGAAACTTATATTTGAAGCAACACATATATTTTTTATATGTTTTATTTTTAAGTGTGTGTCCACACAACCTATGTTGTGGTTAAGAATGCACTTTAGAGTGGTGGCCTAATAACACTTATTTCACAATATCTTATATGTGTTACACCCTTAACTTATAGTGGATTTATAGATATGTGTGGATAACTTGTAGCTTACACAACTTCATATTATCTTGTTTCATTTCTCAATGTTCTTAGTATGGTCAGCCTATGGAATAACCATGGCTAAGTAGAGTATATATATGAGGTAGTTGTAGATAGGAATTTGATGTACTAGAGTAGGATCCAACTTTTATGATCATAAATCAAATAAACATTAGAGAATCAAAACATCTAGTAGCCCTCTATGAGGGTGAGCAAATACAAAGTAAAAGAAGGAATGCAAATAAGAAAGCAATACATATTACCTTGTGATTTATCTTCTTACCAATCGATTGAAGTAGGATTTGAGCTCGGATTGTGATCTTATAAGCCTTTGGCAATGCTAGTTTCTTGTGGGAAGCATCTTTCCTTGTTCACCTTGATTGTTGTGGCTTGGCATGATGAAAATGATGATAATGTTAAAGAAATTTTAAGCTCCAAGAATAATTCATGCATAGTAAGTTTAGAATAGAGAAGCTTCTTAAATTGGAGGAAGAACCTCTAATCTATAGAATTTTGAAATGAATGTGAACCATCCATCTTGAGATGAGAATTAAGGGATGAGAATACAAGATTATTTTTAATTCAAAATGGGAATCTTGAATTAAAAATTGGAGTGGAGGACATGTGGGACTCACAAATGAATAAAATTCATTTGGGAGGAAGATAAAAGATAAAATTGGTAAGTGGGATTGAGTAGAAAATGAGGTGGATTATTAAATTGGAAAGATGAGAAAGACAATATTATAAAATTTCAATAATGAGGGACAGGCATGGCTTATAGCATCTTTGAAATTTAGAAAATAAAATGGAGTGAAAGATGACCTCATGAAGCAAGGATAATTAGATTTTTGGATTTTGAGAATTGTGAATATTCAAAATCCATGTAATTTCTGATTAAATAAGGATTAGTTAATTAATTTACTAATTAAATATGTGAATAGTAAACCATGAATAGTGATGATTAATAATAATGATGAATAGTAATGATGAATTAGAATTTAGAGAAAAATACGGATGATTAGGCATTAATGAAAAGAAAGTTAAAATCAACACGAAGTGTTTGATTTTAAGTGTCTATATTTTGCCCCTATTTGAGAAGTCATTGAGAGACACAACTGAAGTAATGACTTTTTAAAGAATGAAAAATTCATTAATATATTATATGAATAAATAATTAGTGACCCATGATGCCCCTTTGATAGAGCATGCAGGATGTGGATGGGCACTCGAAAAAGAGAGGAATAAGAATGGTGAACTTAACTCATGGATAAGCTTAATCCAAATGAGTGAATACTTGCACACTTTGATCATAATGGTTAATAATAGTAGAGTAAAAGTGGCCCCAAGATGAGGATAAATGGCATGGATTCATCTCAAAACAAATGACACACTTTAACCAACCCCAAATAGGGTGAAAAGTTGTGGGCTTGGAATTAGAAGAATTTGCCCCAGGAGGGAGAAATGAAAGTACAGGGTCCTAAAGATGATGGTACATATATGGAAATAGATTTCCCCAGTAGAGAAGATGGAGTCATTGATAGGTCCAAATTATTTTCCCTAGTAGGACAGATTTCATTGTGACATGATGCAAATGGTTAACTAATTGATTGGCAAGCATAACTCAAACATTTAATTTGTCACATAGATTAAAAATGAGAGTAATAATGGTGAACTTAAATCATGGATAAGCTTAATCCAAATGAGTGAATGCTTGTACACTTTGATTGTAATGGTTACTGATAGTAGAGTAAAATTAGCCCCGAGGTGGGGAGAAGTGGGAAGGATGCATCCCAAAACAAATTACACACTTTAACTGACCCCAAATAGGATGAAAAGCTATGGGCTTAGAATTAAAAGAATTTACCCCAGGAGGGAGAAATGAAGGTAAAAGGTCTTAAATATGATGGTACATATATGATAGGACCGAAGTTCCCCAAAGCTCTGACACAATTTGTTAGATTTAAGAGCACACATGATTACCATTGTATAAGCAACTTAAGATTGCGAAAATAACCAGAAGAACAAATAACTATCAATGAGAAAACACACAGAATATGAGAGGCAACACACAATTATATTCAACTCATTACAAAGGAAATTACAATAAAGAGATCACACTCTTCTTCCACCTCTGTGAGGCTTCCTCCTCAAAGGCTCCCAGTAATCTTCCCACCTGAGTAATCTTCTCTCATAGGTCACAACACACAGCTAACACAAGCTGTTGTTCACCTCATTGTACACCTTATAATCGAGTACAAACCGGTACTCCAAGTAGATCTCACCATGATCCTGCTCCTGATGTATTGTTGTCACCTTGGATCCTGCTTCCTCGTCTATCTCCTTTTGACCCTCGCATACACACATCCCTGCAGACCAACCTGATCTTACTTATCACATGTAGATCTCCACCATGATACTGCAACACCCTGCATATCAAACTTGATCTTACATACATGGGGAATCTTACTTGATTCCACCATGGGAAGAACTCTCTAAGCTCTACATAGCTCTTCTACAAGTTCTCCACTTAAAAATATAGCCCATGAGTCTAGTATATAGATCTCATGCATACAGTAATTAGACAAGCGGCTCAAAGACTCGAACTGGTCTTTATCATGCAAACTATGCGTTCACTTAACTGACTGTTCATCAACAGCAGTTTTGACCACCGCAGGCGACCGACATCGGTCCCTGCCTTCCTGGAGGTGACCGATGCCGGTTGATCTCCTGTCGATGTCGGTTGCTTCTGCGCTTCCCCTGATCGACGTCAGTTGTGGCCTGCCGATGCCGGTGACTTCATACGCTCAAAAACCTCCTGTTTGCAATAAGGTGAAGCTTTTAGCTCCACACCCTAACAATATATGAAATAGATTTCTCTAGTAGAGAGGATGGAATCATTGATAGCTCCAAATGATTTGCCCCAGTAGGGTAAATTTCATTATAAAATGATGCAAATGGTTAACTAATTGATTGACAAGCATAACTCAAGGACTTAACCTGTCACATAGATTAAAAATGAGAGGAGCGACACAAATGTAGGTAAAATGGTATAATGACTTTTCAAAAATGAATAAGCCACAAAAAACTATGCACCTATGAATGGTCAAAGTGATAAGATAAATGATAATCAGAAGAACAATATAATGATTGAAGAATAATGTGATTGGATTAGAAGAATGTTAATAAAATGATTATGACTATTTGTATATGCTTATATGTATCATGAGGATCATATAAATCAATCATATGGTCTATTTGATGGAGACTTAGTGAACAAGGAGATTTTGCATTACAACATTACCAACTAGAATTCTAGATCTATATTTTTTATGTAGCACAAAATAGTATGCACCATGATATAAAACACCATGATGACCTGGTTGTAATGTGCATAAAAACTGACCTCCAATCTAATAGACACTAGATAATAAAACACCAATGATAAAAACCCATGATGATAATGATGACAAATGTTAATGGATTGACTCAAGCACAACTACATAATAGGAAGCATCATGATGATGACCTTGCTAACACAATGGAATAAATTGAGGAAACAACAGAAAAAAGAAATAAACAAGCAAACACACACACACAAACTTGAAAATAAAAGCAACAAAAAGCATCTTATTTTTTAACCAAGTCCAAATCCATACGTGAAGGCTCAATGACAATGATAAAATAAATGGTGCACCTAAGAATGGGTACATGCAAAAGGACACATTGCCAGGTGGAAAAAATAATTAGAACCAATAATGAGTCTGCCCTAGTAGGGTAAATTTGGGAAAGACACATCCCAACAATGGTTTAGGACTTAAAAGGAGAGAAATGAAGATTTTGACTGGATTTAGGACAAGACAAATATTTTCTTTGAATTTTGTGGATTTATATCTCTTATGGAGATTGTAATCCTTTTGTGATTTTTAGGATTTTTAGAATATTATAAATGTTTTTTGAATTTTTGGCATCTCAACTCAATGGAGGATTATGAGATGCAAAGTGTTTTAACTCATAAAACAACGAGAGTATGACTTAGGATGCTCATAAAAATGGAAAGAGCATGGCTTAAATTGCTCATAAAATGGTGAGAGAATGGGAAAAAGGGTGATCAAGCTGACCTCAAAAATTGAGTGTTGCCTATATAGTATAAATAGACCTCATTTCAATGTAGTCACACCCATATGGTTTAAACTACAAATCAATAGCTTAAAATAACTTACAAAAGGGCAAGAGCCTAGTATAAGGGGTGATGGAGCTAACCTCAGTAATTGAGCACTACCTACATAGTTCAAATGGTCCTCAAGTCAATGTAGTTCCACCCATAGGGTTTGAATTATGGATCAATAGTAGTGTGGAAAATAGGAATGGAATAATGGTAAAATAAATGGCATAAGATTTGGCGAGGATTGAATAATAATAAATGACAATGAGGTAAAAGACTAGGAATCTACAAGGAACCATGTCACCTAGAGAACCAAATGTGTCTAGTCATCAAATTATCACACAGATAATAGGCCAAAAATGTTTCCCAAATAGGTCTTGATATGCCTTTCACTTCCATAACAAGGTCAAGATGGGAAGACTAATGGTCATAATAAGATGGGTTAAGCTAAATAGGATTAAATGGCTAAAATGAATAGAAATGGTAATGGAATGGCAATGGTCAATAATGTAAATAGGGCTGCCCCAAAGAGTCAAGATACTTGTAGACAACAATTATTTACACATGGTGCCATAAACCTGGTTTTCATCATGGTACTTGTCCAAGGCACCATAGGCATGGTTTTCACCATTGGATGAATTATTTCTCTTTCTCTTTCGATTTTTTTGATTTTTTTTTTTTTTTTTTAACATATCAATTCAATGGAAGATTAAAATATGCATAATGTGAACCCTTTATTGTCTAACCAATACCTACTCAAAATAGTTGTTATGTCTAAATCCTCTTGGTGTTGTGAGCTATACTATTGTTTTTATGATCTTCATTAATTATTGATTATGTTTCCTTCAAACCTCTAAACAAGATTCCCTCAAAGCCTCTTTGAAAAAGAGTGTTGTCAGGAAGGATAAATAAGGGTAAGCATAGGATAAATGGTCTGATTGGATAATGAAAAATAGGTCTTGAAGGAATAATAGGATCAAAATGGAATGTATAATGGTTGGAAGACAAATGAATATTGGGATTTTTAGTCACACACATTATCTTTGATTCTAGATTTGACTTGATTTTGGTTGTGGCAAGGCCAATATTAACTTCAATGATGTCTTCATCAAGCCGTGCAAAACTTATTTTCTTATTTAGCGGCACCTTGAAGAGATTTTCACCAATAAATTCTTCTTGATTTTTTTGATTTGAATTATCCAATGCCTTGAATAACATTTCTCTAAGGGATGTTGATAAATCATTTTAATTATCCCTTAGTACCTTAAATAAGATTTCACTAAAGGCTTTTGACTTATAATTTTGATTATCATCTAGTGCCTCAAACAAGGTTTCACTAGAAGATGTTATTTTTAGACTTTGATTGTCCCCTAGTGCCTTCAAAAAAGTTCCACTAGGAGATTGTTCTTTTGATTTGATAGTGTCTTGCTTCCCCAAAAATTTTGCCACTGAATTGTCGCCATGGAATAAGTTCAACATTGTGTGATTCTATCAGTCTAAATCGATGCTTGTGGGAAGTGGCATGTTAATATAATGGCTAGGTTGATTAATGGTAAAGGCATGTGTAATGAAAATGGAAGGGGAAAAGGAAACACAATCCTTGTAGAGGCTACTAGGATAATTTGCATTGATGTCGAAGGAAGATTACTTAAAATCTATGGAAGAATCACAAATGACTTCAATTGAATATGTTAGAAATGTGGAGCCAATGTCATAACACGCATCAATATTTTTTGATTTTGAAGCTAATTTTGACTCAAGAGGATCTAAATCCAATGTTGAGACTGATGTTGAGTCTTCTATTGATGCTAAATTTGATATTGGTTCTAAAATGGAACCTAATTCTGATATTGATTCTAAAATGGAACCTAATTCTGATTTAATGTTGTCCATAAGTACCTTGTTCACCTTTCACTTGGAAATGGAGACTTTAGGATGAAGGAATGTTTAAAAATTGGGAATATTTATCTATCTCAACAATAATAGGTTCTTCAAATATGGGCTCATAAAAAATGGGTCCTATGTCAAATAGAGGCTCTTCATCAAATATAGGGAGATCATCAATGGTTTGGATTTGATCAAAGTTGGGTGATTCGACAAAAATGTAAAGAATGGTTTGACTATCTTGATATTGCTTTGGAAGTGGATGTATCTGATTGTGATTGGAAGGGGATCATGACATATTCCAATCGAGTAGCTATCAGACTTGGTCACACTTGGACTTTTAATAGATGATGTTCCTTAGAGAGGCAATGGAATAATAGGTATAAACTATTGGCTTTGTTGTGATGTCTCTTTAGGAGCTCTAATTAAATTGCGTAAGTCCTTTATGGGAAAACCATCTAGAAGTTTAACACCCATTTGCCATAATCTAACAAGATATTCATCCTTGTTGTCAAATAGTTTTTGATCAAATTATTCTTGTTCATGATCTATACTAGATGACATATTTGGGAGGTACGGTTAATGTATAAAAGTTGGTTGGATGTGCGATGCCATGACTCAAATGAACCTTGGACTAATGCCCCCAAGCAAGGATACATATAAGGGTAAATGGATTGGAAGAAAATTGGCCCCAAAAAGGGTAGTCTTGGCACAAATTAGAATGGGCCCAAAGAAGGGTGAATTGGCATAGAAATGAATAGGTTGAAATGGTATTGAGTTGATTGGTCCCAAACAAGGCAAATTGACACAAATTGGAAAATGCCCAAAAAAGGGTGGATTGATATAAGCTAGAATTGGTCTAAATGGTCTTGATTGGATTTTGCCCCAAAAAGAGTGAATTGGCACAAATTACAATAGGCCCAAAGAAGGTCAAATTGGCATAGAATTGAATAGGTTGAAATGGTATTGAGTTGATTGGCCCCAAATGTGGCGAATTAACACAGATTGGAAAATACCCCAAAAAGGGTAGATTGACATAAGCCAGAATTGGTCTAAATGGGCTTGATTGGATTTTGCCCCAAAAATGGTAAATTGACATAGATTATAATAGGCCCAAAGAAGGGTGAATTGGCATAGAATTAGAATAGGCCTAAAGAAGGGTGAATTGGCACAGATTGGAAAATGCCCCCAAAAGGGTAGATTAGCATAAGCTAGAATTGGTCTAAATGGTCTTGATTGGATTTTGCCCCAAAAAGGATGTATTAGCATGGGTTGGAACCGATCAAAATGGTCTTTATTTTATTGGCCCCAAATAAGGTAAATTGGCATAAATTAGAATATTCCCCAAAAGGGGTGGATTGGCATAAGCTAGAATTGGTCTAAATGGTCTTGATTGGATTGGCCCCAAACAAGGCGAATTGGCATAGATACGATTCAAATGAAAGAAAGGATGAATGAGATGAGATGAATTTATCGTTCCAAACTGACTGGTGCAAGAGATTGAATGGAAAGACAAGAAATGGTTTTAATTATCATGAAATTGATTTAGATTTGAATTGAAATGGTACACAAATACATTAGAATGGTACATAATTGGTTCGTAATGGTATAAAATTGGTTTGGTACATGATTCAAAATGAATTAAATTTGGATTTGAATGGCTTGGCACATAGAACTAGTTTGGTATAGAATTTGAAGTTAAATTTGACTTCGATAGACATTGAATGTTCAAATTGGGTATGTCAATGCAAATGTCAAATGGACTAGTTTTATCAATGTTAACTTTGGCACATGAATTAGTACTTTGGATTTAGAATTGGTATCAAAATTTGAACTTGGATTAAAATTAGAACTAGGTTTGGAACCAAATAGATGACATAACGACATGGTTTAGATGAGAATTTGGACATTGGTCTTGAATTAGTTTGAAGTGAGAAATTTCATATTTGCACAAGACTTTTAGTTTAAATTGGGCAGCCTAACAACGTGGTTTGGACAAGAAATGTTGGTATTTAGACCAAGTTTAGACTTGTCAATTTTGTTTGATCCAAAATGTTGGTAAAGTAATGCTTCATTGTGTGGGTATAAAAATGGTTTTGGATTTGGACTTGGTTTGTTTGATTTAGTCTCAATTTTAAACAAGGTTTCAACACAACAATCAAGCAACAACACATGAGCATTATAAGACACTTTAGTAACTAACTCAGATTTGCATCACACCCTTTGAATCTTTTGAAACACTTGCCTTGAGAGAGGATTATAAAGTATAGAGTTCATTAAAGAACTTATTGTAATTATTGGTAGGGTTTTCAGGCCCCGCCTTCTCTCTTAAGGTTCATATGATAAAGGTGAACTTTGGGGGCTATTATCTTTGCACCCTTGCATCAATGTATGATTCGTGACAAAAGAGGCATCTAAATTTTTTTACAACGAGATATCTAGATGGTCCCTATATACAACCCATAATAGGTAGTATGTGGGAACAAAAATTTATCGAAGAAGAAATCCAAATCAAGCAATCCACGGGAGGTGTCTTGTCCCCACCGCGACCATGCCAACCTTGCCTTCTAAGTAGCAATGCTATCAACGTTGGATTATTTGAAAATGATGTATGATGGCTTAGTGTAGGGTTTCCCTGTACCTTCACGAGATTCTCCCTACGGAATCATGCTTGGCCTTAACGACAACTGTCTTCCATTTGTATACCCTATCAAATGTATGGGGTTGGTTTGTACGTTAGGGTATCAATTCCTAGTCGATACGCTCTATGAGGCTTTCAATAAGGTGATGAAATTTCAATTGTAAAGACTAAAATAAAAACACTAAAGGTATCATTTGTACTAACAAATCTTTAAGATAAAATAATTTAGAATTTTCACGTTTCTAAGTCACCCAAATGGGGAGAGCATATGCACAAAAATTCTTCACAAGACAATCAAACAATAAGAAAAACTTACAAGAAATTAAAGAACATGAAAATGAAGAATTTTATTTTTAAACCCAAATAAAAATGTGGATATAAATTGACTTGTTTGACTCAAAATGCCATTTCTTTGGCCAAAGTCCTGCACCAAACTAATTAGTAGTTTTTTTGCTTTTGCTTTTGGGAAGTCTTTGAGAAATAAAAACCTGCAAAATAAAAATATTTAAAATATTACAAACACTAAATACCTGCAAGTTAAGATAAGTGAAAATTTAACTTGCAAGTTAGAAAATAATCAAATGAGATAAAATAAAATAAAATAAAATAAAATAACAATATACAATCAGTAAAATGACCATATCTCATAAAATACAAATCAAATTATCACTAAATTTGGAGAGCATTGAGATAAGCTAGATACACACCCCCTGTCGAAAAATTAGAAGAAAATATTTTGTAAATTAGAAGATATGATATGTTTAACAGTCATTTTTATTAAAAAAATAGATAGTGATTGATTTAAGCATATCTCTTAAAATAATGATCAGAATGATATGAAATTTTGAGAGAATTATTTTAATACTAATACAAATCTGCATACCAAATTTAAGATAAAAATAATGAACCGATTAAAAAATAAAGACAATTTACTAGCCATTTTTGTTTTTCATTTTCTTTTTTCTTTTTTAATAGAAGAAAAGAGAAGAGAAAGATTGGAAGAAGAAGAAGAAGAAGACGTGGGGTGTGCAATCATGTCCCACTGGGCATGCCATTATGTATATGGGGATTTGACGTACTAAGAAGATCCAACTTGTATGATCACAAATCAAACAAACATTAGAGCATCAAAATATCTAGTAACCCTCTATGGGGGTGAGCAAATATGAATTGAAAGAAGGAATGCAAACAAGAAAACAATACATATTCCCTTGTGATTTATCTTCTTACCAATCAATTGAAGTAGGATTTGAGCTCGGATTGTGATTTTAGAAGTCTTTGGAAATGCTAGTTTTTTTGTGGGAAGCATCTCTCCTTATTCACCTTGTTTATTGTGGCTTAGCATGATGAGAATGTTGAGAAAATTTGAGGCTCTTAGAATGATTCCTACATAGTAAGTTTAGAATAGAGAAGCTTCTTAAATTGGAGGAAGAACTTTTAATTTATAGACTTTTGAAATGAATGTGAACCATCCATCTTGAGATGAGAATAAAAAATAATTTTTAATTTAAAATGAGAATCTTGAATTAAAAATTGGACTGGAGAACATGTGAGACTCACAAATGAATATAAAATTTATTTGGGAGGAACATATAATATAAAATTAGTAACTGAAATTGAGTGAAAAAAGAGTGGATTATTAAATTGGAAATATGAGGAAGATAATATTATAAAATTCCAATGATAGAGGACATGCAAGGCCTAGGACATCTTTGAAATTTAGAAAGGAAAATGGAGTGGAAGATGACCTCATGAAGTGAAGATAATTAGATTTTTAGATTTTGGGAATTGTGAATAATCAAAATCTATGAAATTTTTGATTAAGGATTAGTTAATTAATTTGGATTAATTAATTTAAGAAAGATGTGAATAGTAAACTATGAATAGTGATGATGAATTAGAATTTAAAAAAAAATAGGGATGATTAGGCATTAGTGAAAAGAAGGTTAAAATCAACACGAAATGTCCAATTTTAAGTGTCTACAGTTGTGGTTAGTCTTTTAGCATTAGATTGTGAATTATGTTCTTACTGTATTGTTGTAGAGGTTGCTCCCTCAAAGTAGCTTAGTCGTAAAATTCAAGTATTCTGCGCTTTCACCAATTGTTGTTGTGGATCTACTTATTCTATTCTTAATTATGTGATATATAATTCAATTGTTGTGAATTATCTAATTAATTTCATTACAATATGTTTTAACCACAATTGTCTATGTATAGGTGAATGATCCAAATTTGGATTTATTCAACTTCTATGATGACTTCTAAAGCTTTAAAATTTCTCTGTGCATCCATGTGCAACCCCTGCATTTGTGTCATTCTTATCTTGACCCACCGCTAGGAGCCTCAATACAACACTGACACTCTTGCATATACAACCTTTTAAATCAGGGGTACCCATCTATGCTTTTTGCCTTTCTCATTTCTAATCGTTAGAAGTTGGCTATTCACACCAATTTTACCAAAATTTAAATTAGTTCATAAATAAATAAATAAATTATTTATCTCATTTAATCATTTGTCATGACACATATCACATTAAATATATATTTAATTAATGCGTGGCACATTCTATTATTATTTTGTACTATTAATCAATGATTTTGTGAATATTTTAAATGATCCGAATGATAGGCACTAACTCTATTTATGCCACTCAACCTCAAATCAAACCCTTCCCCAATTTGTCCCTGTCAGATGGTGAGAAGTCGAAGCATAACATCACCACAGAAACACCCCAAGACAAAAGATAAATATCTAGCATGGCAGGGACCTCAAGATCAAAGATAGGCAGGCTTTTCAAAGGAAACAAGACAAACTTTGATGCATATTTCCAATTCAAAATTATGAACAATAAAACTAGGTATGTGCGTGACACCACCTTAGACAAAAGGCAGGGTTTCCCATGATAAAAAGGTGGGTGGTGAAAAGCAAAAGGAGCGAGGGCCAAGATAAAACGACACCTAGGGTTTACGGCGGGCCCACACGAAATTTCTTTGCGTGTGGCACCGGGACTCTATCGTCGGCAACTGGATGCAATTTCTTCCGGACAATTATGGCTTACTGTCATACACGCACATGGCTATCGCTCCACGAATGACGTGGGAAGATGCCACGCCCTTCGCGTCCATTCGCTAACATTCAAAACCGTACGTCACGCCCACTGCCGTCGAAACTGACGGGAACCTTCCGCTGTCTCAGGCGAACGGAATCCATTCCAACGACAAAATTTTAGCGACCGCATGACAAGACCAAAACTATACAATGCGAGGTAGGTGGCGACGCTTGAACCACTCTGTCACTGCATTGTGTACTAAGCTCACTGTCTGCGCAGTAACCATTCTGCTCCCCCTGTTTTTCCGTTACAGTAAGGTGTGGATACCGCCTACGCGTATTTCATGTGGACAGGATTCGTGTGAGTACAGAGCTGTAAGCTGCTTAAATGTCAGAGAAATTCTGAAGGGCTTCAAAGCTTAAGAGTTTTGTTATCATGATGGCGGGGTTCGAGGGTTTGTTAGTAATGTTGGTGGTGGTGGTGGTGGGAAGCGGGGGTTTTGTGGGTGGAAACGATCTTCTGCCGCCGCCTCCGCCAGGGGGCGTGTTGTGCACAACGTGCACTACCTGCCCGAATCCGTGCGCCACTCCGCCGCCGCAGGACCAGCCGTCTCCGCCCTCAGCGATCATTCTGCCTCCGCCCCCGCCCACTTTTTATTTGCCTCCGCCGCCGCCGTCTCCGCCGCCGCCGTCGCCGCCTCCTCCCGCCGGGGGGATCAAATGCCCTCCTCCGCCTTCGACCGCTTCTCCCTGCTCCTCTGGATGCGGCGGAGGAGCAAACCCTGCCCCTTACCACTATATTTTCCCCACTCCGCCCGGTTCTTATTCCAACTACACCTATTTAATTGGCGGCGCCGCCTCCTCTCAGCTACTCCGCCGCGAATCAGGCCTACTGAACCTCTTCCTGGTGCCTTTGCTACAGTTGCTGTTTAGGATCTACTGAATTCAATAAGTTTGCCTGGCGCCCTAATATAATTTTTATCTTTGGATATTTTATGGTGATTTGCATGCAGATCTGGTGGAATGGAGCCCTGCCAAGTACAAGAGCTGGTTCAGTGGCGCTGTTCGTTGGTGGACTGTGAGTTGGGGCTGGATCTGCTTCTCACCAGAAAAATTCAGTAATTAATACTTTGCACATAATTTCTGTAGATGTATTCAAAAAATTAAATAAATGAATTGGAACTCTTCTCTACGGGTTAAAATGTTGAGTTATTTGCTCTGTAAATTCTTGTTCTTCTGCTGCAATGCACCATTTTCGAACATATGTTTTATATTATTGTTTTTAATTAATTGTGAAGGGTAGATAATTGAGATTTGACCATAGGTAAAGTTTGCGCCAAAAATAAATTTTTTTTGTTCATTTAAAAAAAAAAAAAGAGGAAATGAGCTTTCGGTTCTGACATTTTTAAAACAGAGTCCTAATCTTACTTTCTAGATTCTATCTTTATCTTTTAAAGATATTGCAGCACTTTCTTATGTTTTGGCTTTAAAAAAATTATATTTTCTCTCACCTCAATGATGAGGGTTTCATTTAGGTTAGAAATTGATTGGTGTAAAAATTTATCTGTTACAAAATAGTTATTATTTAATTGATTCCAAAAGACTCATAATATTAAAGTGTTAATTGATTATATTAATTAAAAAGTACAGACATTAGTATATTATAATTATAAAACATTTAACTACTAAATTAATATAGTTACATTTATGAAGAAAACTTAGATATTTCAAATATTAGAAGTGTCTGTAGTCTTTGTCTCTTTAACATGTTTTATCTCACGTTTATGTGATTGCATTCACCTGTCTTTTATATTTCATAAATTAATTTTAATGTTCTTTTAATTATGTTTTAGTTGAATTATGTTATTTTGGTAGGAGGTGTTTTGTAAATTCTGTTTTTTATTATTTTTTTAATTTTTTATTTGTATTTGTTGTGAGGATTGGTTTTCATTTGTACCTTAAAATTGGTTATAGTTCACAATTTTAAATGTATGATTAATTATTTTCAAATTTTAACTTAATTTAAATTTTATTAAAATAATGTTACTTAAAATTTAATTTGAAGGAATTATGTTTAATTTAAATAGTTAATACATAAAATTCAATATTTTTAATTAATATTTGTAAAAAAAAAAAAAAAAAAGTTATTTTGAATGTTTTTATCACTAAATAATAATTTTACAGGGGGTATTGATAAAAAATTATAAGTTTTATGATCTACTGTTTTATGCACACCTAATTTTTCTTTGCAAGAATTATTGAGAAATTTCAGATTTTTTTAGAATTGATTTATTGTTTTATTATGTTAAATATTTTGTAGTAAAAAAAACAGAGGGAATTTTAAATGAGTAGTAGATTTTTTTCGCTGTCTAAAGGTAAAAAATCATTTCCTAAATATTTATTTCATATAAATTTTAAAAAATAATTTAAAAGTGATAATACATTTCTGATTTTAATTAAATTTGTAAAACCAAATAATTAATCTTTTGATGAATTTATTTGATTCATTAAAAATTTATTAATTATTATTATTAAAAATAAAAACTGAAACACTATAAAAATAAAGGCAAATTGATCCCAACAAAAAAAAAGTAACCTCAATATAAAACCCCACTTAAAAAAATAGTAATTGCCAAATTCCGTTAGAGGAGATTAGAGTGTGGTTATACCTCGTATCGTGCTAACTCTTAAGACTTGAAAGGTTTATCGAAATGGCCACCTATCACAATTGAAGGGTTATTTTGAACTTTCAATTTATTTAAAGTATGGACAAATCTTTCTATATTGTATTGACCTACATCTTATGATTCAGCTTCAATTAGCCTCCAACTTGTAATCAAGTGGCTATGTAGTGGATAGCCAAATTTAATGTGCTATAATACATATGAAGTTTTATAGTTTGAGAGAGATATTTATATGATATGTTTTATTATAAAGTTATTTTAATTTTAATAAAAGATAAGAAGTTTAAAGATAGAATATGAAAAGTTACAAGTAGAAAGTAAGTGAAAGTAGAAAGTTTTGTCGTTAGATAAGTGAATTCGAAGGTTTTAGACAACTAAAATAAATTTAACTAAATTTAATGTTAAAAATGGGATACAATTATGTTTTCATTTTATGTTCAATGTAAGGAAGGTTCTCATCTTATGCACTTGAATGTTTGGAATGGCATATTATAAGGAGATGTAAACTTACGCATTCGACATCCTTTGTTTTTCCATTCATCTTTTAATGGAAGGTAGTTAATTGGGTCAATTTATTATCTATCATGGACTATAGAGTGAACCAAAAGATATTTATAAACTTCTTGTCTTTGTTTGACAAAATGCTTTACGATATCCTAAAGTGAATTTAAAAAAATTGTTGAATATAATATCAAAACTTTTTGTTGAGATGCCATTTTTGAAGGGTGTTAGAAATTCCATCTTGGAAACCATGTTTACCAAGATAGACACAAAATCGTGATCAAATTTTGTGATTACCTGACATGAAATATTTTGAGGTTAACTGTCAAGGTTTATCAAGCTTTAAAATTAGGTTCTACTTCCCTTTCTTCTTAATTGTTGGGTTTACAATGGCACATGCATTGGATGATCATATGTATATGATGACATGGCTATGAAGCTTCAAACAGTGAAAGTAAATATGTAGTACCCCCACAATCAACTCCACCACCCTGAATTGTGCTTCCACCTATAACTATAATGTGCACCCTGAAACATATTTCAACGCCCATCCCTGACAAGATTTAGAGATGGCCCATATGACACAAAATTACATCTTCCATCGAAAGTCTTGACTTATTAAATGTCTAAGAGAAATTCCAAACATATCATTCAAGTCAAGGCCATATCTACGAAGAAAACTACTAAGCAATTCTCACACACAACCTTCTAAAGACAAAATCAAAAAGGAAAGAAATCATTCAAGTCAAGGTCATATCTATGAAAAAAAACTACTAAGCAATCCTCACATGCAACTTTCTAAAGAGAGAGTCAAAAAAGAAAGAAAGAGAAATAAAAATGTGGGATAAGTCAAGTTGATTGGAATGGTTGAAAGGAAAAATATAAAGATTGAAAACTATATCAAACACCTACCTAAGATCAAGCTGGATAGGTAAGCCCAAGAATAAGAGGGTAAAATTAGGGAATACTTTACCAAAGGACGTGTTTTGGTGTTTTACCAAAATGTGACACTAAGGTATATTGACAACATTGGAATGGTAAAAGGTTATGAAACTCCATAAATAAATCAAACATAATAACAATATGTAAAAAAAATAAAAATAAAAATTATTCAATGAACTAAACTATATTGACAACATTAGAATGCTAAAAGGTTATGAATATCCTTGCATAAATAAACCAAACATGATAACAATATATGTAAAAATACAATAGATTACTCAATGAACTAAAAAATAATTGCAAATTTTGCTTATATTCAAATATCACAAGCCTCTTTGAGGGGGAAACCTTCTTAATAGCAAAAGCTCAAATGACAAAATATAGATGATTATTTTTCTCTCCTTACAATATCAATATATATGCATTACAATCCTAAGCCTAATATCTTTGCAATCTTAAACTTAATACTCAAGGGTCGGCCTTACATAGGCACCAAGTTCAAGGTATTTTTTAAGGAATGAGATTTTTTTATAAGTATCTAATTTTTGGTGAATATTTTTCTATTGAAAACTGTGAAACATATAAATGGTAGGTGAATTTTAAGGAAAAAAAATAGAGTTTACTACTAATACATGTATGTATTGGCAAACTGAACAACTTTATGGACATTTTATATGAAAATTTGGTGAATATGTTATCAAAAATGTTGGAGAATTCAACATTTTAGAAATTTATAAAAAAATAGCCACTAAAAAATACCTTGATCGAGTTAATTTCAATTTTTTATTATTATTTATGTTAGGTTGTGGAGCTAAAAGCTTCACTGATGCACAAATGGAGGAGGTTGCTGAGTGTCACAGTAACCGACATCGGTCAGGTGTAGATAGGAAGCTGTCGACATCGATCAGGGATCGCCTGACGTCGGTCATCTCCAGATAGACAAAAATCGACGTCGATCGCCTATGCGGTTTCATAACTGTTAGTTTGACGAATAGTTAGTTTAACGAACTGCTTGTTTGCATGTAAAGACTAATTTTAGTCTTAAGCTGTGTTTCTAATTATTGTTTGGTTTGGGATCTATTTAATAGACCCATGGGGCTGTATTGTAAGGTGTAGAATCATAAGGACTTGCAAAGGTAAGGACAAGGGTTCTTCCAAGGTATGTAAGATCAGGTTGATCTGCAAGTTGTGCAAGATCAGGGTGAGATCAACATAGTATGTAAGATCAAGTTGATCTGCATGTTGTGCAAAATCGGGTTGAAGATCTACATGGTAAGTAAGGTCAGTTGATCTACAGGCTTGTGTGTGTGTGTGCAAGGTCAAAGGAGATCTGTGGGATAGCAAGGTCAAAGGAGATCTGCAACACAATAGGTAGCAAGATTAAGAAGATCTACTTGGAGTACGTCGTGTACTCGGTGGTGGTATTGGCAATATTGTTACTGACTGGTGGAAACAACAACTGTGTTTGAGTTGATTGTTGTTTGTAATTGATTGTGTGAGAGAGAGAACTCTTGAGGGAGAATTACTAGTACGCCCAAGAGGTGTGAGAAGAGTGTAATTTTTTCATTGTATTTCTTTTTGGAAGAGTGTTAATACAAGATTGTATTGTCTCTCATATTCTGTATTGTTTTTGATTTCTAGTTACTTATTACTTCTAGTTTAATTTCATGTTTAGTTGCTTATACAAAGGTAATCAATTGTGCTTTCAAGGAGTATGATCCTGACAAGTGGTATCAGAGCTTGGTATCAGAGCTTTGTGCTATTCACGATCATGACAATTGGTATCAGAGCTTTGTGTTCACGATTTTGACAAGTGGTATCAAAGCTTGGTTCAAAACAAGTTAGTGTTTGTTGATTACAGATCATTCTCAGGAGTTTCTGATTGAGTGAAAGTAAAGCAATGGCAGAAGAAAGTACACTAAGAATAGAGAAATTCAATGGCAAGAATAATCAATTACTGAATTATGGAAAGAAAGGGCAGGTAAAGAAAGATTGTTGGTTGGTAGAAGATCAGCATGAAAGAAATGAAGAAGCAGATATTGCAGGTATTGTTGCACAGGATGCTCTTGTATGTTCCTTGGATAAAGTAGAATCTTGGGTTTTAGATTATGTTGCCTCTTTTCATGCAACCCCAAATAGAGTATTTCCATGATTATGTCCATGGAGACTTTGAAAAGATTTATTTAGGGGTTGGTGAGCCTTGTCAAATTGTTGGCAAATGGGAAGTGTGGCTGAAATTACAGACGGAGAACACATGGGTGTTGAAGGATGTCATGCATGTCCCAGTCCTGAAGAGGAATCTAATTTCTATAAAAAAGTTGGGTGATGAGGGATGCACAGTAACTCTCACAGTAGAATCTTGGAAAGTTTTCAAGGGTGCACTTGAATTAACATGTGGTAAAAAAGTAGGTACTCTTTATCTATCTACTTGTATTACTAATTCTCTTTCAGTTTTATCTACTTCAGATGTAAATGCAAAGATGTGGCTCTATAGGCTTGGTCACATGAGTGAAAAGAGAATGCATGTTATTAAGAGGAAGTCTGATGTCTTTGACAAACTTAAGAACTAAAAAGCTTTAGTTTTTATGGAGAAGATGATAGACAGAGATCAGCGCAAGGGGTTGAATAATTTTGAGTAGGGCAGTTTGGACAAGGTTATGATCCAAGGTGAGCTCGCGGGTAAAAGTCATCACTCATAGAAAAACACAGTTATCGACGTCGGTCAAGTGAGAATCGACGTCGAACAGGCAGGAACTGACGTCGGTCATGTGCAAATCGAAGTTGGTGATGTCAGGCAGGTGGACACCGACGTCGATTAGGAAACTGGCGTCGACGATCAGGTGGAATCGACATCGATTGGGTGTAGACCAAGGTCGACTAGAGAATGAATTTTGGGCAGACAACAAGCTGTCAAGGAGTCTCAAACACCCATGTGGAGGACTGAAAGGATAAGCCTCAAATTTGTTATTTCTCTTTTTTATACTACTTGTTGCTCACTGATGGTCAAGAACCAAGAAGTTTTAAAGAGACAGAGCAGGTAGAATTCAAGAAACAGTGGGAGCATGACATGAATGAAGAAATTGATTCCTTGAAAGAGAACCAAATGAGAGATTTAGTAGAGTTGCTGGCTGAGATGAAAGCACTAAAAGATGAATGGATTACTAGGTTAAAGAAAGGAGAGAATGGAGATGTGAGACAGAAGGCCAGGTTATATGGTCTTGAGTAGGGTGCAGAACAATGGTGTTTAAAGTTTGACATGTGTATGACAAAGCATGGCTTTAGTCAATGTCAATATGATCATTGTATTTATTTTACCAGATTGGATAATATTAGCTACATTATCTTGTTACTGTATGTGGTGTATATGTTTGTTGTAGGGTCACACATGCAAGAGATTGTTGAGCTAAAGGTAAAGTTAGTTTAGAGGTGTGCCACAAGTTGATTTTGTCTCTAGATGATTATGTGAATAAGGTAGTGGAGAGGTTCAATATGCAGGATGCAGAATTGGTTAACACACTTATGGATGGACAGTTCACAGAACAGTGTCCCAAATCACATGATGAGGTTGAGTACATGAGTACTAGACCTGATATTGCCCAAGCATGGGAGTTATCAGCAAGTTTGTGGCCAATCTGGACAAGAAGCATTGGAAAGTAGTTCAGTAGATTCTCAGGTATCTGAGATGGACTAACAGCAGGGATTCATGTTATGCAGGGTCAAGCACTTCTCTACATGGGTATGTAGATTCGGATATGGCAAGGTACTTGGATGACAAGAGAAGCACCACAGGATATGTGGTGGTTGGTCTTCAAGATTGAACTTGAAGAGGGATACAAGCCAGGAAACAAAATTAGAAGATGTACATGTACAAGTATAGGTGCAGTGATTTATCTCCAAGTGGGAGATTGTTAGGTTGTGAAGCTAAAAGCTTTACTGATACAAAAATAGAAGAGGTTGTTAAGTGTCACAATAACCGACATCGATCAAGTGTAGACAGGAAGCTATCGCCATCGATTAGGGATCGACTAATGTCGATCATCTCCAGACAGACAGGGACTGACATCGGTCGTCTATGCGGTTTTAGAACTGTTAGTTTGATGAACAGTTAGTTTAACAAACTGCTTGGTTGCATGTAAAGACTAATTTTAGTCTTGAGTTGCGTTTTTAATTATTGTTTGATTTGGGATCTATTTAATAGAACCATGGGGCTGTATTGTAAGGTGTAGAATCATAAAGACTTACAAAGGCAAGGACAATGATTCTTTCAAAGTATGTAAGATCAGGGTGATCTACAGGTTGTGCAAGATCAAGATGAGATCTACATGGTATGTAAGATCAGGTTGATCTGCAGGTTGTGCAAGATCAGGTAGAAGATCTACATGGTAAGTAAGGTCAGTTGATCTATAAGTGTGTGTGTGTGTGTGTGTGCAAGGTCAAAGGAGATATGTGGGATAGCAAGGTCAAAAGAGATATGCAACACAACAGGTAGCAAGATCAGGGAGATTTACTTGGAGTACGTGGTGTACTCGGTGGTGGTACTGGCAGTATTGTTACTGACTGGTGGAAACAACAACTCTGTGTTTGAGTTGATTGTTGTTTGTAATTGATTGTGTGAGAGAGATAACTCTTGAGAGAGAATTAATGGTATGCCCAAGAGGTGTGGGAAGAGTGTAATTTCTTCATTGTATTTCTTTTTGGAAGAGTGTTAATACAAAATTGTATTGTCTCTCATATTTTGTGTTGTTTCTGAT
Organism: Torreya grandis; assembly: GCA_037957365.1. Lineage (NCBI taxonomy): Eukaryota > Viridiplantae > Streptophyta > Pinopsida > Cupressales > Taxaceae > Torreya > Torreya grandis. The sequence continues at coordinate 331,325 of JARHVA010005588.1, read as the reverse complement.
TTCTAGTTACTTATTACTTCTGGTTTAATTTCGTGTTTAGTTTCTTATACAAAGGTAATCAATTATGCTTTCAAAGAGTAGGATCATGACAAGTGGTATCAGAGCTTGGTATCAGAGCTTTGTGATGTTCACGATCTTGATAATTTAAACATTGATATTACATAGGAAGGGGTGCCCAAGTTAATTAGCTAAATACAATTATTATAATGTAAAAATAATAATATATGGTTAGGACATATGGGTCCTAACATACCCTCCCTCTTTAGAAATATTTATTGTTAAAGTTGGTGCTATGGGAACTGTTGCTAAAGTTGTTAGATAGAGTTTTATCCTAATTTGGTTTTGTGACCCTAATAGCCTAGAAACTTGAAATACAATTCAAATATTAAGATATGACATTCAAGCATACATTTGAATGTAAAATACTAAAACTGATTACAATGACTTGATAAATGACATATGATAAATATAGTAAATACAACAAAGGGATGAGTAAGATTTTTTGGTTGACTATGGGAATATAACTGTATTATGGAAGTGGAAACCAAATTAAAGCACACCTATGATTCATCTACTTCAGGGGTTGTCTCTCTGTCTGCACAGGGTTGGTTCCATCAATTTGAGTATTGTTGGTCAATATTAACCTATGTTGGTTAGTAGTAACCTTTGCATAAATGATGGATTGTGATTATATGCTTACCTTCCCTAATCTTTGTATGATTGATATGTGCAATGTCAAATCTTGATGATGCACATAACTCTAAAATTTAACCTTTTTTACCTTGAACCCTAGGTGTGCTTGTGAGGGCTAGAAACTACAAAAATTGAGAAAGTGTAATGGGCTTAACTGGGCCCATTCAACTATATTTGATGATTGACCATCACCTATGGATCTAATATTCTAAGGATGTAAATCAAGCCACACATAGTTCTCCCATCTAGTGCGATTTTGTAAATGTGCTCATTTTTTATATGTATGAACTAATCATTTAACTTTGATACTTTAAAATGCTTGCTTTGACTTAGATTTAGTGTGTTTCTATAATCATATAAAATGTCACTTGAGTACAATGAGTGTCACTTGAGATAACCCATCCCTAACTTAGCCATAGACTTATTTTCAGGTCTCTTTAAATACTTATCCAAATTTTATGTGAGCCTTTACACATATCAAGACATCTCAAAATCAGTCTTAGACCCTCCCCTAGGGATCTAAGGCCCTAATGCAAGTTTTGTCACCTGGACACTAGTGTTATACTTTGGAAACTAGCACCCGCACTAGTGTCCCACTTTTAGTGCTATTGTTCTTTACCAAATTTCAACTCCAATAGATATCTTTTCAATTCCTAAGACACCTAGGGTCAATCTAGACCTATTTCAAACCTTACACAAGCATCAGATCTATATATATACATGTCTTTTGTCATTTTATTCACTAGATAGAAATCAAATGCAAAATATATAAACAAGTTTAGAACAAGTTATGCATAATCAAGGTTATTAATCCCTATTCAACCCATACTTCTGCATACAATCATCTACAACCATTCCAAATCTAGAATACATAAATTTTTAGTCTCAAACCCCATTCAAAGCACTAAAGTCAATACCCATACTAGCATTCACTTGAACTTGTACCAAACACTTGGGTGGGAGATTTACATTGGGCTTGATCCCTCCTCAGAGTATTGGTATATATGTAACTCTCAACACAATGAGGTGTTGAGGATGTTCAGCCTACCCCAACTAACATCACACTTTTTCTACTTGTGCAATTTGAATACCCTAACAACATGGAGGTATAGGGTTTTCTCTTAAATCATCTCAAAATAGTGCACATACAATGAATTAGTGTTCATCCACACAGGTATAGGCAGGTCAAACTTAATTGGAGGTGCACATAAAAGATCAAATAACTTTCTACACAGAGGACATTAACGTTGAAAGTAAAGCATTATCCCCCCAACGCTACTATCTAAGGTACAATGCTACTGTCTAAGAGGGTTTTTGACACTTGAAAACTATTTATAATACTCATATTTGCTTTGACACTAGTTTTTAGCCTCTAGATCATCTGTTTCAGTTAGTTTTTAGCTATGTACTTATTTGTGTCATTCATTTCTATTTTAGAAATATCATATTGGGTCAATGTTGACTATTTTGACCACAAATCAAAATAAGTCAACACCTTATAGTAGAAAACTTGTATAGGAGTCTAGTAGGATGTAATAGGGTGTACTATGGTCCTAATGATGTCATTCAATGTGCTATTAATCTTGGTCATAGTCAATTCTAGTCTTAAGTCATTTCATGTCACTTAAGGTCACTATTTTGAGTCACTTATGAAGGTTTGTATGGTTTTCATATAAGGACAAGGTGTCCAAGTGTTTCTCAACATCATGTCAGATATGTCAATCCTAATTGAAAACTTAAATGTACTACATTGAAATCAAGAAAATAGTTAGAAAAGAGGAGGTTTTGGCAGTTGTAAGACTTCTAAAAGAGTGTGGCAAGCTTCTACAATAATTTTTTAACTCTCTTAAATTCATTTTAATGCTTGATTAGTCCTGAAGATCTCAAAAATGGCTTAAAACCAATCTGTTCTTCCATCACTCCACTAAGCATGTAGAAATGACCAATTGATTTTGGTCTAGTATAGAAAGCATGGGTTGATTCAGGGCAAATCCTCTTGGTGGTAGATAGTAATCTTAGTTTACTTATATTTCATGGTAGGAGTTCAAGGATTGATTCTTTATGCTCTATGAACCATTGTTTAGAAGTTTACTACCTTTTTAGCATGTTTATCTCCACACCCTACAGGTTTCTCTTTTGTTTGTAATGGTCCATACAAACTAGGTACTATATGTGGTTCTTAGGAGCATGAAAATCCTCTTCACATGATTCTTGACATGGTTTTCACGTGTGAAATTCAAAATATGGGCATGAATCATCTAATATTGCTAGTGAGGGACACTGTCATAGTCTGCAGACAAGATTTCCTCAGTAGTGGAGTTTCCTTTCTTCTTTTGGATTTCAAATCAAAGTTGATGTGGTTATTCATCTCTCAAAATATGATGATCAGTCTCTCCCAAATAATTTTGGTCTCCAATGCATCTCTTGAGGGAGTGAGAAGTCAATAAGAATACACATAGTTAGTTTCTTGCAGTCATCCACTTATAGGTAGGTAAAAAAGTAACCGTACACAGTCATGAGGATAAAAAATAGAGGTTTTCAAAGTGGTGATAAGTCTGATAAGGTGTAAATCATATATGTGAGCTATCCAATGGTGATTTGAGTATTGATTGAGATAACATATTCTTTCATGTTCACAATTCTATGTTGTATACTATTGTATGTGCACCTACATGGCTCCATACAGACTGAGTAGAGTTAGAACACAAGTTTTGGACCTTTTTTGAAAACCTCATCAAATTTGAGAATGTTGAGAAGGTCATGAAAATCATGGTGGAGTCATAAGGTATTAAATAGTCTTGAATCCATGCTCTTAAGTTGATGAAGTGACTTAAGGGACAAGTTACCTAAACTCTCTGAAACAGGGAACATGCCTTGTTTTTGATCCTTTCATGGTAAGATGTAATGAGGTCTACACAATCCTAAGTGTTTCATCATGAATTTCACCCCTGCGAGTAATATCTTAACCAAAGATAATGAGTTTTTGGTCCTAATAAGTAGCGTATATGATTCATTCATCTTGAACATTCTCTCACTGTAGATGAAAGTGTTATCTATAGTATTTTGAGTCCAAATGGATTGACAGTGATAAAAGACCTAATGAAGATATAGACTACATACAACTGACTTATTTTTTATGGAGATGGTATTAGTGGCTCAAAGAACACTTAAAAATGGGTTGAAGTATAGGGTCTTGACCTATATCATCACCTACATGGATCCCTTTGTCCTCAAATGGGCCACCTATAGTCTGACTGTAGGCACCTACAAGTTGACGATAAGAAGTTAGAGATAGGAACCCTGCAGACATGAACACTTTCCAATTATATTTGAATCCAATAACTTCAATAATATCCTAGGATGTGTAACATAGGTTTAAAATGTTGCAAATCATCTATAAGGGTCTTTTTATCTTAGAATGATCATCTATAGTTTGATGGTATAATGACTACACACTAGAATATGATATTTTTGATGTTGGCCTAACATAGGTATGATGTGAACAAGTCTAAATGACTGTGATATGTATTAAGGGTTTAAATAATATATTGGATCATGATATACAAGATATTAACATGGAATACACCTATAGGAGAGCTCTAAAACATGAATTTATAGTCAATACACAGTACACTATCTAATTATTAAGCCAGTATAGGGTGCACGTTAGGAGTTGGTAGAGATTAATAATGGAATAAATTGGTGTATAACATGATTAAAAGGGTAATACCACACCTATATACATTTATTGGACCAAATGAGCAAAAAAAACCAACAAACCCAACCTTGCATACAAGCTCTATGCACAGTCCTATAGTTTGAAAGTATGTTTTAGAAAATTGGGGTGTTAATGGCTTTTCAGAGGTGGTCGAACCCTATAATTCAGTACATAAAGTCTTAAATAATTGTTTAATATTCTCATATATTCATTTTTACTGAGACAACAAGGGAGATGCCTTCTATTCTATTTCAGATAGAGGGCACTCCCAACCATTTTAGATTGCAGATAAAAAGTGTAAAAGGTAAGAGGAAGATGCATAGAGGTTTATAACATTGAAATAAATGTGTGCAAGGTTATATTAAACATGAAACAACATAAGGGAGGCCTCTTAATTCTAAGAAGGCATGCAATAAAAGGTTTTAGGTCCTGAATGCAGACTAGGCCTATTAGGCCTAAAGCCCTAGGAGGTCTCAATACCATTTATAGCACCAAGTGAAAACCCAAATGGACTAGATCATCTTTAGAGGAAGATATGGGGTTGTTTAGTGCCATTGGATTCTAGAGATCCATCACAGGTTGGTCAAACTTGACCTTTTTCACCTCAGGCTTACTCAGATTACACTCACAACTTTGAGAGGTCATCTTTAGAAGCTCACACTGGTATGAACACTTAACATGGATACCTAAGGATATATGATATGCTGAATAAGGTCCTAAACATGCTTCTAGTAATATTTGTTCATAGATTGAATGTCTAACTTTTATGAACAAATGCTAAGGGTCAAAATGTCCTAAAACCCTAACTTTTGAGCCAACTAGAAAGAAGTGGGCAAATATGCATCCAAATGAGCTAGTATGACTTGGAAAGTGATTAGGACTTGTATATAACTTCCTCAAGATCCTTCCCATCATATTGGTTTGTACCCTACTTGTACAGACAGGGTACAAAATAAGTTTTCTTGATAGATTTTGATGGTTTTGTAGGTGTAAAGGAGTCTTGAAGGATGAAGATCACTTTGGAAAATAAAGTGGGACCTAATCTAACTCCTCGTGTTTATTTATTGCTTTAGATAAACATACTGACACCTCTGCTAGCTCTTTCGCTTTAAGTAGTCTATGGAAGACAATGAGAATAGGGAGTGACCACTAAGTGAGAAAGTGACAAGTCTAATTGGGAGGCATTTTAAGGTTTACCTAATGGATTTATGAATAATAAGACTCTTGAAAGGTGTCATATCACCTCCTACATGGATTTGTTTGGAAAATTAAAGGTCACTATAGACACTAGAAAACTACACACTTACAGTTTTTAATGACTAAATGCCTCAAGACCCCCTAAAGACCCCCTAAACCTTCTTAACCCTCAACCAACCCTTCTTAACCTAACCAAATCACTATTATTTTTTTCAAAAATACTATTTAAAATTACTATTCACTATCACTATTCACTGTGGGACTCACTATCACTATTCATGATGACATGGCATGTGACATGGAAGGTGATATGGCAAGTGACATGGCTTAAAAGTGAGGTGTCTTGATGTAGGACATCATACCCCACCTAAGACCCTTTCCTAAGGTGCTTAATGACCTTAGTTAAGCATCACAAGGCCCCCTGTAAAATATGGTGAATTTCCCTTTAAGGGGCCATCTTTCAACATGTATTTTGCCTTCACACATGAAAGTGGCCTTCAAAATGAGATACCTACCTCTTTAGTGCTTTAGGAAAGACAAAGGGCACCCATTTTTGAATTTTTTACCCAAACGGGAGACTCACTAACCCAAATCAGAATCCCCACCCACCTCATCTTTGACTCATTCATGCACTACATGGAAAATGGTACCACATTTTGTGTTCCGTCTCTTTAAGTGCTTGGATGAAGACAAGAAAGGGTGGTGAAAAGTCTTTAGCCTCATTTAGATCTATGTGCATGATTTCCATTCAAAATTGGACTCATGTGCAAGGTGAGAGACTCACCAACCCAAAAGAGAATCTCTACCAACCTCATATTTGACTCATTCATGCACCACATGGGAAATGGCACCATACTTCTACTATTCTCTCTGTTAACATGGTTCTTGACAACAAATGCTATAAATACCCCCCCCTCTCCTTCACCCAAGGTTAAGTTGCAAGTTAGTCTTTGGTCATCCACATCTTGGAGGAAAATAATTCAAAGCAATGGGCTATACCAAAATTATTGTGAGATTTTTTCATCACATTATCAACAACATCAACAACATCAACCACATCAACAAGCCTCAAGGTAACCTTATTTGGTTTTATTTATTTCAATTATTTAATTTAGTCCTTCCTTTCATTACCTTGACCTATACCCCTTAATCCGCTTGCCATCTTAATCCATTGACCTCATTTACCACCTTTGCCATTGTAATTCCATTTGCCTCCTTTGCCCTCTTTGCACCTTTAACACCTTTACCCTCTTTTACCCCTCATCCTTTTGCTGCCCTAGTTACTTGTTGTTTTATCTTTTTCAACCATCCATCTCTCTAATTTTATTATCTCAATCAACACCAAATCAAACCATTATTTTGACCCTTATCAAATTATCAAAATAAAAACCATAACCTTGTCGTAACCAATTTTCAGCATTAGGTTAATCAAACTAGTTGCTTCATTTTGGTTAACTTAAAAAAGCATCTAATTTTATCAATTAATTTGTTGTCATTTATCATATTTTATTTTAGTTTTATAGTATTTTAAGGCAAATATATTTATTTTATCATTTTCACTTAAGCGTTTCAAAGAAAGTGGATTGAAAACCTTCTAAAAAGTTTTCGTTTTTAGGATCTAGTTCATGCTAAGCAATCCAACCAACTACTTTTTCTAACCAATAAGTTTTATGGTAGTGATTTCTTATTGCCAACCATTCTCCGTAAACAAAGAGGATTTATCACAAAGTCTGGATTCAATATGTGTGCATTCAACATGTAGTATTCTACATACCCTTCTTAACTAGTTTCTTCTTTTCACACTAAAGAAAAAAAATTAGATAGAAATAGTCACCTGAATGACAATTGTGAGGAATGAGTGAAAGAAAGATAATGGTGACTGAAGGTAGTGAGAACACTTGTCAATAAGAAGACCAATGGTTAGGGACACATGTAATGCATGTTGGAGCTTGTTATTAACACCCCCATCATAGTGCACATGCCAGCTTTCCCTAGTCTACTTTGGAATGCTCAAGAGATGCCAAATAATGAAGGCAATTTCAAGGAAGGTAGTTGAAGGGTCCTACACCAGATTTGAGATGTTTTCATACTTAAAGAGACATTTGTGCAAAGAGGCCTTTCATGGTCTATTTCATACTTCATTTCTCTATAAATATAACTCTATCTCTCAGCTTGACACCTATTCTTATGACTCTTGGACTTCATACTTCTCTCTCCTCTCACACATTCTATAAGTACTAGCCATTTTAGCTCTTGATTCTATTTCCACACTTGATATTGAAAATCCCTACTGGTTTGATGTTGTGATTTGCCTTTGAATAATATGTACAATCTGCTTAAGAGTTTAAAACATTTTATCTAAGTGCGTGAAGTGATGTATGGTGAGGTATAATGATAAGCTTCTGTCATTGTTTCTCTTTGTCCTTCCATATTTAGTGAAAAAATTTCTCATTTTAACATGTCATATGTAGTGTATCTAGTGTGTTTGGCTCCCTTCAAGTGTGCAAGTGTCCTTAGTGTCTACAACTAACCTTTGGTCCACTTACCTTGAGTAGTCTCATGCATATCACCTCCATATTGAAATACTAATGTTTGAGTATCCTAGGAGTTTGAAGCTAGTGTTGTAGGTCTTGTCTCTTAGTGCAAGAGTATGATGATCTTGTGGAGATCTTCATGGTGTACCACCCCCTTAGATTAGTTTACTTTCATGTATATTTCTAACCCTTTTCAAATGAGCAATCAATTAGTATAGGTGATAAGCATTTAAAGGTTAATTTAGAGAGATAACCCTTAAACCTAAAGGTTTAACTCTACTATAGGCAACCCATAGGCCTAGGGGTATTATAATGTTGCCCAAATCTTAGAGTAGGCTTGAACAACCTCATATAGGGTGCAATATTTGGTGACAATGGTAAATTCTTATACAAATTAGTTGCTATATTTATTACATATTTCTACCCTGATTTACTGTACTCGAACCCTCTAACAACTTAGGGATTAAACTCCATAAACCCTTAAAATTTTAAATCATTTGGTAAACCCAACTTACTTCAAATACTACCTAAACCCTGCCCTTATATGCTATTAGGGTTTATATCCTTATTTTTCTTATTTCCCTTGGCTATGTTAGGCTTTTTAGATTTTATTTATTATATTTTAGTAGCATTATTTCATTTTATTTGCTATATTCCATCTCAAAAAGTTATATCTTCTCCTTTAAGAAGAACTGCTAGGCTTAGTGGTAATATTATTACACATACTCAGATTCCTTCCATTCGATCCTATACCATGGACAAAGGACCAATTACAACCCCCTATTGATGCTTCACATGTAAAATATGTACATTTCAATGGTAATATATTTGAAGCTGAGCAATACAATCAAGATCAAAATGATACACAAGATGGGAATGCAGGCACACTCCCCCCCATTTAATAATGTAAATATTATAGTTAAAAAGGATGAGACTTTACAAAGTTTTAGAGATATCCTTTGGGAACAACCCCATGATCATGCATATATTCTACAAGACATAATGGAAATAAAGAACAAATTTAATAATGGTCAATCTTCTACCTCCCAGATGCCAATATTATTACACCTACTTTGAGGGCAACTCAACTTGTAAAACAACCTATTTTAACTTGAAAATCTTCAACAATGGAAACACCTCCTATGGCTAGTTCATCATCTCTAGATGTACAATCCCTTATGCATGAGATCCATGATCTATAGGCCAAGGTCTTACATCTTCAATAGGGTGCTACTAGGCCATCACATGCCTTGGATTCTCATGTTATTTTACATACACCTTTGGCACAACATATAGAGGCAACTCCTTTTCCATCTAGATTTGTGGCACCCAATCTTACTTTGTATGATGTTAACGGTGACCCAGAGCATCATCTAAAATCTTTACACATAACATGTTTGGATTATGTGTCCAATGATTGGCTCCTTACTATGTTTTTCCCTATAGTCTAAATAATTATGCACTACAATGGTTTTATGATCTTCCTAATCAATCTATAAAAACATTCAATTAATTGGAAAATATATTTTTAACACATTTTTCAATCAACATCAGTGATAAGGTTTCTTATGCTCAAGTGGCACAACTCAAACAAAAGTCTAATGAACCAACAACTGAATATATCTTATGATATAAAACTATATTAGCAAAGATGACTAGCCCCATGGCAGATAGAGAACTCCAAGACATATTCAAGTAGAGTTTGTTATTAGCATTACACGAAGCTATCCTATTAAATAAGTTTCCATAATTCACATATCTTTCTCATACAATTAAGGAATGGGAAGTCAAGCATCTCTCTATGGGAAAACTAAAGCACACAACTGGATCAGATTCAACCACTAATAGTTTAAATAAACCCTCACAAAAGGTAAATCCTAATGAGAACAAGAATGATTCAAAAATGATAGTTAATGTATCTTTAGAGCAACCTCCTTGCTTGGTCCTATTGGCTCTTCCAAGGAGAAATTTCATGACTCTTCCTTAGTCACCAACATGGGTTCTATAATATCTCTTGGAATATAATTATTTATCTCTCCCTCCCATCAAATAGGTTTATATGACTAGGACTCTTTAAAATAACTATGATTCCAATGCAGTCCATTATTATCATAAGGAACTAGGCCATGCTACAAATAAATGCATTAGCTTGCAATATAAGATACAAGATTTGAAAGAATCTAATATCATTGATCTCAACACTCCTATAGAGGCACCTAAACCACAACAAATAGAAGAAAAAGTATTGAAAATATTTTCTAATTCATTTCCAAAGCATACAACTAATGATAAAATAAGCACTTCAGGTGTTCACTATACTTATCAGGCATATCCACCACCAAAATCCTATCAAACTCAAATGATGGAAACACACCCTCTAAATAATATCATTGGGTTTTATCATACTATAGTGATAGCTAGACCTCTTATCACTTTTTGAGAGCAAGATATAGTTGACAATGATACATATTTATATGCACTCTTTGTATGAGCCTATATTGTTCATCAACCTATTCAAAGTGTCATGGTTGAAAATGTGTCAAGTATCAACATGTGTACTATCACACTTCTATAAGACTTGAGTTATTCTGAGTAGGACATTTCTTAGATAGATATAGTTATTCATGGCTTTTATGGCCATGTTCAGAGCTCCATCAAGAAAATAATACCACCATTATAGGTTTGGCCCACACACATGGCCACTAGATTCATAGTGGTACTTAGTGTCATCACATTTTATATGTTATTAGGCAAGCCTTAGATATAGTAACCTCGAGCCACTCCATCCATTACTCATAGATGTCTCAAATATATACATGCTAATTAGGTGGTTATAATTGAATTCCTTCCATATGAGTATCCTTTACCTATTCTACATCCAATTATATAGAAGTCACCACTTCTTGTTTAACACATAGAGTCTATTAGTACAAATCCAATATTAGTTGAGCCATCAGTGCAGGTAAGGTCTACTCCTATAGTAGTACCACATATGCATACTCTCCTATGGAGACCTTTATTAGATATACCCCTACATCAAAGACATGTTATGGATTATACAGGACCTCTCTCTCCACAACCACATAGATCAGTGTTACATCATAGAGCACCCACTCTAGTTATAGTTTTATCTACTATATGGGTTCTTAATAACCCTACAGTTCACATGCTAGTATAATTAGCTTCACATATTTAGAGAACTATAATTCATAGGCCAGTTTAAACACCTTATCATATTTATATCCCTACTCTATAAGTAGTTTCAACTACATATCACTTAGTACATTCAATTACTAGATCAAGATACCTCAGCACATTACATGCACAATCACTATCATGCTATTTAATACATGATACATTGATTGTGAATCTCTTGCGAGACTCATTAGTTAGTAGTATCTATCCTCTTAATTTTCTCTTTGTAAATAGTTTCATTTTTATGATTGATTGTACATGGCTTATATACTTAGAAAACACAAAAACATTCAAATATTGCTCAAAAACACAAAATTTAGATTGTTTACATATCCATGTTTACATTCTTTATACTTGTTAGGCACTACATATGTTATCTATCTAAGTATAGTAAGTTTTATCATACATACATGTTTCAATTGTTCTTGTAGAGTGTTCACACATTCTTATAAGACTCAAGTCCAACATATAGATTCAAAGTTTCTACTATCTACCCATTGGGGGCATATATACAATGATTCATAATTGATACATTCACCCATTGGGGGTATCTTATACAAAGATTCCAATTTGTTAGGTTACATCTTTATATACTCTATATCATATATTTAGAATTGATTATATCTTGATATTGATCATCATATACTAGTAAATTTTTTTGTTAACTACTACTACTATAGACTCAGCTTATTTACATCTTTACTTTTATATAGATTTGTACCACATGTTCATGCATACTTTCATTTCTAGCTTTCATATTTTATACTTGATTGTGTTTATTTGCTTCTAGATCTATTTGAGGGCATTTGAATATGCCATTGTTCTACAAATCTACACCAATTCCTTTCATTGTGTGTATTCTTTGGACATGTGGACATGTCCTTGTATATACCTTCTTGATTGTATATATAGACTATTATCACTCACTTTTGCACCCTTAAATACATAGTTCAAGCTTACTTCAATTGAGTGAAATAGTGGGATTAAGACTAGACATGTGGGTTGTCTATAGTAGGGCTAAACCTCTAGATTCAAGGGGTATCTCCCTTGATATATCTATTTGAGCTCATCACCTATGATACTAACTTGTTTGGATGAAAAGGGAGAGAAAAATATATGAAATAAACCTATCCTAATGAGGTGATGCACCAAATGAAAACTAATAACTATCATCCAACTAAAATTGCACTTCATATAAAAACCTATCCTGCACATAACACTAATCCAAATCTGCCTTTCTACATAAGTATTTCTCATGGAGGTTTTTGAAGCAAGCTTGAGCTAAGAAGACTAAAAAAGAGGTCATAACATAACACTAGTGAATAGACAACTCACTAAACTCATACATACTTCATTATAACACTTCAAGAGACCTACAAAATACTTTCAAAACTAAATATGAATACTAACAAGGACAACATGCCAAGGAAGTGAATCTATCACTTAACAAGATCAACTAGTCTAACATGCACCTTAAAACAGTCCATAGAGAAGGTAAAACCAGGTTGTTCTTCATTGATCAAAGGCTAAAAATAGGCATAGCTTCACCATACCCAAGTGGAGGATACAAACTTATCCAATTAAGGCTCAATATATAGCACAAATGAGAAAGAAGATAAGGGAGTAGGAGAGAGATATGACAAGTGTCTCATGAGTTACAAGAAAGAGAGGAGTTATGAAACTACCTCAACATGTCCCAAATGCCATGTGTAGGTATTTTGAATATGATCCCTTACTCCAAGTGGTGTAGGATTTATAATGCTTTCTTGACAACTTGACTATCTCTCCAAAACTCTCCTTTGCCATGACATGTCGAAGAATAAGTGGCCAAGGCATAATTACAAACTAAATATCCTACATGCACAAAATCAAACACATAATTTTGTGAGTGTATTGATGGAGTAACCTGAGTGAGCATATTGAACCTCCTCTTCCATAGATGTGATGATACAACTACATCAAATCTGCCACCCTCCTTTGGCATAATGGAAATGAATAGAGAACAAGATATAAAGACAATGTCATAAGTATATATAATTTGATTTTATGCTTGGATCTAGGCTTGACATTATGGTATATGTAGCTCCCTTTATTTTCTTTTTTTATGAAATGGATAGACAATACCATATATATATATATATATATATATATATATATATATATATATATATATATATATATATATATATAAGATGACCTAGGATAGATTATGAATGATAAACAATTATAGAAATGAATAAAGGTTAAGTATAAGGAATATTATCAATGAAAAACTACAAATAAACCCACACAATTGAAAGGAACAAACACGTACAATGTGCAAGATTGCTCAAGATGAACTAGTCCAATCCACAAGTGTGTTCTAGATAATTGTTATGCTCTATTTTTGAGACAAGGCTAGCTAATAAGATAATAATTCAAATGTGTTATTACATACATTATTAATAAGTGTTTAAGGTTATTTTTGTTATGTTGTGGAGCTAAAAGCTTCACCAGGATGCAAACAAGAGGAGGTTGCGGAGGTTGCAGAGTTGCAAAACCAGTTACAGGGCAACCGACGTCGGTCTGATCAACCGACATCAGTCATATAACAGTGCAAAAAAAATTGATGTTAGTTATGAGTCGGCCGACATTGATCATGAGGGAGCCAACGTTGACAACTTGTGTGTGCATGCAGTTTGCATGCGGGTTCTGAACTGGTCTATTTTTGGACAGGCAGTTTGCATGTAAAGACTATTTTTTTGGTCTTAGAGTTGTGAGTCTAATTATTGTAATTAAGAAAGTCTAATTATTGTATGCATGAGATCTATATAATAGACTCATGGGCTGTATTGTAAAAGTGTGCTAGAAAGCCATTGTGCTTGTAGAGAGAGCAAGAGTAGCTCCTCCTAGTTCTAAAGGGGTGCTGAGTGTGTATGATCAGGGAGAGTTGCAGGTTGTGCAAGTTCTAGTAGAAGATCCACCAGGGTACTGGTTGAAGAATCATAAGGACTTGGTGAGGCAAGGACAAGGGTTCTTCAGGGTGTAGAGACATCTACATGGTAAGTAAGGTCTGTTGATTTGCAGGTGGCAGCAAGGAAAGAAAGATCTACTTGGAGTACAGTTGTGTGCTTGGTGTACTGGCAGTGTTGTTACTCACTGGTGGAGGTGAACAACAAATCTGTATTTGAGTTGATTGTTGTGACCGTGATGAGAGAGTGAAGTGTTGAAGGAGAATTACAGGTGAACCCTAGAAATGTGGGAGCTCTAGAGGTGTGGGAAGAAGAAGTGTGGCATCTTCTTTATTGTATTTCCTTCTAGATGAATATTAATACAATTGTGTATTGTCTCTCATATCCTGTATTATTTCATATTTCTAGTTAATTATTCATTTTGGTTAAATTTCGTGTTTAGTTGCTTATACAGAGGCAATCATATTGTGCTTTAATTGAGGAGCAAGATCCTGACAAGTTGGTATCAAAACTGTTTGTTGTTCTAGGCGCCTGACAAGTGGTATCAAAGCTTTTGGTTGGGTTACTAACAGGGTGTTTCAGATTTGGTTAGTGTGTGTTGATTACAGGGTACTCACAGGGGTTTTAGATTGAGTGGGAGTATAGCAATGGCAAAAAAAGTAAGCTACGAATGGAGAAACTGAATAGCATGAATGGTTTGATTGATGGAAAAAAGAGCAGGTAAAAGAAGATTGTTGGTCGGTAGAAGATCAGCGTGTAGAAGCAGATGTTGCATAGGTTGCTCTGGATAAAGTAGAATCTTGGTTTATAGACTTTATTGCCTCTTTCCATGCAGCCTGAAATAGAGCATCTTTTCATGGGTATGTCTTTGGAGACTTTAGAGAGATTTATTTAAGGGTTGGTGAGCCTTGTCAGATTGTTGGCAAAGGGGAAGTGAAGCTGAAATTATAGACATATAACACACGGGTGTTGAATGAGGTCATGTAGGGACCAGTCTTGGAGATGAGTCTAATTTCTTTAAGAAAGTTGGGTGATGAGAGATGCACAGTAACTCTCACAGCGGATGCACTTGAATTAGATGGTAGTAAGAAAGTAGGTATCTTTTATCTATCTACTTATATTACTAATTCACCTTCTGTTGTAGAGATGTGGCTTTGTAGGCTTCGTTACATATGTAAGAAGGGAATGCATGTTCTTAAGTGAAAGACAGATGTTTTTGACAAACTTAAGAATTGGAAAGCCTTGGTGTTCATGGAGGAGATGACAGATAGAGATCAGCTGAGGTGACTGAATTATTTTGAGTAGGGCTATGTTAATATAGACAGGGGTTTGATCCAAAAAGAGCTTGTAGGTAAAAATTCATCACTCACAGGAAAACATAGGTACTAACATCGGTCAAGAGGAACCAACGTCGAACAGATAGGCATCAATGTCAATCATGTGCAGATCAGCAGAGTCGATGGTGTCAGGCAGGTTAAGACCGACATCAGTCATATAGTAATCAATGTTGGCAATATGACATCGGCATCGATCAGTGAAACTGACATCGACAGTAAGGGTCAGTCACAAAGAACTGACGTCGATCGGTTGCAGATTGGGAGATGGCTGAGATCGGTCACTAGAACAGATTTTGGGTAGACAGCACACTGTCAAGGAGTCTCAAACACCCATGTGGAGGATTGAAAGGGTAAGTGAACCTCATATTCATTGTTCACCTTCTTTATTGTTGCTTACTGATGGTCAAGAACTAGGAAGATGTGAAGAGGCAATGTAGGTAGAATCCAGGAAATAGTGGGAGCATGGCATGAATTCTTTAGAAGAGAACCAAGCGAGAGTTTTAGTATAGTTGTCAGTCGGGATAAAAGCACTAATAGACGAATGGATTCCCATCTTAGAGAAGAGAGTGGATGGACATGTGAGATGGAAGGTCAGGGTATATGGTCTT
The DNA here is from genome assembly GCA_037957365.1 of Torreya grandis. Taxonomy (NCBI): domain Eukaryota; kingdom Viridiplantae; phylum Streptophyta; class Pinopsida; order Cupressales; family Taxaceae; genus Torreya; species Torreya grandis. The sequence goes on along the minus strand of JARHVA010005588.1, from coordinate 315,092 downwards.
GAGGAAGCTGCAGGACAGTGGTACAGGTTTTGATAGGTGGATGGCAAAGCAGGGCTTTAATCAATGTCAGTGTAACTATTGTGTTTGTCTTTACCAGGTTGGATGATGATTACAACATTATCCTATTATTGTTGTGTGGTTACTTGTTGCAGGGTTACACATGCAGGGAGTTTATGAGATAAAGGTAAAGTTGGTTTAGAGGTATGTCATGAAGAATTTGGAAGCAGCAAAATTCTTCAGCATAAGAGACATGGAAGATCACATGTTGATTTTGTCTCCAGTGGGAGCTGATGTGAAGAAGGTGTTGGTAAGGTTCAAGATGCAAGATGTAGAATCGGTAAGCACACTTATGGCTGGATAGTTCAAGTTGAGCTTAGAACAGTGTTTGAAATCACATAAGGTCTGGTGTAGACCTGAGTTTTTCCAAGCAGTGGGTGTTGTCAAAAAGTTTGGAGCCAATTCAAGAAAAAAGGAATACTGGAGGGCAGTTCAATGGATTCTTAAGTATCTGAGAGGGACTAGCAGTAGGTTAACATGTTATGCAGGGTCAAGGACTTCACTACATGGATATGTAGGTTCGGATGTGGCAGGTTACTTGGATGACAGGTAGTGCACCACAGGGTGTGTGGTGGTTAGTCTTCAGGGTTGAGCTTGAAGAGGGATACAAGCCAGGAAACGAATTAGATGGTGTATACGTACAGGTATAGGTGCATCTGTTTATCTCCAAGTGGGATATTGTTAGGTTGTAGAGCTAAAAGCTTCACCAAGATGCGAACAGGAGGAGGTTGCAGAGGCTGTAGAGTTGCAAAACTCGTTATAGGGCAACCGATGTCGGTCTAATCAACCGAAGTCAGTTATATAATAGTGCAAAAGAAACCAACATCAGTTATGAGTTGGCCAACATCAGTCATGAGGGAATCGACGTTGGTAACTTGTGTGTGCATGCAGTTTGCATGCGGGTTTCGAACTGGTCTATTTTTGGACAGGCAGTTTGCATGTAAAGACTATTTTTTTGGTCTTAGAGTTGCGAGTCTAATTATTGTAATTAAGAAAGTCTAATTATTGTATGCATGAGATCTATATAATAGACTCATGGGCTGTATTGTAAAAGTGTGCTAGAAAGTCATTGTGCTTGTAGAGAGAGCAAGAGTAGCTCCTCCTAGTTCCAAAGGGGTGCTGAGTGTGTATGATCAGGGAGAGTTGCAGGTTGTGCAAGTTCTGGTAGAAGATCCACTAGGGTACTGGTTGAAGAATCATAAGGACTTGGTGAGTCAAGGACAAGGGTTCTTCAAGGTGTAGAGACATCTACATGGTAAGTAAGGTCTGTTGATTTGCAGGTGGCAGCAAGGAAAGGGAGATCTACTTGGAGTACGGTTGTGTGCTTGGTGTACTGGCAGTGTTGTTACTCACTGGTGGAGGTGAACAACAACTCTGTATTTGAGTTGATTGTTGTGACCATGATGAGAGAGTGAAGTGTTGAAGGAGTATTACAGGTGAACCCTAGAAGTGTGGGAGCTCTAGAGGTGTGGGAAGAAGAAGTGTGGCATCTTCTTTAATGTATTTCCTTTTGGATGAATATTAATACAATTGTGTATTGTCTCTCATATCTTGTGTTGTTTCATATTTCTAGTTAATTATTCATTCTGGTTAAATTTCTTGTTTAGTTGCGTATACAGAGGTAATCATATTGTGCTCTAATTGAGGAGAAAGATCCTGACAAGTTGGTATCAGAACTGTTTGTTGTTCTAGGTGCCTGACAATTTTATGCTCAATATACCAAGTGTAGACATATGTGGGGTTGAGATTGTCCTATAAATATAATAATATGTAATTTTTTTCCAAATAAAGTAAATTAAGGAAAAGACATTGGGAATAAGGGTATTGTGCCAAATTTATGTGTATACAAAACCTTAATTCTCATTGTCTTTAAATTTATGCCAAGGAGATTTTGAGTTACCTTTTATTTGATAAATTCATGTGTTATAGCCTAACCAATTTGGTCTTGCTTCATATTATAGCCTTCAGATGCCATTCTTATACCTTATTTCTCAAACTATTAAAGACATGGTTGCTCAATCAAAACTTATGCATTCCATAAACTTTTCATCATAGAACGCATCTGTAAAATTAGGAAATGTGCCTAAGAAATGTAATATACATTTAAATGCATTTTTAAACTCTCATACGGTCCATAAAATTAAAAATATTACAATGCATTTGAAATGATTTTTAATCTTCTAAATAAATTTTATAGCCTTTAATGCAATTTAGTGGCAACTCACTAATGGGTATGGAATTCATATGATCAATACATAACCCATGCGATAAAAATAAATATATGGGAATAAATATAAGTAATCCTAAGTTTGGTTCTCCACTAACATCAAGTTACCATAGATTAATCCGGTAGATCCAGCTTGCAAACCATGTAAGAAATAAGGTATCAAAATTGAAACTAGAACTCAAAATCTTAGATGATAAAGGAAACCATTAAAAATATATGATACAACTTGGGTAATCAAAACATTAAAAAAATAACTTAATAAGTAACAAGTTAGAACAAGACAATCCAAAAAAAATGAGTAGAAGAAATGGAAACCTTGAAAACTAGGAAAAAATAAAATCAAAATAAACCCTACAAGCCTTCATCTTAATGGCAACCATTTTCAAGATAATTGCAAAGTTAGAATGTAATTATAGCCCATTGTTAAAATACATAGAATAATACGCAAAGTGTTGGATCTAGATGAGTAATTGATAGCAAAGATACACACAAATATGAACACTATATGTGAATGGAAAAACATCATACAGAGGTAAATAAACCATGTAGATTATTCATTAATGAGAAACTAAAATTGACCCAAATACAATTCCTTCTCTCTTCTCACTTCTCTTAAATTATTCATAGAACCTAGAATAGTGAAATTAGAATATTCGGGTGCAAATGTGTTGTCCACACCCATATGATTTTACAATGTAAAATCTTATTATAAAATCAAGGTGGACTAGTATAACTAACAGGTCCAACCTCTCCCTAAGGTACAATGGTAACATTAATATATTTTATTATTTTTTTACAAGAGTATTAACCCATGTTATATAATAAAATATATTATTATTTAACCAATGTAATTTAATATGTTAAGGGTACATGAATAACATCACTTTACGATTAATTATTCCAACACTCTCCTTTAAGTTTAAGTGGCAATACATGTCATAGTCAACTTTATAATAAATGAATTATACTTTGTAAACCATATACAATGAGTTTAGGAGGTATGTAACTTTTGAAGGATTTAAAAACCTTCATCATGTCAATATCACTTTTTTAAACAAAATAAATTATAATCCATTAACTATTTAGATTAAGTTTAGGATAACATGATCGTTAAATCACATCTCATAGTTTCTCATGAATAATCAACCAAATATTTTGGATCTTTTTACAACATAAGATCCTCAATTATAAGACATGATTTTAAGTATTGGGTACACTATAAACTCACATATGGTGAAGTTTACCAAAATCACATAGTGACTTATTAAAATGATTTATAATGAGAATAAATATAGAGAATAAGAAATAAACACATGGTCATTAAGAAACAACATTGTTATGCACACTCCCCCTCAATGAAAACTTTGAGAGGCCCAATATTGTACAAAACTTGAAAAATTTGATAGCACCAAGTGGTTTTATGAATATATCTACCACTTTTTTATTTTTAGGACAAAATTACATATCCATATCACCACTAGGCCTTCTCCCAGATAAAATGCATATAAACTTCAATATACTTACTTCTCTGGTGTTGCATTAGATTTTTTATCACGATTATATAACTTTGCTTATCATATATAAGAGTGGTATTATAAGAAACATCTAAATGAAGTTCTTCTAACAACTTTCATAGCCACATGGCTTATTTAGTAGTTTCCATAACACTTTTATACTCTTCTTCTATAAAAAAGATAAAATCAATAGGTTAAGTTTTGTTTTTTCAATTGATAAGACTTGTATAAAACTTAAACACATATCTAAAAGTAGATTTGAGATCTATAATATCACCAACATGATCAGGATCATAACAACCATATAAATTAGAATTATCAATAGAATAATGAAATAAACTAAAATTTACATTTCTTTTGATATACCAAAGTATCCAATTTTATAATTTTCAATGATCTAAGTATGGAGCCTACATGAATCTGGAAGCAACATCTACAACAAATGAAATATCTAGCTTAGTAATAGTTAGATAATTCAAACTACCAACAAGCTATCTACAAAGAGTGGTATTAACTTTGTCACAATCATATTTCAGATAAAGCTTAACACCAACTTCAATAGCGGTAGATGTAGGGTTATAGTTAAGCATATTAAATTTAACAAGAAGGTTATGTGCATACTGGTATTGAGATACAATAATTGAATTTTTATCTTCAAATATAATCATTCTTATAAAATGATTAAGAATACTTAATAATTCATTTTAAAAGATTAATTTAATTTATATTTATAATTAATAATTAAACTAATTTTATTGCCTATAATAAGATCATCAACATATAATAAAATGAATATTTTACACTTTTTAAAAGAGATTATTATTATAATAATAGTGAAAAAAACTCAATTCTATAAAATAAGTAGTGATTTCAAAATACGAAGCTCGAGGAGTTTTTTTAAAACCATAAAGAGATTTATTTAACTACCAAACATAATGTTACGTGTTAGGTTCAATGAAACCTTTAAGTTTAGTCATAAATATTTATTCTTCTAGATCACCATTTAGGAAGACAATTTTGGCATCTATTTTGTGTATAATCCAACCATTATGAGTTGCAATAGCAATAAGCAATCGAAAATTATAGATTTTTGTTAAATAAGCAAAGGTTTCAACATAGTCAATCTCAAATTTTTGAGTAAAACCATGAGCAACTAATCTAGTTTTGAATTTGTCAAATGTACCCATTGAATTATATTTAATTTTCTAAAGCCACCTAAAATCAATAATGTGCCTTTTAGGTAGAGTCGAGACAAGATCCCAAGTCTAGTTTTTAATTTGGGTTAACTTGCATAACAACTTTCCATCTATTATCTTGAATAACTTCCTCAAATATTGAGAGTCACATTCATACATAGTCATGAAAGAATGATAGGTATGTTGACTCCTAGTTATTTTATTAAGATTATTAAGATTAAATGACTAGATTAGGGATTCAACCATTTAGGTATTTTAGATTGAACATGAAATGGAGAAGGTCCATTAAATTCTAAGTTTTTAAAAAATGGATCAACTTTCTCTAGGGCATTTGTTTATTCACAAGAAGTAACATGAAAGTCAAGTTCATCAAAAGAAACACTTTGATGGGGCTCCACAAAAGGCTCACATAAATATTTTTTAAAGATTTGGACATTCCTATTTTTAATGATTGGTCATTTAGATGGATCATAAACTCTTAATAATTTAGTTTTTTTTCATAACCTATAAAAATACAAGAATAAGAGGTAGGATCAAGTTTATTTATTTATTATTTAGGAATAAATATGGAAGCAGGAGTACTAAATATCCTAAGGTGATCAACACTCAATTTTTTATTAGATCACATTTTAAAGCTGTATAAAGATGAAATGATTTAGTATAGACTATATTTAGAATATGAACAATAATATTTATAACTTCAACCCACAATAATTTAGGAACATTTTCATAATACAACATTATTCTAGCCATTTCAAAGATGGTTTAGTTTTTCCTTTAATCAATTCTATTTTATTATGGGGATAGGGATTTGTTAACTCTCTTTGTATACCATAATTAATGAAAAATTAATCAAATTATTTACTAATGTATTTACCACTATTATCATTTCTTAAAATAATAAAAGAAAAGTCAATAGGATTTTCAACTAAAGATTTAAATTCTTTGAATTTAGATAACACTTCATATTTATTTTTAATATAATAAGACTGAATCATCCTAGTGTAATCATAAATGAAAGTAACATCATATAAAGATTTGTTAATAAAATCAACTTATAGAGGTCCTCTAACATCACTATGAATAAGCTCTAAGGGATGAGAGGATTTACCATCATGATTTTTTAAAAAGGGTTTAGCGTGTTGCTCACCATGTAAGTAGCCTTCACATGTTTCATGATGAGAATAAATAGAAGGAATAAAAACCATAAGATCATTATGATACATATCATATAAAATTCTTAAATTAACATGACATAATATTTCATGCCACAAATGATTTTCATTTCTAATTTTTGATGAAAGACAACATAAAAAAAAATCATAAAACATGTATAAGTCATTATATTAAATTCCTTCAACAATTTGAGAACCAAATTGATTCTAAATAGACAATTTCTCCTTAATAAAAGTTACTATGAAATTATATTTTTTAAGTTAAGCACAAGATAACCTATTTTTCTCAAGTTTAGGAATATAGAAAACATAATATATGATTACATTTGTAAAATTTTTTTTTCTTATTTAATAGCTTATATAAATAATTATTGGGATAAATAACCGGAAGCACACAATTTATTACCAAATATACAAGCAACTTAATATGCGGAATTAAACCAAAATCAACAAGTAATTAGAATTCAGAAATAACACATGATATGAGAGACAATACACAACTTGTATTAAAACTCTTTCAGAAGGAAATACAACAAAGAAGGCTGCCACAGTTCTTATTCCTTACACACCTCTAGGGCTCCCACACCTCTAGGGCATAAACAATAAATCTTCCCTCAAAGCTCTCTCTCTTAGGTCCCAACACCCAACTCAAACACAGAGTTGGTGTTCACCTCCAACCAACCAGTATCCACTACTACCAGTACACTTGTGCTCCATGCACTCCACAAGTGCTCCACGCACTCCACAAGTACACAAATGCACTTCAAGTAGATCTCCCTTAAACCTACAACAACCTGCACCTCAATAGACCTTACTTATGGAAGGAACTACCTTGCCTTCCTCTTTGCTCTGAGTACACACCTATACTCTAAGTAGATCTCTCCTGATCCTGCTCCCTATTGTGTTGCTATCCTATCTGATCTTGCACACCTGCAAATCAATCTGGTTCTGCACACCTGTGTACCTTGACCTTGCACACACATACACCTGCAAATCAATGATCTTACTTACCCATGTAGATCTCCTAAAGTAGCCATGCTCCCCTGATGACCAAGATCATACATACATGAAGAACCCAGCTGATTCTCCAATCCAGCACCCACACTTGGTACTGTGGCACTAGGAGGAACACACCATGCTCACCTCACACACATAAGGAGCTTATAATATTGCTCTCTTACTCTCTAGCACAAGTTTACAATACAACCAATGAGTCTCTTAAATAAATCTCATGTAAACAATAATTAGACACCTAATTACAATGATTAGATCTGCAGCTTCTAGTATAAAATTGGCTCTAAACATGCAAACACTCAGTTCATCAACAAACTGCCTGTAACATACTCACATCTCAAACCACACAGGTGATCGACGTCAGTCCCTGTCTACCTGGGGGGTGCCAACGCTGATCGACTTCTGACCGACGTCAGTTGCCTTCCTGTCTCTTCCCTGCTGACGTCAATTGGCCTGACCGACGCCGGTCCCTAACACACTCATCAACCTTCTTGAAACCTCCTCCTCTATTTGCATCAGTGAAGCTTTTAGCTCCACAACCTAACAATCTCCCACTTGGAGATAAACAGCTACACTGTACCTGTATTCTATCTAATCTATTTCCTAGCTTGTATCCCTCTTCAAGATCGATCCTGAAGACAACCCACCACACAACCTATGGTGCACCTCCTATCATCCGAGTGCCCTACCACATCTGAACCTACAAACCCATGTAGTGAAGACCTGACCCTGCATGTATACCTATTGCTGGTCTCTCTCAAATACCTGAGAACTCACTTCCCTGAATTGGCTCCTAACTCTCTGACAACACCCACTGTTTGGGCAAACTCAGGTCTATACCAAACCTCATGTGATTTCAGACACTGAACTGTCCAGCCCTTAGTGTGCTCCGATTCTACATCCTGAACCTCGCCAACACCTGATTCACATCAGCTCCCACTAGAGACAAAATCAACCTATGATCTCCATGTCTCCCATGCTAGAGAATTTCACTGCTCCAAATTCTTCATAGCAAACCACTGAACTAATCTTACCCTTAGCTCAATAAAACCCTGTATGTACAAACCTACTAGCTAGCATACCATCCACATACAGTAATAGAATGATGTTATAACTCATCATCCACCTAGTAAGACAAACACAATGGTTACACTAACATTGACTAAAGTCGTGCTTTGTCCTCCACCTATCAAACCCTGTACCACTGTCTTACAGCTTCCTCAAGACCATATGACCTGGTCTTTCATCTCACGTGTTCGTTCTCTCTATTCTTCAACTAAGGTATCCATTTGTCTCTATGCTTTCATACCAGCTGGCAACCCTACCAAATATCCCATTTGGTTTTGCATCATATTCCTGCCACGCTCCCACTATTTCCTGGATCCTTCCTGCTCTTCAGTCAGCAACAAGTATAAAGAAGAGGAATAATGAATTTGAGGCTTACTTACCACCTTTAGCTCTCCATATGGGCATTTGAGACTCTTTGACAGCTCGTTGTCTGCCCAAAATTTGTTACAGTGACTGACCTCAGTCACTACACAGTCTGCATCCGACTGACGTCAGTTCCCATGCGCTTGTCCCTGACTACCAACCTGCCAACATCGGTGTCTCCTGCTGCCGACGTCCATCCTCCTGACCAATGTTAGTCTTACTTACTACTGACATCAGTTTTCCTGCCGATGCTGGTACCTATGTTTCCCTGTGAGTGATGACTTTTTACCCGCGAGCTCCTTTGAATCAAAACCCATGTCCAAACTACCCTGCTCAGAAGTATCCAACCACATCCACTGGTCTCTATCTGCCATCTCCTCCATAAACACCAAGGCTTTCTAGTTCTTAAGCCTGTCAAATATATCTGTCTTCTGCTTAAGAACATGCATCTCCTTCCTGCTCATGTGACCAAGCCTACGAAGCCACGTCTCTACAATAGAAGAAGAATCAATAATATAAACAAGTACATAAAGAGTACCTATTTTCTTACCACCAGCTAATTCAAGTGCATCCGTTCTGAGAGTTCTTGTGCATTTCTCATCACCCAACTCTTCTAAAAAAATTAGCCACATCTCCAAACCTGGGACTTGCATGACCTCTTTCAACACCCATGTGTTGGCTACCTACGATTTCAGCTTCACTTGCCATTTGCCAATTCTTTGGCAAGGCTCACCAGCTCCTCTCCCTAGGGCTGCATGGAAAGAGGCAACATAATCTGTTAAACAAGATTCTACTTTATCCAAGAAACCTCCCAGAGCATCCTATGCAACAACACCTGCAACATCTGCATCTTCAGTTCCTTCATGCTGATCTTCCACAAACCAACAATTTTCTTTTACCTGCTCTTTCTTTCCATAGGACCATAAGTGATCATCTGTGCTTTTCAACTCCTCCATTCTTAGCTTACTTTGATCTACCATTGCTCTACTCCCACTCAATCAAAAACCCCTGAGAGTGACCTGTAACCAAACACAAAACCTGCTCCCTGCAACTTTAGCTCTAATACGACGTGTTGGGATAAATAATCGAAAGCACATAATTGATTACCAAATATACAAGCAACTTAATATGCAAAATTAAACCAGAATCAACAAGTAACTAGAATTCAAAAATAACACATGATATGAGAGACAATACACAACTTGTATTAAAACTCTTTCAGAAGAAAATACAACAAAGAAGGCTGCCACAGTTCTTCTTCCTTACACACCTCTAGGGCTCCCACACCTCTAGGGCATAAACAGTAAATCTTTCCTCAAAGATCTCTCTCTTAGGTCCCAACACCCAACTCAAACACAGAGTTGGTGTTCACCTCCAACCAGCCAGTATCCACTACTGCCAGTACACCTGTGCTCCACGCACTCCACAAGTACACAAACATACTTCAAGTAGATCTCCCCTGAACCTGCAACAACCTGCACCTCAATAGACTTTACTTATGTAGGGAACTACCTTGCTTTCCTCTTTGCTCTGAGTACGCATTTGTACTCTAAGTAGATCTCTCTTGATCCTACTCCTTGTTGTGTTGCTATCCTATCTGATCTTGCACACCTGCAAATCAATCTGGTTCTGCACACCTGTGAACCTTGACCTTGCACACACATACACCTACAAATCAATGATCTTACTTACCCATGTATATCTCCTAAAGTAGCCATGCTCATCTGATGACCAAGATCATACATACATGAAGAACCCAGCTGATTTTCCAATCCAGCATCCACACTTGGTACTGTGGCACTAGGAGGAACACACCATGCTCACCTCACACACAGAAGGAGCTTATAATATTGCTCTTTTACTCTCTAGCACAAGTTTATAATACAACCAATGAGTCTCTTAAATAGATCTCATGCAAACAATAATTAGACACCTAATTACAATAATTAGATCCGCAGCTTCTAGTCTAAAATTGGCTCTAAACATGTGAACAGTTGGTTCGTCAACAAACTGCCCGTAACATACTTGCAGCTCGAACCACACAGGTGACTGACATCGGTCCCTATCTTTCTGGGGGGTGCTGATGCCGGCCAACTTTTGACCGACGTCGGTTGCCTTCCTGTCTCTTCCCTGTCGACGTCGGTTGGCCTGACCGACGCCGGTGCCTGACACACTCAGCAACCTTCCTGAAACCTCCTTTTCTGTTTGCATTAGTGAAGCTTTTAGCTCCACAACCTAACAATAATCATCACTTAATTAATTATTTTGAGATATATATTTAGTTTTAGATCAAATATTTGATAAACATGTCATGTGATGTGACTGTTTAACCTTAAAATATAGATATGGGAATTCTACGGTTAAAGGGATAGATATATCCTAGGGTACAAGGATGGTAGACTATCTTTAAAGTAGGCCAAATTTTTTTTTAAATATAAGATAAAACATATAATAAATTTATTATGTAGAGATATATTAGAATGAAAAGTACAACTATGCTATATATTACAATGACAATAAAAATAAGATACTTGACTGTTTTGATGCTAACATAGATCTAGAATTAGAGTAGACAAAAATTAGATTGGATCTAGATCCTATATTAATCATCTAATTTTTTAAATTATACTTATGGATTTGTAGACACTTACATCGAATTGGGATGGTTATGTCAATGTTACTATCTAAATCATATGTAGGTGTCTAGTATTGAATACTTATTGAAACTATATACGACCACCTATATGCTTTTGGGTTCTATGTTATCTTTTTTCTAGTACATTCAAATTTGGGTCAAGGAATATCACTCCTTATCAAATGAGAAAACCCTAATTTTTATTTTCATAGTCGCTGTGAAAAAAATGGGTTAATGGGCATATAGTGTCAAGATACCCCAAAGATCCCTTTATCAATGAGTGCTTCTTACATATCCAATACTCTAAAAAGAGCCTTAGACTTATGTAGTTATCCTCTATGTGTTGGTTTGTGTGTGAATCATATAATATGTGATAAACAAATACAATAGTGACCTAGCTTGTAATTTAACAAATGTGGCTTATGGAATGCTCCTTCAATATTTTACACTTGTAGATGTGCTTCCCTATGAATGATATGATAATAGGATAAAATAGGGAATATTTTCTCACTTGAGTGCTTAATTGAGTGATTTTTTATTTGTCTTAGGTAAGAAGATGATAGGTGGAGAATGAATGAGAATTGATCTTATACTTATACCAATCTCTTTGGAGAATATCTTGGATTAAATCACTTAGTTTGGCCATAGGAATACATTTCATTTGTAAATTAGATGACTTTAAGGCACTAGATACTTGTGTTAGGATAGGATACTTACATCTATGTAGGTGTCTGATTAGGATGCAAGTGTTTAGGTAGTTTAAAAATAAGTACAAATCCAAAACGTATAGAGATGGAAGATAATCGTGTTTATAGAATTATGGAAAAGATAGAAGGCATGGGTGATAATAATGACATTGGTTAGACTAAGAGATAAGTAATTAGGCACAAAAGTATAATGTATGAGAGCCTTTTGGTAGTGATAAAAGTCTAGAAGCTGAAGGTGCATAAATGATTATGTATGAGAGCCTATAAACACTTTTAAAATTATTTTTTCACCTTAGCTAAGAATAAAATAAGTTAGTATAAGTAGTGAAAGGATTAGGAGTTTCATATAGTAGATTAGTATAAGTTACAATTAGAAGCGGAAGGAGTGGAAGAAGGATTTTCATGGGAGAGAGGAGTAGAAAGAGTGAAAAGAAGATTTTTCAAATAGGGCTTGGGTGGGAAGGATAATATGTGGAAGGAGGAGATGAAGATGACCCAGATCTGGAGGATTGGAGGTTGTTTACATCATTAGCATCATCTCCCAAAAGTTTGAATGGCCTATTGGGTAGGATAAAATTAGAGTGGAAGTCTGACATGTAATAACTAATGAAGCAAAATATTTTAGGTGGAGTATAGGGGGAAAATCCCAAGTGTAAGATTCATTGAGGTTAAGAGATGGATCTATAAAATGTACTGGCATAATATCTATGATAGAAAGGTAGTTTTATTTTAGTGGTGAGAGGATTTTTCAAATAGACTGTGGGTGGGAAGGATAGCAGGTGGAAGGAGGAGATGAAGATGATCCAAATTTGGGAGGACTGGGGGTTTTCTATGTCATCAACATCATCCCTTAGAACTTTGAATGGCCTGCTAGGTAGGAGAGAATCAAATTAGAAGTTTGGCATGTGCCAAATACTAGAGTGGAAGATTTTAGGCAAGGTCTAATAGAAAAAATTAGAGTGGGGGATTCACCGAGGTTAATCAGTTAATCTATAGATTTAAAATTGAGTTTGGTAGCATGATGCATTATTAGAAAATTTGAAATAGAAAGGAGGTATTATTCTGGTGGAACTAGATTAGAAGTGTTGTTACCTCCTTACAACAGATATGTAGGACTTCAAATGTGTTGGGAAAGACAAAAAACTAGTGAAAGATTAGAGTCTAGTGATTATTTCATCTTAAAGGGAGATTACCCCATTTCAAGGGGTAGGTGGTTTTATATTACCTTTTCCATCCTATAGGAGCTTGTCTCATATGGCTTATGGTTTATTTATTTATCTCCATATCCTATTGGGAAAGGGATTAAGCTTGATGTATTTATTTACATTTATCTATTTTATACCATGTATAAAGTTAATGCTATATTGTTGAAGCCTTGTCTATTTAATTTCAAGACCCAAATGGAGTATATATATTTTTTATTTGATGTGAATCCCATGACTTAGGACAAAGATTTTTTAGGTTCAAAGGTGGATATTAAAGGACTCTTCTTCAAATCTATTTTCCTTTTTGGAGCTAGAATAGTATGGGATTTGATGGAGGAAGTTAAAATATTTCTCATTAAAACATTTAGGATTTAAGTGGATGATAGAGGATTCTACCCCTTCCTCCCTTCAATAGATGTTAGAGGATTCCACTTTTTTATATTTCTAGGAAGGGTGGATGTTAGAGGATTTCACCCCTAGCTCTTCTAGTTTCTGAGGTTTCTCTTAAAACCTCTATGTATTATTTATTAGTCTATGGGCTTATTGTGCAACAATCATCCCAACCATCATTATAGAAAGAGGGATGATGGCATATAGATTATTAAAGGATCATTATCCAAGGTGGATATAAAGGTTATTTATGATGGGTTGAATATTCCTATTCTATATCAAGTTGTTACTAGATTGCTAAGGATGAGGTGGTTAGTTCCTTGTTGTGATATAGTTGTTTTTTTGCTCAATGGGTGTGTGGGCACTTTGGTTTCACTTCAGTGATGTGGAATCTATGTGTATGCTTAAAGGAGGTAGAAGATTAGTGAAAGATTTTCTACTCTATGTAAGATTAATCATGTTCTACAGTGGAATTTTTAGGGAAGCTCTACCAAAGTGTGATAATTATGGTATGTACTTTATATTTGTTGAGGAGTTGCCTCTCTTGATGCTAAGGTTGTTGGATCCTTCAAACTCTATAGTTTTTGAATGAATTGTATCAAGATGTTACCATATTTTTGAATATGATTTGTCTATCATCTTATTATGATTTAGATACTATTTGGCTCAGTGGGTGTGCAGGTTCACTAGTTGTGATTTAGTTGTGTGGATGTCTCGAAGAGATATAATATTAGTAAAAGACATCTTTTTTCTAGTTGTATTTTATTTTTTAGAAGTTTCAAAGAAACTCCATCGAAGGGGATAACTCATGTCTATATTTTATATTTATTGAGGAGGTTCCTTCTTTATCTTGATAAAGTTGTAAGATTCTTAAAACCCTCTTGTCACATTTGTGAGATCCATCAAACCCTCTCATTTTTTGAATTGATATAGTTGTGGGATCCTTCAAACCCTCTTGTTGTGCCTGACATGGATGTGAGACCCTTAAAACCCTCTCATTGTGATGTGTCATGGTTGTGGGATCCTAAAAACCCTCTTGGCTGTGGGATCATTGTTTAAAAACCTCATTCTTAGTTGTGGGTCACACTATGAAAACCCTCACTTGTCTGATTCATAGCCTCCAATTTCAAAAGTGTTTATCATATCTAATAAAAAATAAGAAAATAAGTTTGAAGGTAACTTATCTCTAATTGGGTTAACTGGTAACCCAAAATACTCCTCTAAATTAAAAATTGTGTTTCCACACTTAGGTTCTATCTCTTTCTCATTTACTCTATTAATTTCACTTTATTGCATCACTAGAATAAAGTGGGGGTAGTTGTAGACACATATTAAATTAATAAATGTTCAATTATGTTTATTCTTGACATTCTTAATGTTTTAACCTTTTAGGACTTAGAGGTATGTAAATCCTATATTGTTAATAGGGTTGAGTATAGTAAATTAGGGTAGAAATATGAAATAAAATAATCACCGATTTGTAACATAATAAACTTAATTTGAATATTCTAAAAATAACAATAAATAATGTAAACAAGTACTTAGCTATAAAATGATTGAAACAAAAAATCTAGAGGCTACAAACTGAGATAGAGGTTGGTCTGAGTGTTACAAATAGGATCTAGGTGTCAAAACCCTTATTGGACAATAGAATCCTAATTAGACAGTAGCTCCATTTGGCACTAATGTCCTCAATTTAGTATTAGTGTCCTTTGTGTAATTTTATTTTTATTTTTTGGGTGCACGTGTGCCTAGGTCTATCAAGCTTGTTCCTATGCACATGAGTTCTAGATCTCTATAGATGACCTATTTTAACTAATTTTATGTGCAAACCTTAATCCTCCATGTGTCTATGGCATCTGGTTGACAAAAGTTGTAAAGTGTGTTGTTAGTGGGGTAGGTTGGACATCCTCAACACCCCACTATGATGAGAGTTTTCTACATACCAATACTTTGAAGAGGGATCAATCTCGATGTAGTTATCCCCACCTAAGTGTTGGTGTAAGTGCAATTGAAGCTAGTATGAATATTGACTTGAGTGTTTTGAATGTGTTTGAGAATACAAAACTGAGTAATATGAGCTTATGAATGTTTTAAATGATTGTATGTAGAAATAGGGTAGAATAAGGATTGATAACCTTGATTGTGCATAACTTATTTTGAGTTTGTATGTGTAATTTGCATTTAATTTCCATCTAGTGGTTAGAAGGCTAAAATTCATGTATATATATTATTTTACTACTTGTGTGGGTCTTAAAATAGGTCTAAGTCAACCCTAAGTGGTCTTAGATTTGAAAATATATATGCTGGTAGAAAAAAGAGGGAAATGACAATAGTGCCAAAATTGGGACAATAGCGTCATGTGGTGCTATTGTCTATATTATGGCGTTAGTGTCAAAGTGGCAGACCTGAGGCACTAAGGGCCAAGATGTCAAGATGAGGATCTAATATTATTTTATGGATGTTTAAGGACACTTGCAACTTGTACAAAGGTTGGATAAGTGTGAAAAGTAGGCCCTAAAATAGGTCTAGGGATAAGTTAGAGATGGGTGGTCTCAATAGCACTCTTAGCACTCAAGTGTCACTTTAGGTGATTACCTTTCTCCCATTTTATTCTAAAAATGTAGCAAAATGAAATGACTAGGATAAAAGAAAAAGAAGCATACCTGGACTTACCTAAAAGGCAAAGCCTATAAATCTAGATCTTGAGTGTGTGAAGCATGATATATTATGTGTCCTACAAATGAAACTTGCATAAAACAATCTTTAATTAATAGATATCAAAGTCAAAGACAAAAATAAGTAAATAGATCGAATTAAGTAAAAATATAAGTGAGGAAATAAAATAATACACCTCATTGGGTACACGAACCAATGCATAAACTTGGTGACAACCTATGTGTACATGTATATATATTGATCAATTAGTGAATAACTTAGACTGAGTTGATAACTTTCTCAATCTCCATGTATGAGTGGCTCAATAACTCAATCTCGTATTGATTCCATCATTTTCTACCCCTTCTTGGTGGATCATGACCTGTGAATATCTTGGATTGTACTGATGGTGTGTCCAACCCTCTAATGTAGGTGTATCAATAACTCAAGTAGACTATGAATCCATCATTTCCTAACCATGTGTATAAGATGCATCTAAAACTAAAACTATGTGATGTAATTAGAGATGTCAACTCTACGACCACTCAAGTATATTAGGTGGCTCTCAGCCACTCAAGAATGCTAACCACTATAGATGTAGTAAGGCATGAATCTGGTGTGTAACTTGAAACATGGTGTTTGATCTGTATAATGTAGAGAATGACATGGAATTTGTTATTCCATCTGATCAACTAGTGAATAAATGAGTATATGAAAATAATGTGTCATGCACATATCTCAAAATCTGATATATGAGCATATAGATTCTATAATAAGTTGTAATAATCTATATCTAAGTATCTAAACTGAAATGGGAATGATCATGTCAAAAATGATGCCCCCAATATGAGGAAACCAATATCAATCTAAGCTAAACTAAGCCAAAATTGGTAATCTATAATTAAACCTATGCAAACTTAGACTATGCCTACTGTACTTTTTTGGATAATCTATATTTATTTAAAACTATGGCTACTGAATAGTAGCACCATATCTTGGAAGTAGAACCATGTGGTGTTAATGTCCCAATTTGGGTGCTATTATTTGATTTTTCTAATTTTTGTGTAAATGTAACTGATCTCTATGTCACTATTTCACACTATGTTTGCCTAAATCTATGTGTTCTGAGCCTATATGTTGAAAATTATGCTTTAAGTGCATCTGGATAGATCAATATTTTTGACAAACCCCTATGAATGCCCCTGCTTTTGAGGAGAGTTGTTAAACTTATGCAAGAACTATCTTTAAAAGAAAAAGCTTTGTAAAATGTGTGTTATCTAGAGCATTTATGATAACTATATAATAAACTAATATAATGTGCATGCATAACATCAGAATGTAAGATTATCTGAGCATAAGTATATAACATGCGATGTATTTTAGGTCTAGCATCCATAAGGATGTAAAGATAGATGTAACAATGTATATGAATAATAAATTTGAGTAATAACTGAGTAGCTACCTAGAAGGATGGGGCATGATGTCCATCCTGACACCCAAGTAGGAAGGGGAGATGCATGAGGTCCCCCATGGCATCTAAAATTAGAGCGTGTAACAAGCAAGAGACAAGTGTCATGGCCATGATACATACAATAAAGCATACATACAACACACATGAGGTAGGTAAATTAGGCGAAGGGGCCACAATACAAGGGACATGAGCACATGTCACTAAATTTAAGAAATTAAGACATATAAGGACATGTTCAAATGTCTACATACATAAATAAAAAATATGTTGGATTATATCCATAAGGAAAGACATGTTTAAATGTCCACATACACAATCAAGAAAGCACACACAAAGACATGGACACATGTCCAAAGAATACATATAATGAAAATAAGTGGTGTAGAGACATAGAGCAATGGTATATTCAAATCCCTTCAAACAGAAAAAGCTTAGAGACACAATCAAGTCTAAACTAAGAAATCTAGAGATGAAAGTATACAGGAACATGTGGTACAAGTATGTATAAGAGTTAAGATGTATATAGGTTGAGTCTAAAGTAGTAGTAGTTGGAACAAAGTCTGAGTAGGTGTAGGATGATCAATATCAAGATATAACAATGTTAAATTTATGATGTAGAGTTTAGAAAGATGTAACTTGGTAATGAAAACTATGTATAGGATGCCCCCAAATGGGTGAATGTATCAAATGAAAAACTCATGTATCTGTATGCATGACCCTAGTGGGTAGATACAACAAATTCGGATCGATGTAGTGGACATGAGTCCTGTAACAATATGAAATCACTTTACAAGAACAAGTGAACCATGTATGTATGATAAAAACTGACTATACTAAGATAACTAGCATATGTAATGTCTATAAAATATAAGGACATGTAAACATGGCAATACATACAATCTATAATTTTTATTTTTTGAGTAAGTATCTAAATATTTTTATGTTTTTGACATATTATATTGTTTTTATTTTATAGATATAATTTATTTACAAGAAACATGAATCAAAACTATATACAAGGAGTGAGAAATAAGGAAAGTATGTACAAGAAGGGAGGAACAATACTAATGGATGAGTCTCATGGGAGACTCACTATCAATGTGGCCTATGTCAAATACAAGAATAATTATCATGTGTGCCATATGAAAAGGTAATTGAGGTCCTAAAACCTACTGTACTAAGTGATCTATAGCTGGCATTGCCTGTGAAGTGGTGCTAGGAATTTTTTAAACTGACTGTGGTGTCCTGTCAACTATAGGGGTCTTAGGGACCCATCTGGTAGAAGATGTTATAGTTAGCATAGGTACCCTATGTTGAGAACTCTAAAAACTCAATAATATTGATCTCAAAAGAAAAGGATTAGAGGGAATCCCTCTAGAATCTATAACATATATCTAATGCAGGGATCTCTCTAATAATGGTCTCCATGGGAGAGTCTGCATACATGGAAACATTATAGGAGCAGACCTCACCTACACTAGTGGCTCCACTAAACTTAATGGTGTACTAATAAGAACTATGCTCAGAGATGTAACATGTAACTACAGTGTTACTTCTTGTTTGATAGGTAGAGGATACTCATATGAAAGACTCTCAATTTTGATCACCTGATTAACATGCATATATTTGAGGCATATGTGTATGGTAGATGGGATGGCTCATAGCTACTGTATCCATGGCCTACCCAATAACATACCAAATATGTCTACACTAGGTACTGCTAAGAATATAATGGACAGATGTGCTAATGCAACATGTAGTGGAAGTACAATCTCCCTAATGAAGCTCTGAACATGGCCACTAAAATCATGAATAATTGTGTCTACAAGAGGAATATCCTAATTTATATAGGCCAAATGCTATAAGAGTGTGATAATTCATATGTTAAGACTTGACCCATTGTCAATCATAACACTCTGGATATGATGATGATCTATGTAGGCTCATATAAAGAGTACATATAAATACAAATCATTAATGATCTCATACTCTGAGAAAGTGATGAGTGGTCTAGCTAGTACTGTAGTATGATACACACCATTGATATTATGTAGGAGGTGTGCATCCTCTATAGTAATGTGATATGATGTGAATGGTGGATGTACATGATACATATAGTGAATACCTAAAGTGCCCTTGCCTTATTTGATGTATGCTTTAGAAATGGATTCAAGAATAATTTCAATGCCTTAACTTCTATTTTTTGAACTTTGGGTACCTATGTGGGTGTGTCCACATTAATTATGTTGGCCTCTATCAAATCTTGTATCTTATGTTTCAAGGTGATGCATCAGTGTTCAGTATGGCCTAGTGCCCTGTGATATTCACATAATGCATTAGAATCATATCTTTTTAGAATAGGTCATGTCGTATCAACCTCCTTTATGGGAGGGAGAGATATGACATTGCATTCTAGGAACTATTGTAAAACACGTGCTAGAAATTCTAGAAGGTTGATGAAAACTCTCCATGGAGGAACAAATAAAACTAGGAGAGGAGATGGCTTTGAGGTTATGTTAATTATGGCCTTTGGATCACTATTATTTTTAGTGGCCCTTAATCTATATGGAGGTTTACGATCACTCTTAGTAGTTAATTGTGATCGGCTTATATATATTAGTTTACCCATAGAGAGAAGTTTGACTTCCCTTTCTTTCATTATGTGGCATAAATCTATGAAGGTTGGAAAGTTATTGAACATGATATCTTCATGCAATGCTGGTAGAAGGCTCTATTTTAATATGTCTCTGAGCTCTCTATCTTCCATGGGGCTATTCATATTTGCCAATATAGTTTTATATCATAAGACACATTCTACAATAGGTTCATTTGATGTTTGCATCAATTGTGCTACTTGAGCATATGAGATCTTATCACTGATGTTAATTGAGAAGTGTGATAAAAACATAACTACCAATAGATTGAATGCGGTGATAGATTGATTCGATAGATCATAGAACCACTATAAGGCATAGTCCTTTAGACTTCATGGGAACAACTTAGTGAGGATCCAATCATTGGATACATAGTCCAAACATGTTGCATGGATATCTTAGAGATGATGATCTAGGTCACCCTTACCATCATACAATGTAAGCTTAGGTGTCATGAATCTAGATGGAAAAGGGGTTGTTGCTATGTGATGTGCCAAAAGTGTATGTAAAAGCACATGAGATTCTAAAGCATGTGATGGCCTAGTAGCTCCTTGCTCAATATGTAACACCTTAGCTTATAGAGAATGAATATCATGCATAATAATTGTACATCTAGAGAGGAGAGACTAGCCATAAGAGGTGTAGCTGCCATTGAAGGTTGTCAAATTAGAACATTTTATTGTACAAGCTAAGTTGACCCCAAAGTAGGTGTAACAATGTTATTATTTGAGGAAGTATAAGGTTGACCATTATTTGATTTTTAAAGTTCTGCATGGATAATATTGATAAGGTCATCTTGCATATTTGAATGTTTTGAAACAAAATCTTGCAATTATCTCTTATCAATTTCATCAAATTGGTTGTTCAATTCTACCATTGTAGGTTGGGGGTAAAGAAAACAAACTGTTGTATATTTTTAACCTTTAAAGAAATTTATTTTATGAAAGATTATAAGAATTAAATACTAAAACAAATCTAAGATTTTAGAACTAATAATTGAGCATAGAAAAAAAGGGATAGAAACCCTAAGAGCATATAAGTCTAGGGTTAGGGTTTGAATAGTATTTGAAATATTTTAGATTCATCAAATGTTTTAACCTTTTAGGACTTAGCAATATATAAATCATATGTTTTCAAGAGGGTTTAGTATAGTAAATCAAGTAGAAATATGCAATAAATATAACCACTAATCTATAATAGATATAACTTAATTTGACCTTTCTAAAACTAACAATAAATAATGTAAATAAGTACTTATCTAGAAAATGACTGAAATGAGAGATATGGAGGCTAAAAACTAATATAGAGGCTAGTCTAAGAGTTGCAAACATGATTCATATATCAAACCCCTTCCTAAACAATAATGCCCTAATTGGACAATAGTGTCATGTGGCACTAATGTCCCTATTTTGGTGGTAGTGTCCTCTGTGTAGAACTATTCTAAACTTTTAGGTACACCTATGTCTTGGTCTATCAAGCTTGTTCCTATGTGCACGAGTTTTGGATCTCTGTAGATGACTTATTTTGACTGATTTTATGTGAAAACTCTAATCCTCCATGTTGTTAAGGCGTATGGTTCACACAAATAGTAAAGTGTGTAGTTAGTGGGGTAGGCTAGACATCCTCAACACCTCTCTATGATGAGAGTTCCCAACATACCAATACTCCAAAGAGGGATCAAGACTGATGTAGCTCTCCCCACCTAAGTGCTGGTGCAAGTGCAAGTGAAAATAGTATGAATATTGACTTGAGTGCTTTGAATGTTCTTGAGACTAGAAACCTAAGTAATATGAGCTTAGAAATGTTGTAGATGGTTGTATGCATAATCAGGATAGAATAAGGATTGATAACCTTGCTTGTGCACAGCTTGTTCTGATTTATATGTGTAATTTGCATCTAATTTCTATCTAGTGGTTAGAGAGCTAAAATTCATGTATATCTATTGTTCTAGTATTTGTGCAGGTCTTAAAAGAGGTCTAGGTCGACCCTAGGTGGTCTTAGATATTAAAATATATCCATTGGTAGAAAAAAGAGAGAAATGATAATAGCACCAAAATTAGGATACTAGTGTCATGTGGCACTGTTGTCCCTATTATGATGATAGTGTTCAAGTGGTAAAACCTGAGGCACTAAGGGACAAGATGTCAAAATGATTGTCTATGACTGCTTTAGGGATGTCTAGGGACGTCTGTGACTCACACGAAGGTTGGATAAGTGTGAAAAGTAGGCCCTAAGATAGGTCTAGGGCTAAGTTATAGATGAGTGGTCTGAAATAACACTCTTAGCACTCAAGTATCATTTTTAGGTGATTACACTTATCTTGGTATTTTCACCATGTCACTAACCAAATCACTATAGGAGCCTTCATTTTCTTAATTTTTCTAAATAAAATGTCATGTAAATATCTTTATTTCATTCCTATTTATCCATATTTTGCTCATAGATCATCCATATCAAGTATTAGAAGTTTCTAATATTCTAGTACAAGACTACACTAGGTGGACAAAATCATATTATTCCCCTATCCCTTAGTGCATTCTTGTCCTCTTACCTCCAATAGACACTTTTTAAAATTGAGATGTTTAATAACACCTATTCTGTGTTTTTCATAAGGTTAGCTCATGAAAATAATTGAAATGTTATTCTATAAAAGCACATGAAAGCCACTCAATTCATTACCTCGCAATCATTTGACAATCTGATTTCAAAAGCATTCTACATTTATCAAAAGAGCATTATTTTTTTCAAGTTCAATTCTAGTACTTTCTTACAGTTATAAGCCAAGTTTAACAGTGTTTTATGGCAAGTCAAGGGCATCTATTGCTTAGCATTCTAATCAATCTTCTACTTGCATTCAAAATAGATTCCTTAGTTTCTACAAATAGGGGAACTACATCAGCGTGAGGCCCTTTGGGCTATATAGGTAACACTTAGTCAACAAGGGGTTTTCTTAATATAGTTTGGTTGTATTCCACTTCCTCAATTTTTTCTTCTTTTATATATGATCTTGTTTTGTGTACTTATGTAAGTTAGGTTTTTTATTTTATAGCTCATCCATACTTCCAATTATGATCTGCATATAATCAGATGTTATATAGACAAGGGTGAACAAGCTCACATTTTCAAATCAAATGCACAATCTGCGTATATAAATCTACAATACCATATAACAACAAACTATGACCTTGTTTGTCTTCCGCATTCTTACCCAAAACATAAAACAGATTTTTATAAAAAATGATATATAATTATAGTCAAGGAATGAATATCACAATTTGAAATAGATCAATTTACAAGAACATCTTTCTAACCATAACTATGATTTTTATTTTTAGCAATTTAAAACTTTTATAAATTTTGTAGATTTATATATATATATATATATAAACTTCCTAAATCATCTTTCAATAATTTACATTTACGAATTAAAATCAATTATTTATTCTAATTAATTTTAAAATAAACTAACTTAAAGATAACTTTAAAAACTAACTTTAAATATTATAACGATCCCTCTAACTTATAAATGTAATCTTAAATAATTAAACCTGTAAGACAGGTACATATTTAATGGTATTATAATTTCATTATTAACTATATCTTCCGTTAATGTAAGAACTTGTTTTAAAAAAAAAGTGTAATCAATTTGAAGAGAACAATTCTTATGATGAACATATATTTATGAAAAAGGATTTTAATTTTTTTTTTTCTTACATAATATAAAATATTATTTATAAAAATGGTTTACTTTTTGTACTATGTATATTTGTAAGAAAATATTCTATTGCATTAATTTAGTATACTTTATGTACTATGTTTGCTTGTAATGTAATGTCTTCAAAGCCAACCATGAAGATAAAACCAGTAAAGTTGTTTAGGATTGAAAACCTAAGTTGGAAAAATAACAAATTATATTTTAATATTAAATAAATTTATGGATTATTAAAAGGTGAGCTTGCATTTAACCACACTTGAGTATTGTTGAAGAGAAACTCCCTATATGAGGGAGTTTGAATTGGGAAGATAATTTTGTTATATGTAATAAAAGTAATAATGTTATTTAGAAGTTTATTGGGGGTGTTAAGTTAGTTTATTTAATAGATTCAAAAACATGTCAAGAATGTATGCGATGATATAATTATTTAGAAATTTTTATTTTTATTATTAATTATAATTTAATTTAAGTAAATTGAAATTTAAGTTTGTTATTGATTATAATTTAATTTAAATAGATTTAAATTTGAATTTTATTGGTATTGTAGGTTTTGTAATTGATTATAATTTAATTCAAGTAAGTTTAAATTTGAAACCTTTTAATAGTGTAGGTTTTTATTACTTTAATTTTATAAAAAAGAAAAATTATTTGAAACTATATTTCTTTTTTAAAAATGTCATTAGAAACACAATTATCACATATTTTTTATATAACCACTTTAAAAAAAATTATAATATTTTAAAATTAAAAATAATTTATCACCATAAAAATATAAAACCACATATTTTGAAAACTGAAAAAAACAACAATTATAAGATAATAATAAGTTTCCCACTTCTATAGTATAAGTTATTATATAGGAAATGATACATAGATTGGCATCATTCTAACTTAACAAAATAAATTAGGGTTGGAGAGAAGATATTCCTCGACCATTTTAAGCAAAGCCACAATGTTATTTTTAGTTTCCTCGACTTTTCCTTGTTCAGGGGTGACACTAGGGAGAGTGTCATAGTGACATGTCCACATAATCACACATCCATCCTCTGTGTGAGGGGTGAATTTTAGTTGAAATTTTGCAGAGGCACATGTCTTGTCTATCATTCCTCCCTCAATATGACTTATTACATAGGTCATGTTGGCCTCGTCCATTTCTTCTACTTGCTCTTTCACATAACTAAAATCCCTGTTAGCTACACAATTCCAATTCAATATGTATAAGTAAAAGTTATAAAATAAATAATTATTCATGTAATAATTTGAATATTAAAAATAGTTAAATGAGGAAAAGTTTTTTTCTAATAAAATAAAATATTAATAAAAATAAAAATTTGATTTTTTTAAGAAACAAATTATATATATATATACAAAATAATTTAATATAAAATTTATCATTTTAATTACCAAAAAAATAATAATCTTAAATTATATAGAATTTTCAAATTACTTTTTATTAAAAATAATTATTTAAATATAATATTTAAAATTTATTATTTTTTAATTTAACTTTTAGTTATTAAAATTTATATAATAAAACAATAAATTATTGTTTATATAATTATTATTAATAAATAATTTCATACACTTCTTTTTTATATATATTTACTATATAAATAATGACAACCACTTTTTGTCATATATAAAATTTTAAGTAAAAGTTAAAAGATATTAGAAGTTAAACTTTTTAGTATTTTAAGATTTTTGTTTTATGGTTATGTCCCAAGTTAGTGTAGGTTGGACTCTTTAATTTAAGTTATTTTAAGTTTTATAATTATATGAACAATTGGTCGGTATACAACCACCTATTAATTTAAGTAATGTTAAAATGAATAAAAGAATTTTAATATTTATAATATCAAAATTTTATATTTTATTTAAGAATAATTATAGACAATATAAATTAAAAAAATTAAAAATATAAAATTTTATCTAATATTTTACTTAAATAAAGATTATATATATATATGATTAAAAAAAATAAAAATTTATTCCTAAAAGTATTTGATATAAATTTATTTATTTATTTATGTTGTAAGTTATTTAAAATTTAGAATATAATTCATTTTTTTTAAGTTAAAAGTTTTTCATAAAACTTAAATAAATAATAATTTCTTAAGATTTTAATTTTTTGGGTGCTAAAGAATAAATTTTAATATTTATTTAAAATAAAGTGTTTAAATAACTTCCAATTAATTTTAAAACTGTGTTTTTTTTTGTTGACCACTGTGTTTTAAGTTAAGAGCTAAGCATTAAGGGGTATCCATTCTGCCAAAGTTATTTGAGGCACGATCCCAACCTCATCTCTTCTAGCCGTATTAAGTTTCACTGGTAGCAAGAATTGATCCCTGGTAAACTTTTTATAAGCCAAACAACTTCACTAATTGAACTAACAACTTGAACCAACAACTATTCACTTAAAAAAATATTTTCAATTAAATTTTAAATTATAATTAATTTATATAACTAACTTTTCATTACATTTTATCTTCCAACTAAATATTACAAAGAGTAAAAATTTGTTTATAAACATCAACAATATAAAAAATAACAATTAATATTATATTTATATATACTCTTTATTTTTATTTTTCATTTTAATTATTTAAAATATATAATATATTTATTATTAAATATTTAATTGGAAAAGCTAATGACAAAGAAGTTACAAACTTCATTCCCCTTAAATGATATGGAATCTGGTTCGTATTTCCAAAATAAAAAAAACAACATACAGTCCAGTGAGTTAAATGTGAAGCATGGTTGAAGAAAGCAATATTATGATTATAATTACCAGGGGTAAAGTCCACTCGTTTGATGGTGCCCACACCCCCATTGCCTTGGAGAATAGTGATGGCTGAAAATATGTGGGGTGCAGCCTTTGGGAAGAGCTCCTGTCCATTTTTCACCACTGCATTCCACAGCCTCTTTGCTTCCACTGCTGACACTATTTCCACTGTTACACTTCCTGCCACCATCTTTTCTTCCTTTTCTCCTCCTTACTTTGTTATATATTGTGTGAGGAATGACCATGAAAATATTGTATTTATAGAGGTGAGAAGGCATGGTAGAGGTAGTGCAGCCATGTGAATATGGACAAAACTGGAGAATCAATCCTCATTTCATACATTCACTTGTTTAATTAATTGCATCATACTATTAATTATTATTTAATTTAAATTTCACACCTAATTTATGGAAAGTTTCATTAATCATTTTCAACAAATTGGTGGGTTTCATTTTTTTTTCTTCAAATATTTGTTTGTTTGATTAATTGCACCACATTACCAACTATCATTTAATTTAAATTTCACATCTAATTGTAGACTAAACTAATAAGAAAACACTATTCACTTAAAATTAGGTGGTAAAATTGTTAAGTATCTGCTTTTACTTCTAAACGCAAAACATCAGAGACAGACCAAATGCATATTTTTCCATTTATCAAGGCTGACTTAACCATAGAAGGCCATACAATCTTTTTTAAGTGAAAATAATCTTACAGCTTTTTGAAGTTTTGTAAAAATTGATTGAAATTGAATAAAGATAATAAATAAAATATTATAAATTTGATTTTATATTATTTTTTAAAAATTTTATATTTTTTCAAAAAAATTATTAAATATATTCAATGTTAAATATGATTTGAATTTAGATTAAGTAATTTATAAATATAAGTATATACAAAAAAATAATATCACTATTTAATTATATATAGTTTATATATGTAAACTGTGTTTTTTATTATTTTTAATAATATTATTTTCTAAATATTTTTAGATCTTATTTATTAAGATAAATTTTAAAAAAAATTAATTTAAGTTAGATCAATTTAAATATTACGTGAATTTGTAAGTTGAGAAGTTCATTGTCCAATCATAAATCACCATTTAAAAAATATAAAAATATATTATTAAACAACAAATTTTTCCACTTATAATTCTATGTGATAGATAAACTCATATACATAACTATATTATTAAAATACCACTCATTTTAATTTTATAATTCTTAAACTTAATTTTTTTTCCATAATTTATATTAATAATGATAATGATGGGATCATTTCAACAATGTTTTCACAGATGGTGTATTTTATTATTTATTTTAATTAGTATTTCACTAAAAAACCATGTAAGACTAGATGTCATTCCGTCCTCCTTCAATTAAGTATACATACCCTCTTCGTTTTATATGTATTGTATTTTTAAAAAAATATTATACATATTTTTAAATTATTTAATTTATTTTTTTTCAACACAACTAACCTCAAAGAGGGCAACAACAAAAGCCCCAAAGAAAGGAAAGTGTCAACACAAAATAAAGTTATGATAACAACAAAAAATAAGCATCCAAGGATGTTAGAACAGAAAAAATTAAGTCCAAGAGCCAGCAACTTAGTGAGAAATATATTCCATGTAATCATTGATCCTTCCCTTTTTATCTTTCTTCTTTTTCACACCCTGCCACAATCCTTGAGAGGGCTCCACGGTGACAATCTGTAAGTCTCATGCTTGATATTCAAATGGTGTATTTGAAATCAGAGGTTCCGAAATCGAATGTATAGCTATCTTCTTATTTGAATCTGAGTTCTCCAACTCGTGCCCTCTCTTTACACCCCTTGATAAGTTTTTCATAGAAATATCATGATCTTCTCCTCTTTCCTCCTTAGTTGGCACAAATTCCTCCACATGTGAACCTGAGTCTCCAACTTTATTCTTTTCTAGCTCTGTTGTAAGCTGATTTCTTTCTCCTGGATCAATCACTTCATCCACTACCACTGGACCTAGAGGACTCCATCTTTTGGAAGTTGATTTCATACTTTTTTTTGGGAAGGAGCACGAACTTGAGTACAAATAACTTGAAGGTACCTGATAGTTTACAAATACTACATCAAAATGCAATATTCTCATAATCCAATACTTAAGAGTGTTGTGTTTGAGCATATATGAAGATATTCCCTGCCCTGCATTACTTACCTTGGCTTGTCGTGCCATACCCTGCCCTGCATTACTTGCCTTGCCGTCTCGTGCCGACAATGTTACGGAACCTTGTCAACTATTAAAATGCCATTGCAGGTGTCCCAGCAGAAGACAGCTCAAAATTATTAAATTTATACCATATAGATTGATTGATTTATTTATTTATCTTACAAACTTCTGATTATTTTTTATTTTAATTTTTAAATTAAATATTTATTTATCGGCACCACTTAATTAATAACAAGTAAACGTGCTAAGGATTTTAATTTGTTGTTAGTTTTAACTTCATACTCAAGGTGTTAATTATAACCAAATATCATAACTGCATCATACCAGGAAATATCAGTTTACAACATATATTTGCTTTTGTGTATGGTTTTTTTGATCTGTGTCTTCTAACCTGCAGGCATTTGTGGTTGGAAGATACACAACATTTTTTATTAGCCATGGCTGAAACCATGTCTTTTTGTGATGAATGGTATTTCTATATTACTCTATAAAATTTCAAACTGTTGTTTTTTCTTTCTACATGCACCCTATGCTCTTCTGGTTCATGAATTTTAATGTTTCTATGTGAGTTGGCAGCAATAATCTTCTGCACCCAAAAGAAGACAGGGAAGCCAAGGAGCTCTGGCTCATCTGCCGTTTATGTCATCACAAGGTTTGTCAGAGTTTTACAAGAATTGAATAAGTCTCTGGTTTTTTATACCAATGAAAGAAAATTATTTTTTATAACAAAAATATAATTTTCCAGCATTGTTTGGTTATTCTGTGACTCCCAAATAATTGTAAACATTTATAAATGTTTTTAAAAAAAAAAAAAAAAAAGTGATATGTATTTTTATAAATTCATCTCTCTCCTATTTAGTTTGATAAGTGTTTGGTTCATTGTATGTTGTTTAATCTAATCTTTTTAAAAATATTTTATAATGTTTGAGTAGAGTGATGTTGCAGTAGAAATAGCTCACTTATTAAAATTTTCATACATAATTTTTATAAGGTATATTATTTTAATGAAGGAATGATATTCCAAGGAAGTAATCTTCTTATTAATATAATCATCTTCAATAAAAATGATACAACAATAGAAACAATTTTTCTATTAATATAATGATTTTTAATGACGAATAATAACACAATAAAAATGACTTTTTTATAATAAAATTGGTTTTTTTATTCATATAATTTAATAAGATAATAAAAAAATTAACTTTGTATTTATTAAAATTTTCATACACAACTTAATAATATATTAATATGATTCTTTTTTAATTTCAAATTAAAATTTGATATTTATTTGAGAGTTATTTAGAATTTTTTTCTTTTTTTTTCATTTCAGAGTTATTTAGAAATTCTTCTTTTGTTTATTGAAGAAGTTTGAAGTCCTCTTTTCTAATTAAAAAATATATTTTGAACTTGACATATTGATGTAGTTACATTGTTAATATAATTCAATGGAATAATGTCACAAATAAATTAACCTTGTATTTACAAAAATTTCTATACACAACTTTAAAAAATATTAATATGATTCTTTCTTAATTTCAAATTAAAATTTAATATTCATTTGAAAATCTATTTTTTTTTTTTAAAAATTTGAGATTCATTTAGAAATCTTTTCCTTTTTTCTTGGAAGAGTTTGGAACCCCTTTTTTTTGCTAAAAAAATATATTTTGAACTTGACACATTGTTGTAGTTACATTGTTAATATAATCCAATAGGATAATGTCACAAAAAAATTAACCTTGTATTTACTAAAATCTCCATACACAACTTAAAAATATATTAATATAATTCTTTCTTAATTTCAAATTAAAATTTGATGTTCATTTGAGAGTTATTTGGAAATCTTTTCTTCTTTTTTCATTTGAGATTCATTTAAAAATCTTTCCCTTTTTTCTTGGAAGAGTTTAGAATCCTTTTTTTTGCTAAAAAAATATATTTTGAACTTGACATATTGATGTAGTTACATTGATTATATAATTCAGTGGGATAATGTTACAAAAAATTAACCTTGTATTTATTAAAATCTCTATACACAACTTTAAAAAATATTAATATGATTATTTCTTAATTTCAAATTAAAATTTGATGTTCATTTGAGAGTCATTTGGAAATTTTTTCCCTTTTTTTCATTTAAAACTCATATAGAAATCTTTCCCTTTTTTCTTCCAATAGAATTTCTTTTTTCTGATAAAAAAAATATATTTTGAACATAACATATTAATGTAGTTATATTTACATGATTTATCATTAATCATTGAAAATTTTATAAAGAAAGTAAAAAAATTATAAATATTTATAATATGTAAAAAAATCTAATTTTTTTTTTTTTTTTTAAATTGATATCTTTTTATAACTTATTTTCTTCTAACATATCTTTCATCTAAATTTACATTTTCTAGGCTTAAGGTTGAGGTCTAAATCTCACTAAAATATTATCTGATTTTTCACAGATTAGGTCATGTTCTGAATTCCATCATTTAAAGTGTCTATGTTTTGTTTTAGGTGAAAGCTGAAAACTACTGCATTTACAGGCATGTGATAAAGCACGAAGCAATTGAGAAGACACAGTATCTGAAAGACTTTACTATGGATCCCACATTGCAACGTACAAAAACAGCCAAATGTCCAAATTGCAATTACAACGAGGCTGTATTCTTTCAGGTGAAAGAAAACATTTATTCTCCTTAATGTTTTATGTTTATGTTTAGAGAGTAATATAGAAGTTGAGATGATGTATTTGCAGGTTGCAGATAAAGGAGAAGATGGCAGTAGCATGTGTCTCTTCTATGTTTGTTGTAATCAAAAATGCTGCTATCGCTGGAGAGATGGAGATAATTATTAATATATATGTTGGATTCTTGATCCATCTGATAAGTTTTCTTTGTTTTTTTCAGAATGCCTTCTGGTATATTATGGGCAAGAACTAGACATGTTCTTGAGATATATTTAGGGTTTAATATATTTGACATATGAAAATTTATTTTGACATGGACGTAATTCTCAAGATTAGTTTTACATCTTGAAAATTTCAACATCAGTTTTAAGTGGTCAATTATATATATTTTCAATTTAAATTATATATATATATTAAATTTGTGCAATATATTATAGGGGATATTTGAAACATTTTATATCCATAACATTATTTGACATGGATGTAAATCTCAAAATTAATTTTAAGTGGTTTAATTATATATATTTTAGTTTAAATAAATTTAAAATTTAAATATATTTTTTTTCTTGAAAATGTGTGTAAGATATTTTTAAGTGATATTTTGAAACATTTTATAATTCGTAATATTTTTAGTTTAATTTATTTAATTTTTTAATATGAATTTTTATAATAATATATATTTTATTTTATGAATTGTGAAAAAAATTGATTTATTAACATTTATAATATTATAACATAAAAAAAAATAAAAATTAATAATAACAAAGAGAGAATGGAGAATGGGAAACCTAAACATTAAATTGTATTTGATTAATCTTCTATCCTTTTATCTTTCATTGTATCAAGTGAATTTTCATATTTGATGATATTTTTCCATACTTTATAATATTTATTAAAATATTATTATTAAATTTTGTAAAAATTAATAATTTAATGAAATTATTCAATAAAAATAATTAATTTTTTATTTTTTAAAATTTTATTTATATTAAACATTTTAAAATAATTTTTATAAATAATAATTATTTTAATAATTTTATGTTAATTATATTTTTTATAATAATCATAAAATAAAAAGTTCCATTTCAAACAAACATCATACTAATTTATACATAAACACTCTTAACAATCTTCTAACATATTTCTTTATTCAAAAAAAAAAACTCATTTTTTTAATATTTAAATAATTTAATTTTTTTTATTAAAATAAAATTATTTATAAATATTACAAGCAAGTTCCACTTAACATTCACCAATCTAACTATCAATTTAATTCATATACAAATTTTCAACTTATAACTTCTTTTTCCCTTAAAAATTTAATAATATTTATTTAGTTTTTAACTAACTTAAATTTTATTTAAAAAATAAATTAAATAAATCTTACAATTAAATACCATATGGCGTCCACCAATCTTATATATATATATATTCAACTAATATTTTTTTAATATTTTTTATTAATAATAATCTATGTAAAAGACGTTGAGTGATATCATTCTCAAAGCGTATATCTTATATTGGATTTATGAAAGCACTTTGAGAATGATATCTCTCAACGTCTTTTACATAAATTTATCTACGATAAAACTAGTAGCAATCATGTATTTTGTGTATTTATTTAACAAATTTGAAATGTGTAATACACATCACATTAAATCATACAAAACCATAATACATATTATATTAAATCACCTAAAATTTTAATATACGTAATCTAAAATTTTTAATCTAAATAGTTATTTAATAATTATCAAAATGTACACATAAAATGTCAAATAATGAATAAGTACATAAATTTTTTCATAATTACATTAAATTATATTGACTCTAAGAGTTTCAATCTCTCTTCCTCAACATTCTGTTTGTAAAGTTGTTTTCTATTTTTAATCTTTTCATAATGGTCTTATGTAAATGGAGGTAATATTCATATTCCTTCCAATGACTTTACACGGGATATAGCCACAAATGTTAATCCTGATTTTCTCTCTAACCTTGTGATTTATGTATTGTTAATGCCCAAGCCAACCGCAAGGGTAGTTGGGGTTTGCGTCTCTTTTGTATTGGTGTAATTGGAAATGTATATGGAATTTCATCTTCAAATGGTATTTCTAAGTAACTGTCAAACTTGACCATAACATATGTTAGTGATTTTGGTGGGGCACTTCCAAGTTTGTAGATTATACTTCTGATATACCCTAGAGCTCCATTTACAAGACTTGATTCTATCCAAAGATTGGAATTTAACATGGCTCTTGCATCGATAGCAATCAGTAAGTCTACATCAAAAATTAATCATTTGGACCTCCCATTAGTGTATTAGCACTTCCTACTTTGGTTGCAATGCTACATGCAACTGGTATTTTCAATAAATATAATTTTTTTTATTATGGTTACACACATAATCATTTGTGAAAAATAAATGAATACAATTGTCAAACTCTTCATTGGTGGCTCTATTTATTCCAACATTAGTTCTTGTCATCAATAACTTCCAATCATCTATTATCGGATTTGCATCTCTTATATTTATGAGTAGGCGACGAAGTTTTTGTTGGTCATCACTTTTTCCTTCCTATCTAAATATATTTTCCAAAGTAACAACTATTTTGAATATTTTCCATAATAGTTTTACTCGTCTGTCACTATCGTATGGTGGTCTATCACTAACAAGAGGAAGCTAACCCAAATCTCCAACCAAAATAATAGATATACCACCAAAACTCATGTTTGCATTTTTAGGAATTACTTGACAGAGTCTAGAGTCTATGTTCTGTAGTAAAATTTACCCAATGAAGCTCATTTCATCAATCAATATATATTTTATGTGCCAGATATCCTCTATAATGATCTTGATCTTCAATATATGCATAAATACCCTTAAGGTAGGGAAACACCATATAATACTCATTTAGGAAGGAATAACTCCACAATGTCTCTTTGAGGGGACAACCTCCAATAGCCTCTTACAATAGAAGACTCCATGCTTACTTGATATCCTTACCATGATAATCATCTCCTATATATATATATATATATATGGATGGGTAACCTCCTAATCCAATGTAGGCCGACCATTACCCAATGTACTACTACCATAAGTTACTCTATTATCATAATATAGTGTACCCATATAACTAAGGGGATGTGTGCTACATGTCGGCATCTCCATCAACCCATATACATCAATATATCATATCCCTAGGTACATAGCATTCCTTCCCTCCTTGACATGTTTCGTCCCCGAAACATAGGAAGAAACCAAAAAGTGAGTGTGCTTCAAATCATTGCACACTTGTCTCCAATCTCGATCATCTAGCCATCCATATGTGATCTTGGCAGGTGATAGCTCTCCAAGCTTGTTTCCAAATTTTATTGTGCTCCTTTGATTTCGTTCATGATCATAATTATACTGCTTTGGTGTCCAAGCATAATTATTCCTCTTTTTATTCCATGTACCATATTCCGTTGCGCTACTCTGATTCCAACCATGACCATAGTAGGTATTCTTCCATGCATAGTCATAGTGTTTTCCCCATTCATTCCATGTGCCATAGTATTTTTTCTTTGGATTCCATGCATATCCATAATGATTAGAAATTTTATTTCTTGTATAGACAAAATGATTGTTGTTATGACACTTCCTCACCTGGTTCCATGATTGTTTCCTCTCATGATGATGTGGGTGTCTATATACCTCAACCTTTTCCAATACTTTGACCTTATCCACCTTTGCTTCTACCTCTTCCACCTTTTCCTTCTTTGTCTCTTGAGTAGATGAAGTGCTCATTTGTAGTGTGTCTTTATTTATATCATCTAAATCTTTGCCATGTTCTTCATCACCTATTTCCATCTTATCCTCATGATCTACCTGGAGTGTTATTGGTGCCTTTTTCACTATGATATCTTGTAAAGTGATCTTCTTTTTCCTATACCAAAACTTCATGAACTTTTTTTAAATATTAATATTCATTGTTCCCAAAGTCTCTAACCATGGATATCCAAGAACTATATCCACATCATCTATATCTAAAGCATACAAATCTGAATGCAAAACATATTTTTCCATAACGAGCTTCAGATCTTCAAACATTGAAATATTCTTACCATCTACTTGAACCTCTTTGATATTCTTTGGCCACATTCATGTTAATGAAGTTATACTTGCTAGTAGGGTTTATGGACACAACTACCTTCTTCTTTTGAATGTATCCATGAAATTGAAAAATTGACTCAAATTTCTTTGGAGCCAAATTAACTGAACCCTTCTTCTTCTTCTTCTTCTTCTTTTACTTCTTCTTCTTGTTCTTCTATGATTCTTCTATTTCTTCTTCTTCTTTTTCTACTACTTCTTCTTCTTCTTCTACTGATTCTTCTTTTTCTGCTTCTTGTTTTATAGCCCATCGATCTAAAAAAATATGTTCCATTTCTTTCCATGAAGAAAACCTTTCTGTACAGCTCAACTGATCAAACCAATCTAGTGCAGGTCCAGACAAAAAAGGATTTAATCGTCTTTGCCCAAAAGTTTTTCTAAAATGATTCTCCAAAGGGAGCCACCATTCTTTAGCATTAATATCATCTTCACCTAAAAATATTTGCAACTCCATGATCCACAAAAAAAAATTAAGGTTCATGAAACCCTAAAATGTCAAAACTGATCCATAAAATCACAAAAAATCACTCCACACAACTTGAAAAATTCTAAAATTTTGATTGGACTTCTCTTAAGTCTGTTTACATCTCTAGTAAAAATTTTGAATAAAAATTCCCTATATTTCAGAAGATATAGCGAAATTATTATAAACCCTAAAATATCAATAACTCCCTCAAAATGAATCAAAAAATTCTAAAAATTTTACTACGCTTCCACTATATTTTCTTACATCTTTAGCAAAAATTTAAAATAAAAATTCCTTATATTTCAGAAAATATAGTGAAATTAGTGTTTCACTCCACACAAATTGCTCAAATCGAAGCTCTGATACCACTTGTAATGATCTTGATCTTCAATATATGCATAAATACCCTTAAGGTAGGGAAACACCATATAATACTCCTTTAGAAAGGAATAACTCCATAATGTATCTTTGAGGGGACAACCTTCAATAGCCTCTTACAATAGAAGACTCAATGCTTACTTGATATCCTTACCATGATAATCATCTCCTATATATATACATCTATCTAACCCATGGATGGGTAACCTCCTAATCCAATGTAGGCTGACCATTACCCAATGTAATACTACCATAAGTTACTCTATTATCATAATATAGTGTACCCATATAACTAAGGGGATGTGTGCCACATGTCGGCATCTCCATCAACCCATATACATCAATATATCATATCCCTAGGTACATAGCATCCTCTTGGAAACTTATAAGTCTTGTTCCTTTTAATTCAAAAAAATCCACAATTGGTATTCGAAGTTGTGCATGGATGTTTGAGGCACCAACATTGAATGTTGTAACTCTAGTTGGTGCAATTAATAGTAGTGAAGATCGCTTTAGAAATGATGCATCTTGAAAATCTCAACGAATGGCACTTATTAGATACGATTTTCCTATTTTTGTTGTTCCTTGGACTATCATGCATAAAGGATAAGTATTTTGACCTTCATGATAATGTGTCTAACCATATCAAGTGCTTTTTTTAATTTGGCACCCAAGGTTTCATAATTCATCATTGGTATTACATCATCATCTATAAGAAATCCATTATATTTTATGGTGCTTATGAATTTAATCACTTTATTTGTGTATTATTAACTGCTATATTTATTATTCCATATTTTTTGTTTGTTTGTCAATATCTCTTTTTTCCAACATATCTATCTCACTAACTTCCATAACTTGGCCACGTTGTAGCCTGGATATGACTTCCCAATCATGTTCCACTATGTTTTGTTAAACATGTTGATTATCCTTATCTTTACTATCACTATGACTTTCAACATCTTTTGGAATTATCCTTTTGTCCACACATCAATAGTTATAATTGAATGAATCTCAATTTTATATTATTTCTTCATCATCAATCTCAATATCTCTGTGTATATCATAAAATAGCTTTTAAAGTAATAACTCTGACCAATAAAAATCAATCAATTTATTTGATTCATGTGTTGGGATGAAAGAAAACCCTGGAAATACTCTCAAAATAGCTACAATACTCCTTGCCTCCCATTTGTTGTCTTTTTTCACCTTTAGATTATATGTCCAAGATCTAGTTATCTCAATAAGTGATGCGCTTTCCATGGAAAAAGACTTATTCTTGTTTCCATCAATGAAAGACATTGTATGATCTTCATGATCATCTTCCTCATTTTTATCTATAGGTTTTAATACCTGATGTGAAACATTCAAGTTCACAAATACTTTATTGCTCTCTACTAACGGAAGTTCCATAAACATGTAACATGTTTCTTATACCCCAATGTCTCTTTCAACAATTGTCTGAGTTAAAAGTCTTTTATATGTTGTTCCTGCTAGTTCATTAAGGTTTTCAATGTTTGAAATCCACATCAACATTTGATGATAAGTTTTAAAACTCTTCTCTACCTTTGTTGAATACTTAGCAATGTATTTGACCACAACATGTTTGGACAAAACAAGTTGCCAATCTACATTTGCTCTCTACAATTGTAATATATAGTGATTGTGTGTATTGACTCTATCATCATTTCTTGCAGGCTCAAACTTTTTATCTCCTATGTCTAAATATTCATATAATTTTGATCCATTAAGATTCAATGGCCACAATGCACCATTCTTAGAAGAAATAATAACTTAAATGTTAGTTCTTTTACAAATATTATGTATAATTTTCTTTTATTCTGGTTACACATATTATCATTTGTGGAAAACAAATGAATACAATTGTCAAAATCTTCATTGGTGGCTTTATCTATTTCAACATTAGTTCTTGTCATCAATATCTTCTAATCATCTATTATCAGATTTTCATTTCTCAGATTTATGAGTAGCCGACAAAACCTTTGTTGGTCATCACTTTCTCCTTCCAATCTACATATCTTATCTAAAGTAACATCTATTTTTAATTCTTCTCACAATAGTTTTGCTCATCTATTTATATCATATGGTGGTCTATCACTAATAGGGGGAAGCTAACCCAAATCTCTAGCATCCATCGAAAAAGTAGTGGACAAAAAAGTAGTGGTTAAAAACGTAGCATGAAAAATGTAACGAGGAAAAATTTAGCAAGGAAAAAATGTAGCAAGGACAAAAAATCATAGTAATAAAACATAGTAAAAGATACGCTCACATAGAAGATGACACAACTTTCAACTAAAATTCCAAATTCGCGAAATCACATTTTTCTCTGTTATTTTGCTTGTAAATTTGGTGCATTACTTTTCCACAATGAAATGTTAACTACTATCACCAAAATAAACTAGACAGAAAATAAGCAATGTGATAATCACTAAAATGTCCTAATTATACTCTTTGTGACATTACCAATACCGCTACATTTTTCCTCGCTATGTTTTATCCTCATGATATTTTTGTCATACTATGTTTTTACTGCTATGTTTTTTACTGCTACATTTTTTTCCACTACGTTATCGCATAGAGCCAAATCTTTAACCAAAATTATATATATACCACCAAAACTCATGCTTGCATTTTAAAGAAATGTTTGATAGAATCTAGAGTTTATGTTCTGTAGCAAATTTTAGCCAATGAATCTCATTTCCTCAATCAATATGTATTTTATGTGGTGGATATCCTCTTGGAAACTTGTAAGTCTTATTCTTTGTGATTCAACAAAATCCACAATTGGGATTCAAAGTTGTGCATGAATGGTTAAGGCACCAACATTGAACATTGTAAGTCTAGTTGGTACAAGTAATAATAGTGATGCATCTTGAAAAGCTCAACTAATGGCACCTATCAAATATGATTTTCCTATTCTTGTTTTTCTTTGGACTATCATGCATAAGGGAGAAGCATTTTGACCAGCATGATAATGTATCATAACCATATCAATTGCTTTTTTTTATTTGGCACCCAAGGTTTCATAATTCTTCATTGGTGTTATATCATCATCTATAAGAAATCCATTATCTTTCATGGTGCTTATGAATTTGATTGCTTTATTTGTGTATTCTTCACCTTTATATTCATTATTCCATAATGTTTGTCTATCAATATCTCTTTTTCCAAACATATTTATCTCACTAACTTCCATAACTTGGTTGTGTTGTACCCAGAATATGACTTCTCAATCATGTTCCATTGTGTTTTGCTGAACAGGTTGATTATCTTCATCTTCAATACCAATGTGACTTTCAACATCTTATGAATTTATTCTTCTCTCCACATGCTAATACTTATAATTGATTGAATCCCAATTTGATATTATTTCTTTATCATCAATCCCAATATCTCTTTGTATATCACAAAATAGCTTGTAAAGTAATAACTCTGACCAACAAAAATCAATCCATTTATATAATTCACATGCAGGAATGAAATAAAATCTTATAAATACTCTCACAATAGTATTAATACTCCTTGCCTCCCATTTTTTAATCTTTTTTCACCTTGGATTATATGTCCAAGATCTAGATGACTCAATAAATGATGTGCTTTCCATGGAAAAAGGCATATTCTTATATCCATCAATGAAATACATTTTATGCTCTTCATGATCATCTTCCTAATTTTTGTCTACAGGGTTGAACCCCTGACATGAAACATTCAAGTTCATAAATACTTTACTGCTCTACACTAACATAAGCTCCAACAACATGTGACATGTTTCTTGTGTCCCAATGTCTCTTTCAACAATTGTCTCAGTTAAAAGTCTTCTATATGATTTTCTTGCTAATTCATTAGGGTTTTTGATGTTTTCAAATCGTATCAACGTTTGATGATAAGTTTCATAACTTTTTTCTGCCTTTGTTGCATACTTAGCAATTGATTCGACCATAGCGTGTTTAGACAAAACAATTTGCCAATCTACATTTGCTCTCCATAACTGTAATATATAGCAATTATGTGTATTGACTCTATCATCATTTCTTTCAAGGTCAAAATTTTTATCTCCTATGTCTAAATTTTTATATAATTTTGATCCACTAAGATTCAATGGCCATAGTGTACCATACCTAAAAGAAATAATAGCTCAATTATTATTTATTTTAGAAATATTATTTATAAATTTTATACAATTATTATATGATTGAAAATCTTACCTACGAACTATTTTTCCTCTTTTCATACGTAGACAATCACCCTCTCTACACATTGTATGTCATTCTACACAATTAAGTAGCTCTTCATATTCATGTTCCATATCCACCTATGTAAGTTGTCTTGTATTTTGAAGACATAGATGTTGCATAAAATTTTGACATGCTTAAAATTATTGATATATAACAATTTGTTAGTTACATTGATAAAATATAGATATTACATAAAACATAGATTACCTGATGATTGACAACATACTTAAATGTTTCATTGGTGTGGATCTTCTTGATAATTCCAAGCATGAACAATAGAATGGAAGTAATTCTCAGAGTTTTTCATTTAAAATCATTTTCCAATCAAGGTTATCCATATTTGGTGCTCTATCTAACCATATGAATCGATGCACATGTGATGAACCTCTATGTTGTCATTCATATCTAGACCAATAATCTTTTACTTTCATTCCTTTTTACAATATCTACTTACGAAAAATTAAATGTTGAAAGATCATATAGTGTGCCACTATAGGATAAATTCAAGATAATGGGGGACAAAAGGCAGGGTACAAAGCGACACTTTTTTTCTTCTAAAAATAATAATAGTCAAACTTGGAAAGAATGTTAGAGACACTTCAAAAAGGAATTTGACAATGACATAAAAACATGAATTGTGGCAATTTAAATGTAGTTTCTAAATATATAAAAAAAAAAAAAAAAAAATTCAATACTTAGATGATAAAAGTGTGCAAAATAGATTCATTTATGACAATAGGTTGGTCATTTTTTATGAAAAAATAAGGAGATTGCATGTGTATGAACACACTTTTTTTAGTAAACTAATAGATTTATTGTATGAAACTTCATATATAGATAGGTCACATGTCGAAGATTGTTGAGAATATTTTTTATTATTTTTTAATTATATATAATTTTTAAATAATTTTACAAGTCAAGACAACTAGAAAATTGAACATGCAAGTATATGAACATAAATTTTTGACCTTAACTTCATGAAAAACATTTTTTTAAATCATAGTTGACAATGTGTAGATTGTTGAGATATAAGTTTTATAAACATTTGATTAATATTAAAAAGGTTATAAGAGAATTTATGATGATATGTAGATAGTCTATAATGAGATATGTTATGTATAAATTAAGTAATAATTATAAATGATATTTTAATATTAAAAAAATTATATATTCTAAAATTATGGTTTCCCCTCTACAAATCCATATATTTTTTTTAAATAATAAAATCTACCTGATTAGACATGTCAACAAAGACAAAAAAAACGTAAATTTCTTATAAATCTCAATGGCTAGTTTGTGATAAAAGTTGGACCATGTTTTGGACCCCCCAGACCTAAAATTGAGGCAATTTTGGAGGGAAAGCGGCAAAAAAAATTATAAACTTACAAAGGGTGTATGCCCTATGTAAACCAACTTTTTGCAAATTAATTATTTATGCCCCTTTTTTTGTGGATCAAAAAGGGTGTGTGCTTTATAAAAATGCACGCCCTTTGTGATTAACAAATTTATCTTGGCTTTCTCACGAAATTTGCTCATTTGTTTTATTCTTTGTGAATTATAAAGTGGTTTTTCTTCTGTACCTACGTGAGTTTGGTAAACTCTCCATTCATTTTATTTAAATCATTACAAAAATTTTAAGTTTAAATCTACAATTGTCTTATTTTGGTAAAAATAAATAATAGGGTTGATAAGTTGTTGCAAAAAACCAATCAAAGAGCTAACAAATGAGAAAATTGAAGAGAAAAGAGAAAAAGAAAGAAAAAGACAAATAGATAGGAGAGCATCCATAAGGGCTTCTAGGCAAGATGAACGTGCTTCTTCCACACAAGGTAATATTTCATATAAAAATAACATACCCAATTCTATATAATTTAGTTTAGATATATCTTCAAATGAGGTAAGAAAACTCAATCAATCTTTATTGCATGATAAAATTCAAAATTTAGAGCATGTAAGTAATGACTTTATAATGAGTGATGAAATATATGGACAAACATAATATAATGAAACATCCATTTATAATGA
The DNA here is from genome assembly GCA_037957365.1 of Torreya grandis. NCBI lineage: Eukaryota > Viridiplantae > Streptophyta > Pinopsida > Cupressales > Taxaceae > Torreya > Torreya grandis. The sequence goes on along the minus strand of JARHVA010005588.1, from coordinate 272,106 downwards.
ATTTTTTTAGCATGATGATAATCAACATCAAGTAATGACCACAATTCATGTGTCTCCTAATGAAGAGGAATTCAATATGCATGTAGGATCTAATGTAGATAATCAACCCTCTACTATCCTTATTATGGTTTTAGTGGTAACACCACCCAATTTAATATATAATATAGCTCCACACCCACACATCTAAGGATAATAAGATGAACACCAAGGCATTTAGTTGATATAGATGAAAAAATAATAGAACCTATGGAAACTAAAATATAAAAAAAAAATAGAATAAATAATATAGGTCAAGAGTAACTTGGAATTAACCTATGTAACTTGGGTATTAACCAAGGATGTTTAACCTAGGTTATTTAGACTCGTGTGGTTTAAACTTGCACACCCACAACATTCTAATAATGTAGTCAACATGTTATATTTAAATGTTGACAATAGTGCACAAGGTAGATATAGATTTATGCACATGGTAGGACTATTCATTTGAAAACTAGCGGGTTTCACATTGTCAAATGTACTCTTCTCACTTACCCTCAACTTTTATAAATATAAAGGTAAGATGTAACATAAGAATATGAGAGAAGCTAAGGAAATAGCTTCTTGAGGTAAATATATATAATCTATTTTATGAATACCATTTGAGTTGTCTTGTTTTACATCTCATTTGTTTGTAGCTTCATGTGATGTTCTTTATTGCTAACTCTTAAGATCTTGGATTATTGAAATGTTTTAACTATTTCTAACATGGTACTAAAGCTTTGGAGAGTTGCAACTATCCATTAGCTTGTAAGTTTTCATATAATTCCATTTTTTTAAAGATTTTTTTCCTTATTTGATCATACCCAAGTCATACTCAGCATGCCATTTCTCATTTGCATAGGCTGCATTATGGTTTGAGGCTTATAACATTGAAAACACCATGTTCTTTCCTTTGTATAAAGAGAATAATGTTAGAGGGGTGTTGGAAAGTCTAAAGTGGCGTCCTTTTTCCATTTGACTTAGCTAGGCGTCCTTAATAGAGAGGTGGTGGCATTGTTTGGAGACCAGCATTGGAAGAGGAGGGTCTAATGGAGAGTTATTGCATGGTGATTTCTCACAAATCCCTTTTTTGGATAAATTGAGTTTTTTACCAAAATGTGATATGTTTTTATCAACAACGCTTTACTCATAATGAATTTTATGAAAATATTTCTTGGTATTGAGCTCCTCTCTCACATCTTTTCATATCATTTTATGATTTTAAATTCTATTGTATGTTTAAAAAGTTATGGTCATTTTAATCTATTGTTCCAGGCATTTTTTCTTAAAAACATGGTTTTGATATAAATTGAGTGTTTTTAAACTTTCAAAAGTGGTTTTGAGCCCACAAACATCAAGAAGTATTTTTTTTTTTTTACTTTGGTGAATTTGAGAATGTTCGTGGCAAAATTTTGGTTCTAATGAGTTGTTGGAATCCTACTTTCAATTCTATTTTGGTCAATGAAATTAGTTTTTTAGTATATTTTTTATTGTTTTTGACCCATTTACAAGAATTTGTAAAGCTTATAATTTTTGAACTGTAAATATAATTTGGGTTCTATTTTTTCAAAAGTTTATGGTTTTCAATTATATATCTATTGATGTCATCACTTTATAAAAAAACACTACTTTTATAAAGTGCCAAAATTGGGGGGACTTAATACAATCTTTTGGGGGTTATCTCAGTGTTGATTTGTGCACCTCTTTGTATTATTTTTACTCTTTGGTGAGTTAATAACATGGTTTCTATTTTTGGTATTAATAATTGTGAGCCTTTGACTACAAACAATTACTATACATGGAGATCTAGAATGGAAACAATCATCAAACACAAATGATTATGGTCCTTAATGAATGAAACTCAACCATAGTTCACAAGAGAGTATGAAAACTTTTAGTACCAATGTAAGTTTGATGAGTGTATGGGTTTAATAGGGACTTGTGTGAGTGATAGTTTGTTGTTTCATTTGGATGGGTGTGATACTCTATTTATTTGGAAAAGTAGATCACATGAGAGCCATGCAATTTGAAGTGGAGCCTACTTCACTCAACCCTGATGACTTTGCCTTTATTGTAGATTACCTCACTAAGTTTAAGCATTTATTGACATAATTAAATGTGAGTGGATGAAACAATAAATATGAAGAGTGTATGTACTTGATTTTGTCCAAGTTGAATGGTTCATTCCAAATCTTGGTTTCGACCTTTTTCTCTAGCATTGATGCCTTAAGTGACACATTCAAAATGTTTGATTTAGAGTTGTTTTCTGAGAAAATTACTAGGGAGGAATCTAAATTGTCTCACCTTGAGTCTCACACCTCTCAAAAATTATTAGTAGCAACACATCCTAAGAGCAAGAAAAAAACAAAGAGTAATAAGAAGAACACTTTATCTCAAAATGCACCTAAGCCTAACACCAACACATCTAAACCCAAATCATCTTCCAAATCTAAGAATAATTCTAGCCTATCTTGCTCCTATTATGGAGGGACTGGTCATGAAGAGTCTAGGTGTTTTAAGAGAATGAAAGCCCTAGAGGATGCCATTAGGAAACACAAGATTTATATCTCCACTCATTCTCCATTTCATGAGCATGAGAAATCACTTAATATTATTAAGAGATTACAATCACCTATTTTAGATAGCTAAATTATAGATTATGGTCCTTCTCACCATATGACTTTTTCTAAGGAGTCCTTTGTATCTCTTGATTTGAGTTCTAATTCTAACATTGAAGTTGGAGATTATTCTTTTATTTCTATTAAAGAACATGTTGACATACATCTAGATGGTGGTTGCATCAATAATGCATTATATGTTCCAGACATCACCACCAAACTTATTTTAGTTTATCATATTTTTTATTTTGGTTAGGTCAAAACAAATACTCTCACACCACAAGGTGTTGAAGTTTGAGATTTGTTAGATCCTTACATACTTATTTCACAAGGTGTTGTTGATCATAGTTCTCAACTCTATTAATTTGAGATTTTTGATGATAATCCTCTAGGGACATGTTTGATTTATCATCCAAATTCTGAGAGTAGGATTTGGCATGAGAAATTTGGACATCTCAATTACATATATTTGAAGGATTTGTGCACTCATCGTATGGTAGAAGGTATTTTTATAGTTTCATGTCTTGATATAGTTTTAGGTAGTTGTGCATTAGGGAAACAACACCAATATCCATTTCCTAAGGGTATGCCCAAGAGATATTCTTCACCACTTAAGATTATGCATAGTGATTTGATGGTATTTTCTACTCCTTGTTTCAACTAAGCCAAGTACGCACTTGCTGTTAATAATAATTTATCGAGGCATACTTGGGTTTATTCTCTCAAGTACAAGAGTGATGTCTTTTCTCACTTCAAAGTCTTTAAGACTTTAGTAAAGAAATAGTCTTCGAGTTGCATCAAAAAGCTTCATCCAAATAATAGGAGAAGTACTTCAGTAGAGAGTTCTCTAATTTTTTGACAGCTTATGGTATTGTTCATCAATATTCTATTACACATATTCCACAACAAAATATATTAACAGAATCGAAGAACCAAATTTTGAAGGAGATGGCTAACTACATGATGCATTCATGGGATTTACCTCCTATCTATTAGGTAGAGGTAGTTAATTGTGTGAATTACATTTAGAATCACACAACACAAAAATCACTTGAGCATTTGAATCTAGAGGAGGCTTGGTATGGAACTATGCATGATGTCTCATTTTTTTGAGTCTTTATGAGCCATGCTTAGGTGTTTATACCAAAAAAGAAAAGGAAATCATTGGATAGGAAGGGAAAGCCTTTAAATTTTGTAGGGTATTATGAAGACATGAGAGTTTATCATCTTTTATATCCTAATACTCATGATGTTTATTTTCGAATACATGTGCAGTTTAATGAGCACTTCACATCTCATGGTTCTTATTCTTCTTGCATACCTTCTTTTATGATGATTTATCACCTTCTCTTGAGGATTCATTTTTTGAGGAGCCAGTTCAAGAGGTCCTTAAGGAGGTTATAGAGGTTGAGAATCCTACTCACACTAATGTTGCCACTATTCCTAAGTGGGTACACACTATAGTTTCTAAGGTAGCACTTTTTATACAAGATCTTCCACCCACTCAACATCATCGTAAACATTTTACAGGTATAGGACTTTTGTGTCAGGGATTCTCTAGGGATCCATAATCTTTCTCATAGGCTTATGGGATATAGGAGTGTGATGATACAATGATAGATGAGTATTCTTCTTTGATGAAGAATCACATTTGGGATTTGGTCACTTTTCCTAAGGGAAAAAAGTTGGTTAGGTGTAAGTGGATTTGACGTACTAAGTATGTAGTCGATGGGTCCATTAACAAGTATAAGGCCCATCTTTTAAAAAAATATTTCTCACAAGTCAAAAGTGTTAACTATTCTGAGACTTTTGCACTTATTACCAAGATGGATTTTATATGCTATGTACTTTATGCAGATGCATCACAGGGTTGGATATTGTATCAAATAGATGTTAAGAGTGCCTTATTACATGGACACTTGTATAAGTAAATCTATATGTTGGGGATCAACCAACAATAGATTACACTTGTGAAAGCAATAAACGCGGAATTAAATCAGATAGACAAGTAACTAGAATGATAAACAGTAAGAACATGAGATACAAGAAACCACCCTGAAAACTTGTATTAACAAACTCTTTATAAAAGGAATACAATTGAAGAGACTTCTTTCTTCCACACCTCTCCTAGGTGTATAGATCTCTCAATAGATCTCTATTCCTCAAGAGCTCTCTCTCTCAAGAACAATCAACTCCAACAAACCTAGATTGATTCAATTTTGTACTGTTCTTCATACACAATGAATTACTACAATAATCCACTACAACTGCCATAAGCTAGGAAGATCTAATTCTACATATAGAATTAGGAGACTTGAGCATGCACTTCCAACAAACAGTTAAGCCACTTGAACAAGGGCTCTAAAAATAGTATTGCTAATAATAGAGACGTGAGTTTAAGACTACAACTCAAACTCATCATGCAAACACTCGCTTCTGTCCACGGAAATAGCTTTCTGGACGCACAGGTAACTGACGTCGGTTCCTGCTGCTTGCCTGTGACCGCCGTCGGCCGATCCTCTACCGACATCGGCGTCTCTGCAACTACTCCTGACCGACGCCGGTGTTTGTGTAGACCCGAAACTGATAATGTATGCTCCTTGGTGAAGCTTTTAGCTCCACACCCTAACAATCTCCCACTTGGAGATAAATAGCTGCACCAGTACCTATACAACAACATCTTCTAGCTCCTCCATCTTCAGCTCAATCATGAAGACCAATAGAAGTTGAATGAAGATTCAAATTCTCATTTATAACCGACTTGGTTAACATATCAACAGGATTCCTATCTGTATGGATCTTCTCTAGCTTCAACTCACCATCTTCCAATACCTGTCGTATGAAGTGATACCTTAGCTGTATGTGCTTTGTTCTTGAATGAAAGGCTAAATTTTTAGCCAAATGGATTGCACTCTGACTGTCACTATACAATCTACAACTCTCATGCTCCCTACCAAGCTCATCCATGAACCGTGTCATCCATATCATCTCTTTGCTAGCCTCTGTGGCTGTAATATACTCTGCTTCTGTAGTTGACAAGGCAACAACCTTCTGCAACTTAGATATCCAGCTAACCGCCGTTCCACCTACAGTGAAAATATAACCTGTAGTGCTCCTCCTGCCATCCAAATCACCTGCCATATCTGAATCTACATAACCATGTAGAGAAGTATTTAAACCTCCATAGCACAAGTGCTTACTGCTGGTTCCTCTCAGATATCTAAGGATCCACTGAACTGCTTTCCAATGTTCCTTACTTGGATTGGCCATATACTTACTTACCACTCCCACTTCTTGGGCAATATCTGGTCTAGTACACACCATTGCATACATCAAACTCCCTACTGCGGAAGAATATGGAACTTTACTCATGTACTCTACCTCATCATATGAATTAGGACATTGTTCTTTACTCAACTTAAAATGTCTAGCCAAAGGTGTGCTTACCGGTTTAGCATCCTGCATATTGAACCGTTTCAACACCTTGTCCACATAATCTTCTTGAGACAATATCAACCTGTGATTTTTCCTGTCTCTCTTAATGCTCATGCCAAGGATTTTCTTTGCTGCTCCCAAATCCTTCATAGCAAACGTTTGAGCTAATTTCACCTTAAGCTCAGAGATATCCTGTATGTGTGATCCTGCAACCAGCATATCATCTACATACAACAATAGAATAATATATCTATCATTATCAAATCTCTTGAAATACACGCAATGGTCAGATTGACACCTACTGTAGCCATGCTCAGTCATAAACCTGTCAAATTTTAAATACCATTGCCTAGGAGCTTGCTTGAGGCCATACAACTTTTCTTCAATCTGCACACAAACTTCTCCTTACCCTTGACCTCGAATCCTTCTGGCTGTTCCATATAAATTTCCTCATCCAAATCTCCATGAAGAAATGCTGTCTTAACATCTAGCTGCTAGCTGCTCAAGATGCAAATCCTCAAAAGCAACCAAAGACAATACAACCCTTATAGAAGTCATTTTAACAACAGGAGAAAAAATCTCACCAAAGTCAATACCTAGCTTTTGTGCAAATCCTTTCACCACTAATCTGGCCTTATATCTCATCTGTCCATTCTCACCTTCTTTCAACCTGTAGGTCCATCTGTTCTTGAGTGTTCTCTTAAATGCTGGCAATTCAACCAAATCCCATGTTTGGTTCTCTCTTAAGGACTCCAACTCCTCAACCATGCCACGCTCCCACTGACTCTTGGACTCCACCTGTATTGCTTCTTTAAAACTCTCTAGTTCTCCACCATCAGTTAGCAATAAATAAAATAAAGAAGGAGAATATCTGATTGGAGGCTTACTCACCCTTTCTGACCTCCTGATGGGTCTCTGAGACTCGTTCACAACATGCTGTCCACCCAAATTCTCTGACAGTGACCGACCTCGGTCACCTCCAGACCTGTTACTGGCTGACGTCGATTCTTCCTGACTGACCTCGGTGCCTGTCCTACTGACGCCGGTCTCTGTACTGCCGACGCCGGTTCCTACTCTGCCAACATCGGTCTCTGTGTTTTCCTGCAAGTGATTATTTCTTTTTCCCACGAGCTCATCTTGAACTTTCACCTCGTCCAATTCGCCATTGCTCTGCTCAGATTGATTCAACTTCATTAGTTGATCACAATACATCACTCTTTCGTTGAAAACAACATCACGGCTCCTGATTACCTTGTTAGTTTCTAGATTCCACAATTTGTAACCAAAATCATCTGAGCCATAGCCAATAAACGTGCACCTCATAGACTTAGCATCAAGCTTCTTTCTATTTTCTTTATCTATGTGCACAAAGGCTTCACAAACAAAAACTTTGAGATATGAGAGATCAACCTTTTTACCTGTCCATGCCTCTTCTGGAATACCACCATCCAGAGCTGTAGAGGGACCTTTGTTAATCAAGTACACTGCAGTGTCAACAACTTGTGCCCAAAACTGTAAGGGCAAACCAGCATGCAATCTCATACATCTTGCACACTCCATTATTGTCCTGTTCATCCTTTCAACAATTCCATTCTACTGAGGTGTCCTTGGAACCGTCCTTTGCCTGCAGATTCCATGCATGTAACAATAATCTCTGAACTTATGACTGCAGAACTCACCGCCATTGTCTGATCTCAGGCAGTTTAATCTTTTACCTATTTCATTCTTAACCATAGCTTTCCAAAATTTAAAAGTCTCAAATACATCAGATTTTCTCTTAATACAATAGATCCATACCTTCCTTGTAGCATCATCTATGAAAGATACATAGTACTGTGATCCTCCAATGGAAGCAACCTGAGCTGGTCCCCACACGTCTGTGTGAACAAGCTCCAACTTATGCCTCTTCTTAGTAGACCCAGTCTTGAGAAAACTAACCCTTTTTTGTTTTCCAAATACACAGTGCTCACAAAACTCTAGATCTATGCCTTTTAAATCTGAAAGCATACCTTTGGACTTAAGAATTGACATCCCCTTCTCACTCATGTGGCCAAGCCTTAAGTGCCACAATTTAGCATCCACATCTGAAGTAGATAATACAGAAGGAGATTTGTTAGTAACACAATTACACAAATAGAGAGTACCTTCTCTCTTACCTCTGGCCATAACAAGTGCACCCTTGGTCACCTTCCAAGATTCTGCTGTGAGAGTTACTGTACAACCCTCATCCCCTAACTTTCCTGCAGAGATCAAATTTCTCTTCAAGCTAGGAACATGCATCACATCTCTCAACACCCATGTGTTGTTATTCTGCATCTTCAGCTACACTTTACCTTTGCCAATTATTTTACAGGGCTCATCATCCCCTAGATACACTATTCCAAAATCTCCATGGATATAGTCACTAAAATATTACCTGTTAGGGGTAACATGAAAAGATGCACCAGAATCTAACACCCAAGATTCTATATTATTATGCAGAGAGAAAATTAAAGCATCTTGTGCAATACCTGCAACCTTGGCTTCTTCCTTTCCTTCATGCTGATTGTCCTCCTTAGGCTTTGACCAACAATCTCTGCTTATGTGCCCCATCTTTCCACAATTCCAGCATTGTGGCCTTCTGCCATTTCTGGATTTAGATCTGCCTTTCCCCTTAGATTTGGATCTTGATTAGCCTTTCTTGCTCTTCTCTTTCTGCCTTCCCCTACTCTCAAAACTTAAAGCATTCCCAGATGCCTCTTCTATGCTTTTCCTGCGTATTCCTCATTCAAAATAACACTGACAACATCCTCTACTTTCAAAATATTTGATGCAGATGCAGTATTACTTACTGCCATTACTAAGCCATGCCAGCTTTCAGGCAAAGAACATAATATTAAAAGAGCTTTTATTTCATCATCAAACACTATATTCACTAAACTTAATTGATTCACAATTCCATTGAAATCATTCAGATGAGTAGAAACAGATCCACCTTCATTCATATGCAAATTAAATAACTGCTTAATAAGATATACCTTATTGGAAGCTGAGGGTTTTTCATACAAATTTGCTAACGTAGTCATCAACTCTACCGTAGACTTTGCCTGTGATAAATTAGATATCACAGTGGATGCTAGACTCAGTCTTATAGACCCCAGAGCCTTTCTGTCAAGAACTTCCCATTCTTCATCCTCCATGTCTTTGGGCTTCTTTGCAACCCCACCTAACGGTAAGTAGAGATCTTTCTGATACAAATAATCCTCTATCTGCATTCTCCAGTGTTGATAATTTTTGCCATTAAACTTTTCCATTCTAAGTTTACTTTCATCTGCCATTGCTTCTCCCACTCAAACAGAAATCCCTGCAGAAACTCTTGTGAGAACCTGTAATCAATACACACTACACAGATCTGAACCACCTGTTAGTGCACCTGAGCTTTGATACCAATTGTTGGATATCAAGCTCTGAACCTGCAACCAAGGCTCTGATACCACTTGTTGGGGATCAACCAATAATAGATTACACTTGTGAAAGCAATAAACGCAAAATTAAATTAGATAGACAAGTAACTAGAATGATAAACAGCAAGAACACGAGATACAAGAAACCACCCTGAAAACCTATATTAACAAACTCTTTACAAAAGGAATACAATTGAAGAGACTTCTTTCTTCCACACCTCTCCTAGGTGTATAGATCTCTCAATAGATATCTATTCCTCAAGAGCTCTCTCTCTCAAGAACAATCAACCCCAACAAACCTGGATTGATTCAATTCTGTACTGTTCTTCACACACAATGAATTACTATAATAATCCACTACAACTGCCATAAGCTAGGAAGATCTAATTCTACATATAGAATTAGGAGACTTGAGCATGCACTTCCAACAAACAGTTAAGCCACTTGAACAAGGGCTCTAAAAATAGTATTGTTAATAATAGAGACGCAAGTTTAAGACTACAACTCAAACTCATCATGCAAACACTCGCTTCTGTCCACGGAAATAGCTTTCTGGACGCACAGGTAATCGACGTCGGTTCCTGCTGCTTGCCTATGACCGCCGTCCGCTGATCCTCTGCCAACGTCGGCGTCTCTGCAACTACTCTTGACCGATGTCGGTCGCTCCTGACCAACGCCGGTGTCTGTGTAGACCCGAAACTGATAATGTATGCTCCTTGGTGAAGCTTTTAGCTCCACACCCTAACACTATATGGAGTAAGTTATTGGGTTTTTTCATGATTCTTCTCTTATTTGTTGATGTCAAAAGTCTCTTTACAGTCTTAAATAGGCCCCTCAAGATTGGTATGGGAATATGGATTCATTTATTCTCTCCATTGGATTTATTCACTACCACTCAAATCCTATAATGTATATTCAACATATTAAGGAGGACATTGTTATATTAGTCTTTTATGTTTACAATATGCTTCTCATAGGTATCTCCTCTTCTCAAATTCAAGGTATTCAATAGGCACTTTCCACACAATTTGATATGATAAATATTTGTCTTTAACACTTCTTCTTTGGTTTACAAATTTCAAAGTTAAATACAAGAAATACACCCTTGATCTTCTTCAACATTTTGGCATGGTTGATTGTAAACCAAGTCCTTCTCCTTTTCAGTCTTAAGTGAATCTTACTGCCACTTTTACTACTCCTCTTTGTGAACCTATATTTTATAAATAGATGGTTTGGAGTCTTATGTATTTAACCCATACTTGCCCCAACATTTCATTTGTAATTGGGCTTGTATCTAGGTTTTCACATGACCCTCATGATACTCATTGGTAGGCTAGTAAGAGGATTTTATGATATATGTGGGGTACTACTCAATGTGGATTAGACTACACCTAAGGTTCTACTCAATTAGTTGGGTACAGTGATTAATATTAAGTAGGTTCTCTTGATAATGTGTTCCACTTCTAGTTACATATTTTGTCTTGGTTCTTTATTTGCTACTTGGTTGTGCAAGAAGCAGTAGGATATTACACTTTCATAAATAGAAGTTGAGTACAGAGTAGCAGTTATAATGATTCATCAGGTTATTTGGCTTCATCAATTATTGATAGAGTTTGGATTCACACAAGATTCACCTATTATATTTTAGTGTGATTGATAAAGTGTAATTTACATATCCCACAACCCAGTTAAGCACTAGCAGACCAATTATATTGAGGTACATATGCACTTCATTCATCAACACATTCAAGATGGAGTTATTAGCTTGGAGTATATTCTAACTTAGTAATAGGTTGCTAACATCTTTAAAAATCCTTTTGCTTCATCTCGTTACCTTGAGTTGCATGGTATGCTTTGGGTTTTAGAATTTATCCTTGGGGGGTGTTTGTGAGGACATCTTACTTCTTTATTTTGATTGGACATGGGTATCTCATCAAGCTCATTGTCAAAACCCATTTTAAGAATTTTTTTCTCTTTCTCCCCAAATTAATCCTAAGGGAGGGTGTTAGTGTAAATAATTCAGGTTAAGAGTAACTTAGGATTAACCTATGTAACTTAGGTATTAACCAATAATACTTAACTTAGGTTAGTTAGACTCATATGTGGTTTAAGCTTGCACACCTACATGTTTAATTATGTAGTTAACATGCTTAATTTGAATATTGACAATAGTGCACAAGGTAGGTATAAATTTGTGCACATGGTAGGACTATTCATTTAGAAACTAGCTAGTTTCACATTGCCAAATTTACTCCTCTCATCTACCCTCAGCTATTATAAATACAAGGGTAAGGTGTAGCATAATAATATGAGAGAAGCTAAGGAATTTAGCATTGTAATAGCTCCTTGAGGGAAATAGATAGAATCTCTTTTCTAAATATCATTTGAGTTGTCTTGTTTTACATCTCATTTATTTGCATCTTCATGTGATGTTTTTTGTTGTTAACTCTTCAGATCTTAGATTATTAGAAAATTTTTACCATTTTTAACAAAGATCAGTTCAACATCATGCTCAACATGTATGGGAATATGAATTTGAGAATAAAACCCATAAAATGATGTCAATTATTTGTTCAATTAATGAAAATACATAAAATTCACCCTGTGATGCATAATTTGGGGTTAAAAACATTCAACATAGAGGGAAGAAATAACACAATAGTAAAGAATCTATTTAATGCATTTAAGGAAATAGGCAATATGCAAGAATCGATTATGCAATTGTGTACTAGGTGTTGGCTGATAATCAAGGAGATATAGAATGGGGGTGGCTTAGTGCTACTCCACACTTGCATTTCTTCCACTTTTTTCTGACATAGGCTTGCAAAGATGTAGGGAATAAGTTGTGATGTCTTACATTCTTGAAATCTTTTTAGAGTGTCTTGTTCGAAAATTCCTTTGAGACAGAATAACAAGAGCATCCAACATGGTTATGATGAGGCTCATTTTCATCATCTATTTGACTATGTTGAAGGGAATTTGAGATCCTTTTGGTTGTGTTTTCTTAATAGTGGCCTCTCCTCATATTTTCACACTAATCTAAGGTGGCTCTTCTCTTTACGCATCCTATTCTAAGCACACTAAAGGTTGCATTGGTACCTTGGTTTATGTACCCATGCACATGATCTAGGGCATTAAAGGTGAGGGCATTAAAGCTGGTAAATCCTCCTTTATCTCTCTCTTTTTGAATCTTTTATTGAAAGCAATTAGGTACTTCCTCCACTTGACGCACCACTTTGATTTACATAGTTAAATTCATCTTCCTACTAGTTAATGATAGTAGACCCATCTTGTTACTATGCTGGTACTTAAATTTATCCTCTTATAGAGTTGTGGTATTCATCTGATCTTGAGGTTGTAAGAAACTTTGCACCATGAGTGCCTAGTTCATGATTCCACTCATGCATGTAACTTGATTATGCAATTGGTCACATGGTAAACACCATTTGGGATCCTATGCAAGATTTATTTGCATGGGTACAAGGGCTCTAGAGGTGCCAACAACATCAATTTTGTGTGCATAAGGCACTTGTTTGTATGTAGATGATTTTATGTTTGCACGTCACCTAGGTAAGGAGGTCTACTTAACTGGTCTTGCTGAGTGAAGGATTGATGAGGTCTAGGGTACTACGATTGCTTCCTTTTGAGGGAAACAAGCTCATTTTCAAAGATTTGTAGTCACATTTTAACATCATGTAATTCATTAGGGTAAATAATAGATGAAGTTGGTAGGCTCACTACGGTGGGGATGGGTGTTAGCATAGGTTGTATAACTAGTTGTCTAGGATGAGTCTCAATGACTAGGGGCATGGGAGGTCTAAGTGAAAATTTCCCTGCTTGGATCAAATAATTTTATGTGCATAGAATATTCATAGGCATCGAGTGGTATTGTGATTCCCATGAATTGAATCATCATAGCTATATCACTATGAAGAACCTTTAAAAAATATAAAAATGTGGTGTTGGGAGAAGACTCACATAAGGGTGGGATCTTATCCCAAAATATCTAGAACCTATAGTTAAAATTGACCATCATATCATGTAGGGATTGCTTTACAATTGTGAGCTACTCTATCAGGTACAAGTGGTCACTCCAGTGCTTGAATTACTTAAATAGTTCTTCCATGAGTTCATCCTAGTTGTGAATAAAATTCAATCTCAAGCCTTGGTACCACTGAAGTGCTTTGCCTTTGAAAGAAGAGGCAAGTAGACTGACTACAACATTATCTTCAATGACATGGTGCACTGAGTAGATATTCATGATATCCTGAATATGCTCTATAGGAGAAGTTGCATTCTCACCAATAAAGTAAGATAAAATTTTAAGGGTTATGACTACAATGTCATAATATTGGGCAAGAATCAATGGACTACCTCCATTGAAAGGTACAATCAACTAATTCCTCTGCACATCCATGAATGGGATAAGTAATAATCAATTTATAGGTGTAGGGAATCTCCCAAATGGAGGTGTATACTAAGCTCTAGGGGATGACTATCTTGACCCACTCCTTACCCTGATAGAAGATGGAGATGTTCTTACTCTTCTTCTTCTAGAGGACACTAAAATCTCAAAGAAATAGAAAGCAATACCCTTCACAAATGATCTCATTTATCTTGGCATGTAGATAAGGGACTGATCTTTATGAATCAAAAGTGATTGGAGTCACTAGGTGCTCTTAATGAGTGTCTAAAACACTTGTTAGCTAAGGGTAACACCTATTCCTTAACTCATTCTTTAAACTGGTCCCACAGGATTGCTATAAACTACTTTCATTCAAAACATGCACCCAATGATGCTCCACATGAGCAGGTGAGAGATAACACCCAATGCTTAGTGCCAAACACCTTTACACCCTGCTCAAGGATTCATGCTTTGTGCCCCACCTCAAAACCTCTTACACTGTAGATCATCCTTGGGTGAATGTTTCAAATGATAATACTATCCTAAATGCTATAAAAATATCATAATGTACATGCTAATTCTTGACCCATTTTCAACCATAACACTCTAGATATGATGATGGTTTATATATTCTCATATAAAGATTGCATGTAAATTTATATCATCATCAAAAATCTCTTATTCTAAGAAGGTGATAAGTGGTCTAGGTGGAACTATAGTATGGTACATGTTGATGATATTGTGTATTGGGTGTGCCTTCTCTATAATAGTATGATATGAATCTAGTGGTGGATGTGTCTGATATGTGTAATGAACACCTCAAGTACTCCCTACCTCATTTATTATGTACTTTTGAAATGGATCCAATAATATCTTTAATGCCTTAGCTTTATTTTTTTGTACTTTTGGTGCTTCTGTGAGTATACCCACATCAATAATTTTATCCTTAATCAAATTTTATATCTTAAGTTTTAGTTTTATGCATCTATTTATTGTATGTCCTGGTGCCTTGTGGTACTCATAAAATGTGTTAGAATCATAGTTATTTGGAAGAGGTCATGTTGTATCAACCTCTATAATGGGAGGGAGAGATATAACATTGCATTCCAAGAGCTATTGTAAAACCTATGATGGTAGATCTGGAAGCTTGGTGAAGAGTCAACACTGAGGAGCTATTAAAACCATGCTTGGAGATTACTCTAAAGATGTGTTAACTATGGCCTTTTCATCACGCTTATTTTTAGTGGCCCTTACCTTGTATGGAGGCTTATTTGAATTATTAGCAATTGATTATGATTCATTTGTATATTTTAGTTTTTCCATTGTTAAAAGCTTGAGCTCTCTTTCTTTTACTATGTGGCACAAATCTGTGAATGTTGGAAACTTCTTAAACAAGATAGCTTCATGTAATTCTGGTAAAAGACTTTATTTTAAGATGTCCTAAAGCTCCTTGTCTGCCATGGGGCTAGTCAATTTAGTTAATATAGTATTGTATCATAAGATCTATTATGTCATAGGTTCATTTGAATTTTGTTTGAACTATGCAACTTAGGCATATGATATCTTGTCATTGATATTGATGGAGAAGTGTTTTAAAAACATGTCAACCAAAGGATTGAATTTTGTGATAGATTGATTTGGTAAGTCATAAAACCATTGTAAGGCATAATCCTTTAAACTGCATGGAATTAACTTTGTGAGAATCCAATCATTGGACATGTATTTCAAACATGTTGTGTGAAAATATTAGAGATGGTGCTCTGGGTCACCCTTACCATCATATAATGTAAGCTTAGGTGATATGAATCCAAATGGCAAGGGAGTTGTCACTATGTGATGTGCTAAAGGTGTACATAAGAGAATGTTAGAATCCAAGGCATGTGATGGCATAATGGCTCCCTTCTCAAGATGTAACACTTTAGTTTTTAGAGTAAAAACCTTGTGCATAATGTATTGTACATTTGGAGTGGAGGAACTAGCCACAAGAGGTGTAGTTGTCACTGAAGGTTGTTGAATCATAATTGTAGGTTGTGCTAGTTGAGTTATCCCCACTATATGTGTAACAATGGTATTAGTTGAGAGAGTTGAAGATTGACCATTGTTTGTTTTTTGGAGTTCTTCTTGAATAATAGTGATGAGTTCATCTTGCATATCTACATGTTTGGACACAAAATCTTGTAATCATTTCTTATCAATCTCATCAAATCAATTGTTAAGCTCTGTTATTGTAGTTTGGGAAATAGGAAAATAAGTTTTTGAATATTTTGAACCTTTAAAGAATTTTAATCTAAGAAAGATTGAAAAAAATAACTATTGAAACACATCTAAAATTTTGGAATTAAAATTTAAGCATAGACACAAAAAGGATACAAACCTTAAGAGAATCTAGGGTTAGGGTTTGAGCAATGTTCAAAGTAAGTTGGGTTCACCAAATGTTTTAACCTTTTAGGATTTATCTTATGTAAATCCTATGTTTGATCAAAGGGTTGAGTAGACTAAAGTAGAGAAATAATGTGCATGAAATAACCACTAATTTGTTACAGATTTTACTAGCTTTGAATTTTAAAAAATAGTAATAAATATGTGCAAATAAAGACTTATTTGGAAAACACATGATATAAAAAATATAAGTGTTAAAAATTTAGACAAAAGAAGATCTGAGTGTCATCAACTATATCCCTATATTAGAATCCCTCCTAGACAATAGTGCCATTTTTTAATAGAGGCAACATATGGCTCTAGTTTCCTAATATCAACATTAATGTCCTCTATGCAGGACTATCTTGAACTTCTAGGTGCACTTGTGTCTATATTTATGGGTTTTGTTCTTGTGTGCATGAAGTCTAGAACTCTAGATTATGCTTGTAATGACGAATTTATGATGCAAACCTGAATCCTCCTTGCAAGTAAGGTATGAGCTAAAAAGTGTGTTTATTATTAAGATAGGCTAGATATCCTCAACACCCTTCTATGAAGAGAGTTGACTACATACCAATACTCCGAGTAGGGATCAAGCTCGTTATATTTATCCCCACCTAAGTACTGGTGCAAGTGCAAGTGATGCTAGTATGATAGTGGCCTTGAGTTCCTTAGGTGTGTTTAAGATTGGAAATCTATAAAATCTGAGCTTATGGTTACTTTAGATGGATTATGTATAAGTAAGACAAAATAGGGATTAATAACCTTGATTTTACTCAACTTATTTTGTGTTTGAATAGGTATTTTGTATCTAATCTCCATCTAGTGGATAAATGGATAAAATTCATGTATTTATAGTGTTATGTTGTTTGTGTGGATAGTAAAAGATGTTGAGGCTGACCTTAGGAGGGTTTTAATTTTAAAAATATATTCATTCAAGAAAGCTAGGGTAAAGGACATAGTGATTGTTGGGTTTTCTTTGGTCAATACAGTTGTGGCATTGAAGTCTAGCCCAATGAGCTAGTGTGTTGGTCCTTTCATGTAATATTTAAGTCTTACATGGTCACTTGAAATACATAGCTTGGTATCAGTTCCTGTAGGTTTTTGTTGCAAAATAATACTTAGCCATATTCTTGATGTTAAACATGATTTTCATTATATACACTATATAAAAAGAGATAGACTATTTCAATCCTTTGAGTTTTAAGATTGATTACTATAATTATGTAGATTAATTCTATTTGTAGTTCAAAGCTAATTCTAAGAAAAGAAAATATAGACAAAACTAATATTAAGTCTAATCACTCTACATAACTCACACAACACCATTCATTATGAACACAAGAAGTTTGATAAAACTAGATACTTCATATATTATTCTTAAACATCAAAGAGGTAAAAATACATCCCCAAAGTACTTTACAATAAAGATATTTGTACTTTTTTTCCATGATCAAGTGTTTACAAACATTAATGGCAAGAATAATTCATCAATGAACTCTCAACAAACTGAAAAGCATGGCGATCAACAACTAATTCTTCCTAAATACCTAGGCCTCTACACACCCTATATCCTCACTCTCTACTAGATCTTTATTGCCATGTGTTCCTCTATTTTTAGGTTGGTGCAAAACTTCCTATTAATAAGGTCAGGGTGACCTGTATGAATCATTATTTTAACTTCTCCCACTTCCCATGCACTCCCCTAGTCTTTTGCTTCTATTTTGAGCTCTATGTCCTTGGGTTCCTCGTGACTCATTCTCTTTTGACTGGGTCCTCTCACGCTGGTCCTTTTACACCATTTTCCTCTTACACCCTATAGGTTTCATGCTATAGTGATTCTACACCTATATATCTATGCACCATGGTCCTTCCACACTGTGTCACTCCCATCATAACTCAAGTTTTTAGCTTGGTACTGGTTCTCATAGGTTTTTTTTGCACAACAATACTTATCCATATTCTTGATCTTAAACATGATTTTCATTAGATACCCTATATAAGTAGAGATAGACTATTTCGATCTTTTGAGTTCTAATATTTATTACTATAATTATGCAGATTAGCTCCATTTGTAGTTCAAAGTTATTCCTTAGAAAAGAAAATATAGGCATAACTGATATTAAGTCTAATCACTCTACTTAACTCACATGAAACCATTCATTATGAACACAAGAATTTTGATAAAAATAACTACTTCATATATTATGCTCAAACATTAAAGAGGTAAAAATCTGTTCCCATAGTACTTTATAACATGGGTATTTATACTTGTTTTACCCTGACCAAATGTTTACAAACATTGATGACAAGAATAATTCATCAATAAACTCTCAAAATACTAAGATTTATGGTGATCAATAACTAATTCTTCCTAAATACCAAGGCCTTTGCACCCCCTATGTCCTTTCTCTATGCTAGATCTTTGCTTCCATGTGTTACTCTACTTGCGGGCTGGTGAAAAAACTCATATTAATAAGGTCAGGGTGACCCGTATGAATCATTATTTTAACTTATCCCACTTCCAATTCACTCCCATAGTCTTCTACTTCTATTTTGAGTTCTATATCCTAAGGTTCCTCATGACTCTTTCTCCTTTGACTAGGTCCTCTCGCATTAGTCCTTTCACATCGTTGTCTTCTTACACCCTGTAGGTTTTGTGCCATAGTGCTTTTATGCCTATACAACTATGTGCCATGGTCCTTGCATGTTGTGTTGATATCATCATATTATTTTAAAGGTTTTTATATGGTCTTATGGAGAATAAATACCATCATAACTTAGGGTGGAAAAGATGTGGTTATCATGGTGGAAGTGAGAGTGCATGGTTGTGTGTAATTATTCCCATGTGTGCAACTAGTATTGATGAGTAGACCACCATTGAGAAATAGTTACTTGAAATATAAATTTGAGGGCACACAAACATTCATCCTCATTAACATAATAGTCTTTTAATTACTGCAAATATTCCATGACCTCAAGTTGACCTTGCAACCAAGGTGCATGGTCCAACCTTAAGAGTGGTGGACCATTGAGGTGAACATTCTTATGCTGTTGAGCCAACTTGGGGGAGGAACCTAGGTAGCTATAAAAGACACCATAAACATGCCTTGTAAGATCATATACACCTTGAACCCATTGGTTAAAATTAATACTACTAGTGTTGGAAATGGACTACATGTCTTCCTATTATAAAATCCCATCAGGAGTAGGATATACAATTTCATTTCCTTGGGAAGTGATGTTATATATTATGTTGTTATCCTCAT